>JAOTQY010000016.1:7616318-7635595 GCA_026413445.1 Dolichallabes microphthalmus
GCCTGGAGCCTATCCCAGGAGACTTCGGGCACTAGGCAGGGTACACCCTGGACAGGGTGCCAATCCATCGCAGGGTTCTCCTTATATTAGATTGTTTAAATATTTTTATTTATTATTATTTAATGAAGAAAAACATATAATCTGGGATATTGTAAAACTTTTGACAAACAGCAATTTTTATTACTGCAGTGTCAGCAATTTTTAAAACTGTTTCTATCATGGGAATCCTCCAGAACAGAAGACTCTTGTTTGATATAAAGACACTTTCTTACTAAAGGCTGCTGGTTTTTTTTTTTTTTTAACCAATTCAATGAATGCTACTAACATCTGCCATTGTTGATAAATATAAAAGTTGAATTCATTAGGAAATTTCTGTGTTTTAGGAAGAATTAAAAACCCCAGGTCTTATGAACCTAATTAACTTTAGTGTAATCCAAGCTTTGATTATTATCATATATCAGCATGTCCTATAGTTTTTTATTCCTTACTTAAATGCCTTATTATCCAGTGTTATTCTTTTATATTTTCATCCCAGGTGGCAGATTTTCCCAAACTTTACCTCTGATTGAAGTGACACACTTCATAGGTTTTTTTCATACACAGTGTACAAAGTTCTGCAGTGTGTGTCCTTTTAGCCCACACACACACTGAGAGAGCAAACCATGCTCTACTGGGATGACCTCAGCTGAGCTGTTGCCCATGTAAATGTTATTTGCTTGTGAAGTGGCAGGACTGAGCAAACATCACAGCATCGTTTCACTGTTTGGTTTATAGAGAGGTGTCGACTGTAGGTGTATGGCTCACACCCTAAGTGTGGGAAGCCTAATCTTTGGTAGGCTCACTCTAAGCTAGGTGAAACAAATAACAACAATGTGTGGATGAGGCCATGACAATTACACATGGTGTGACGGCATGCTAAGTAACCCATTAGCAGACCATGAGGCATGCAGCTGAGTCAGTGAATGTTATTGTTGTTTAAGCCACCTTTTGTTTATTCTTAATGCAAGAACCTGTCGTGGGTGTACGCGTGTCTGGAGACAGGTGACTGTGAAAGCAAAGGAATTTCTTTTATGGTTTTTGCCTTAAACATGGCCTGTGTTAGATTACCTTAAGGACGGATACATTTACAGCCTGTTTGTGCCAAGCTAATATTTACTTTTAGTCCATGATGCAGTTTTCCTTAAAGTAAAATACAATGCCTCTATATAAAACAGTCTTATCTTCACATACATACATGTTGTTGCAGGTGTTATACTGTACTTTCACTAATAAAAAAGATATGTTGAAAGAGGTTACAATTTAACTTAGCTTATAATTAATCTAGGATGATAGTCTGGATATTTTTAGCATAGCGTCATAAGTAATACCTTACTGTAACATAGGATCATGCTAGGACTGATCTCTGTCAAACAGAAATCCTCTGTTTAATGGAAACAGTGAATAAAGGTTTTGAGTGTTTTTGTTAATGATAAACATGACTATGAATGAACTAGATAATGCAATCATTATTATTTTATTTTGTATAAGGTAACTCTAGAAACCAAAAAGATATTCTCGATAAATGTCCCAGACATCATCTTTAGGGTTTTCCTGCCTTACAGTAGAAATTTCACTCCCTGGCTCATCAAAATGCACCTCCTTCTCTTTCGTTAGAGGAAATGTCTTATAGCTACAACACAAAAGCGACCTCAGCAATAAAGCAGTGAAGCAGACAGATAAAAGTAGAAGTTGGTGAAAGCAGCCTGAGTGAGAGGGAAGGAGGGTGGAGAGCGGTTTTACTGCTAGATGTTAATTGAAGTCATTGAAGGGAGAGTTGAGTATTCCCTCAGGCCTGCATGGGGAAAGGACAGGACTCAGTGCTGGTGGGGGTGTACAGCAGTAAAACAGATGCTTTCTCACAATGGCCTCCATTTCCACTAGAAAGTTGAATGATTGACTCATTTTCATGGTAATAAATGGGTCTGTTGGTTATTTGCAGCATATATTGTTTGGGAAATCCAAGGTTTCCATTTTAATGTTACTTCACACATTGCCTTCACCCAAAGACCAAAGCTTGCTAAAGGAAGTAATTTAACATCTACTATAAAAAGCTTGTTGTTACTGTATTATGTAGACTTAGTTTAATCTTAAACCTTACCTTAATCTAATCTCAACTCAATCTATAATTGTGAAAACTCATGAAAATCATGGCAACTACATATATTTTTCTGTCCATTAAAACCCCATTCCTTAAATGATAGGTTTATTCTAACAAAAGGGGTCATCTTGCTCTTTGGTTAAACAGATGATCATAACATGTTTCCTTTATCGTACCTTTTTGTCATTTCGCATCTCATTGAATCCTGCAGTTTTGCCATTTTTAGGACAGATTTTAATCTCTGTTTTGTTCTGCCACCTCCCACAGTCGACAAAGCTATAAGACAAAGTGCTGTTTACACTAATGGCCCACTAGGCCTTTCACTACAGAAACAAACATCACTGAGGGAACTGAATGCAACTTAACATTTTGACATTTTTCCACATGCTCTCAAAACCAATATTGACCCAGCACCCCTGTGAGGCAAGCTTTAGTCCAAGGCCTTGGCATACAAACCAAACTATTGCATCCAGACCAGCAGGCAGCGAGTCAAGGGGAGAGACCAACAATACCCAGCCCAGGATGGGGCTCTCCTGCCGGGTCGGCAGAGTGGCCACTGTCCTAGGCTCAAGCTGGTCCACAGAAGCAGGCTGTATGAAAGGCTTGACGCCATTCCCTGCTTTAATGATCCTGTCTGAGAGGGTCGATTGTGGCCAAACCTCAGACCCCGCTGGTGTGCAATACAGACAACTGTAAAGGGACCACAGGAGCACTCGAATGTGTAGAGCTGCTAGTTCTTCTCAAAGGCCACATTACAATCAATTAAGGTTCTAATGACCAGGATTTGGACTTGTAACTTGTGGCTCGGGGTCGGTATTTAGCAGGTGGCACAGCTGGGTAAGATGTCAATAAGCTCTGAAATAACTTCAGACTGGAGGAAGAGAGCAGCAGGGAAGTGTCGTATGTATGGCAGTGTCTGACTACATCCCATGGCTTTATTCACGCACACATACACATGCACACTAACAAACCACTGGCATTCATGTTGTGAAGACACTGACAGGGACAAAAACTAAAGAATCACATCCCTCTTCAATAAAATGGACAACATGGCCTATTCTTTTACCAGTGCGAGAGATAAAGATGAACGCAGCACACAGATGAGAAATTGTGTCAGGGAGGATGGAAGCAATGTGACACCAGGGTCATGTGGTGAGGCCAAGCTAAGACCCTCAAGGCTATTAGTTAAGTAACATTAACATACATGGCCAGCAGGTCTGTGTTAACAGGGGGCCGAATGGGGAGAGTACTGTGTGTTTGTGTAGTTTTGCCTGAAGGGGTTCCTCACCTGTGGCTACACATGAGGGCTCTCACACCGCTGCCTGCTCCACAGCTGAGAGGGAGGTGCACTCAGAGTGAATCCCAAACAGCAGGGGTAGAGGGAGAGGAGCAGCTCGGTAGGGAGGATATACACTCCATCAACAAAGTCTTTTCTAATGATTCAGGACTTAAAACTGCCTCAAAACAGTACTTTTTTTTTTTTTTTGCAAATACTACATTTCCTCCGAATTTATGAGTAGAGTGAATACATGATTTTAGTCATTAGATATGTCAAATTGTATGCCTTATTTAGGCAGTTTTTTTATTGGTTACAATTTTTACTAATATGAAAATGATTGTATTAAAAGTGTGCATATTTTTTAAAAGTACAGTACCTAATAAAACTAAGAACAGCCAAGTAAAAAGTTAATTCCTTTTATCATTTACATTTACACAGACCCACCCCTTGCACTAAAGTGCTGACAACTGAGACTCCTTACATGTACAGCTGCTTACTTAATTTATAAAATGCATCAACAACTTATTTAAAAGCTCAAACTAAACTATTGGTCCAAGCTGTAGAATCAAATTGATTAATTTGGAGCTCAAATGAATGAAAAACATCTGTCCAGCATTGGGACAGTCAAAGGAAAATATAACAGCTAAATGCAAAGTGCCCAATATAAGGGATCCTTTCTGTGCAATTTATAAGTAATCTATTTATTCCAGGCATGATCTTACCCAACAGTGGTTAGAATTCTTACATCCATTCAATACAGCCAACAAACTCTGGTTTTATCCAGAGCCACAAGCTAATGCTAATAGGCAGCATGCTGCACAACCCCAAGCACACGTCACCTCACGCGGTTGTGTTCATAAACAGGACCAGGAACACTGTGGACTATTGTGAGAGCTGTGAAGGCTGATGGTGAGTAATAAGAGCATCCGGCCCCTCACTCCATCTGAGAGGCATCAGCGCTTATACACATGAGGGGGTGTTTTAATCAAAGTTCACAGAGTTCCAAACACACATCCCCTCTGAGAACTTCACCTCAGCAACATGACCCTAACAGTAAGCATTAAACCATTTTAATGCAGTCTGGGAGTGTGTAGTAGAGACACTGACCTCTCATTGAAGGCCTGCCCAGTCGCTGTTCTGATATTAACCACAGTAGGAGTTTGGGGAGACGTAAAGGAGCCTGGAGCGAAGTTCCAGATTTCCCATCGTTGATGTTAACCCAGCTGGCTACAGGGGTAAAGTATTTCCCAGCATGCTATTCTCTCTGTAGTTTGATTAAAACTGAGATGAGCAAAGTAGAAAGTAAAGTATTTTACTCCAACCATGACTATCCAGTTCTCATATATTAGGCATATAGACAAAAAATACAGCATATGTACTTCAAAAATCGGAAAGCTGCCAAGCATTTACACATATTACTTACCAATAGCAGCAATTAGTAAATATTCTACTGTGATTGCATCAATTTTCTTTGCTCAAGATTTATTATAGTTTTTTTGCTATTTTTTGAGGTGAAAAAATTGAGTCACTACTTTTTTGTTTTATGTTTTTTCAAAGAAATGAAATGACTTACTTTTATTATGACTCATATGGTGACCTCGTAGAAGTATAGAACGGGTGATCAAAAGGTATGTGTTTTGCAAGTACAAGCATTTTTTGCTGAAAGACCTAGCTCATTTTCAACCTTCCAAAGCCTTGCTACATCCCTGAAAAACTTGGTGAAGGCTTCAGTGTAGTTTTTCCATATGTTTCATTATACCTTAATCTTGAGGAAATTGGTTTTACTTAACAATGTCCAGATGTCTTATATATAATTTAATAAGCTATCCTTTCTGTCTCTTTGCTCTCTATACTATGAGCAATGTGTTTCATTTATCAATCTAGATACAACATAGTTTGGACCAAAAGAAAGCAATCCAAAACTAATCATGGAATTAAAACCAATGAGACTAGCCATTTAAACAAATTCAATAAAAGAGGAAGGGACTGTGCAGTGCACACCCTAGCTGCATTACTGTAAATTCTCTCGCATCATTTACTCGTCATTTTGTCATTTAGCTCTCTGTAAGCTTTGCCTTTTTTTTGGGCATCACTAAATGCAAATCCTCTGTTGCATAAACATGCTCGCTAATTTATAGGCGATTGGCATTTGTCAATATAGAATGAACAGCTTGGCTGTATCCTTGAATGAAATAGAGGTATTGGCACAGTCAAGTTGTTGTAAGCTAGAAAAGCAGACAGGCGTTGGCTAGGTTTACACCGAGACTGGACTGCTCTGACTGCCCTACCCAACACCAACCTGCAGCTTAGATCCTGCAGTGCACCATGGGGTTGCGATGACATCATGAGTATCCGAGTTAAAGAGAAGTTGTGCTTGGGAGCTGTTTACTGTCTGGCAGGTGTTTCTTTTTTCCCCTAAGCCTTTTTTTTCTTTTTTGCAATGAATAAGAGAGTAAATATCACTTCAAAGCCATGGCTTTTCCACATCAAACTGTGGGAGAGTAGTCCTGTGAGATCCAGCAGGGAGGTATTTAAAAAAGGTCTTGTCTCTTGTTGGCAGTGTACACCACAGAGTTACAGCTTAAAGAGACTGTGCTGGCTTTATTCAAAATCATAAGTCTGAAACACATTAGCCTTGAAAAGTTACAGGATGCATTTTTGAAATGTATCTGCCTATACTGCGGCCTCTCTGTAGTTCGCCTGCGCAACAGTTGTCACTATGAAGGCATTGAAAAGACCTTTGAGAACGTCTGACCTCCAACTTTCCCCCTTTTGTCACGCCTCATTAAACAAGCTAATACATCAGTTGCAACTACTTATTGCCCTCTGTTGAGGCAACATTCAGCCAAATAAGCTCCAGTCGGTCACTGCTGGTCAGAGTCCTCAGCTCAAATGCTCTCGTCATCTCGATAAGGGCCATTACCCTTCGACTGAGCACGTTCCTCCAGACCAGTGCTTGTTAAGAATCCACTGTTTTTGTCTCTAGAACAGTGCAGCCTCATTGCAAATTCTCCTACATCGTTGATGTTTAAGAAGGGTGCATTGACTCACTGGTTGTGTTAATTTAGTTGCTTTCAGCTCCACACTTTATCTGTCGTCTTGTTGCACTCATTGAGCTCGATGAAAGCATTAGAATGCAGCATTCACCAGAGCTAAAAAGCAGAACCTCTCCAAGTCCACTTTTACAGTGACAAGGAATGCAATTAAAATAGGAGAAACAATCAGGAGTCCGGATGAAAGCAGCTGATGCAGAGAGATAATGTGTAACACTGTCACAGTTGGCATGCATGACCTGGGAATCAGTTTGTCTGGACATAGGATTTATGTCTAGTTGTGAAAGTGAGTGTTTAGGCAGTGATTTTTAACCATAAAAAACAATGGGGGCAACAAAAAACAATTGATGCAAAAGTTATGCTTTTGAACTAACACTTTTCTGTCATGATTTACACCAAACACAAATATAAATGTGTTATGCAAGTAGAAAAAAGCATCAAAAGTATGCTTGCAAAATAATCTTATTTTTCAAACACATTTGTTTGCATTTGCAATGAATAGTGGTTAATTCATCAATTTTTTCATCCATATTTTAATCCTTAGCACAATACGATACAAAACATGTTATGCAAAGCTTTATTTACACATCATTCTGAGACTGTACTAGTACTCTAGAGCTGAGCCAAGTCACGGCCTGACGTTCGGAATGATACAGGGGGAACTCCAGGAAAAGCACCACACCTCAATGTTGGTTACACAGCGCTGGAATCTCCCCCTACATTTCCATGCGTCTTCGGGTGAGTGAGTCCAGACATGCTCACGTCATACTCTGTAGATGCTCAGTGATTTACTGTCTGATCCTGCCTGAGCTTTAAGCCTTATGTCATTGCCAGCGAGCTCAAAGACATGCTGAACACTCCCTCCAGCAGTAATGTGTCAGTGTTCCACTCTCCTGCCTGCTCGACCCACATGACCCTGTCCAGGGGAGACAGCCCATCAGTGTGTGAACACTGGAGTGTGGGAGCATAACATGCCTAACCAAGTCTGAGGGCTGGGTTTAATCTTCAGTAGGTTGCCTTATGTATGACTGTTTAGAAGAGGGTTGTGTGTGTGTTTGTGTATGTGTGTGTCAGCAGCCGATAAAACATTCAAGAGAAGTGGAGGAGTGGCATCATAAGTCAAAGTTGGAGTGTATGGCAAAGTTATCTAATAGTAAAGTGTGTGTTACAGCCATTTGTATATATTTTGCTTGTGTGTGTGTGTGTGTGTGTGTGTGTGAATACTGTCCTTACATGTGTTACTGTATAGTAGATAGAAGGTGTAGGGCATGTTTTTATATTTTGAAGGGGTCTAAATGTCCCAGAATGAATGCGAAATATATAATACTTTAGGTTTTGTAAAGACATTTGGCTATAGCTGTAAGACCCACATGTGTATAATGGACTTTCTTTTTTTATATATATATATGCAAATCTGTATACATTTATATAACTGCATAATGTACTCCAATCAGCCAAAAATCTTTAAAAAAAAAAAATGGACGCCAAGTCAACACCATGAAAACTCATACGTTCTCTAAACAATTCCTGAAAAGTTTTTGCAATGTGTGGCATTGTGTATTATTCTATCAAAAGAGATCACTGCCATTAGGGAATGTCAATTCTGCTGTCATAATTTACCCATTGTCAAAGTTGCACAGATCCTTACACATGCCAATTTTTCCTGCTTTCAACACATCAACTTTGAAAACTGACTGTTTACTGGCCTAATATATCCTACTCCTTGACAGGTGCAAGTGTTATTCACTCCACCTGTCAGTGGTTTTAAGGTTACAGTTGATTGGTGTATATGTATAAATATTGTATACACTGTATACACTGGTTGTAATTGAATATACAAAAAATAAGATTGGAACAAGTGGATTTGAAATAAATACATAGTATACATGTATTTGTTTTTGTTTTAGTCTTGGCAAAGAGAGTACTGTTGTGCATTCGAACTGAGATTCTGCAGAACATGTGTGGGAGGTTTTTTATTTTCATGCGGGTGCAAGCAAGTGATCAGATTTGAAGCACGTTGCATAAACGAAGACAAAATAAATACGAGCATGCGGAAGTACTTGATAACTGCCGACTTGTTTGGGTTTAAATTAGTTTATTATTTGGCCAGAATTATATCCAAATGAAATTTGTTAGAAATTGTTGTGTGTAGGTGACAATAACTGTATGAACATAATACCCGCAAATCTCTAGTGGAGACCACTTACATGCTAATGTAAACCATAGGGATGTAACGATATTGTAAATACCGTCGTATCGCAATGACAATTGATTTCAATAATACCGTGGTCGCATGACTCGATAAAACAATAGGTCTTCTGAGAAAAGTTTGCTCAGGCGAATGGAGCGAATGGGAGGTAGCGGGAACTACAATTCCCATCAGCCCAGGCGTGGCCATCATCCTTTGTGATCTGTTGATCTGTTGGGGGGGTGGGCAGCGCCCATTCAAATAAATGTCTTGCCCCATCAAATACAATTTTTTGCAATGATCAGCACATGCTCATCTGTAACTTCTGGAGGATTTCTAAATATGTATGAAGCTGTCAGGGTAAGTAAATGTGCAAATTTCAATATTTAAATACCATTAATTTTCAAGATTTAAAATGTAGTTAATATTCATGAGTGGCACACAGTGTATGTCAAAGCCTCCAAAAATTTATATTACATATTTATTTCTGGAATGCTTTTTATTAGCATTTTCTTGGCAACAGTTTGTCTGTAGAGACTAATGATTAGTAATTACTGAGTGCCTGCTTCACAAAACTTGTTTCTATTATTCAACCTACTGACCAAATGTTCATTTATTTGCATCACTCCTTTATTGAGGGCTCAGTTTCTGCTACATTACTAGAGATATTCATTGCTGATTGGCCAGTGGGTGAGTAATAGGTAAGAACCCAAGAGGTCACAGGTCACTGTCTCAGTCCATTGATGGTGTGGGTAAATGAAAGAGTGGTGACAGTCCTGCTCTCCTTATCAGGGCTGATGAGTGATGAGCAGAACGATGCCATTGCTGTTTCCACCTAAGGGTTGTTTGGGTTTGCAGGCATGGAGTGTGTCAGTGCCAGAGCTGGTCTGAGCCTGCCTCTTCCACTTCTCATTGTTTAGCTGGCACTGATAACCCTTGTGACCTGCAGGATAGCAGGATGGCCATCACACTGTGTGTGTTAGAGTATCTGTCAGGCATTTGTCACCAGATCGATCATTAACCAGCACTACAAGCAGTAGAGAATGCACATGGTCTGGTCAGTCCTGCTATGTTTATTTGAATGCAACCAGACAGGCTAGCGGATAGGATGGGAGGATGCTGGGGCTCTCCTTTAAGCTCCTGGATAGAAAGGTGGATGACTTTATTCACAATTTCCTGTTTGTCATCCATTATAGACATAGAAAGTATATAACACTGGTTATATTCTGCACTGTTTATGTGAATAATTCATGTGGGACCAAGCATTAATAATTATGGGATTACTCTAACACTACCTAGTAATGTGACTTGTTTACCATAAGAAGAAATGTATCATGCAATTTTTATTAACTCTATTTTTTAAATTATATATATATCATCACTTGCAGAAAGCAAGAAACAAGGATGTGACACATCTCATCAAATGCCAACATTCTTAGCAGGATCAGGAGGGGAATTTGACTAAAAATACCACTCATCCTCATCCTATTCCTGTTCATACGTGACCTTTAGCTGGTGAGATAATGACTGGCGTAGGACAGCAGGAAGGCTGTGTGGTCTGAGGCCCTTCCCAAAGCATCCACACAGAGCTGGAGGAGGGGAGAGTCCCTTTCCCTGTGCTGAGTGAGCTACTGCCCACCGGGGAATAAGAGGCAAAGGCTGAGAGCCAAGCCTGAGTCACCACCATTAGATTTCCAAGCGTAACCCTGAATCACAGGGCCGTTTTAAAGTGCACACCACGTGCTGCTTCTGTAAACCAAAGCTAAACTAAACTGCGGGTGATGTTTTTGTTGGTTTTTATTGTATATTTGAAATGTATTAATCTAAATATTGTGTTAATATATATATTTTTAAAAAACGACAGTGAAGAGGTTCAACGAATATTATGGGAAAACATCGTAAAATCATGCTAGTAGTAATAAGAGCAACCAGATCCGGCGATGTTTTCTGCAATTGCTTGTTCGCCACCTCGTGGTCGAAACGCAAACTGCACCTTAGAATAATAATAATAATAATAATAATAATAATAATAATAAACTGCAACATTTTATTTATTTAAAAAAACTAAGCATTTCAGAAAAGTAACTTTTCTCTTAAAGTGACACAAAATGTGCATCTATTTGTGTTCATGGTGTTTTTTCTTTTTTCCTTTACTCGCCATAAACATTTATGTATGCATGAAAGGAAGAAAAAAGAAAGAAAGACAATACAATATAGTTGTTGTTGTTGTTGTTTCTCTAACAGTCACAACAGTGGTTAATCTATAACTGCAATGGTTCAAATAATTAGTTGTTTTAAAAATTGATTGTTACTGTTTTCTACACTAAGGCTTCCCTATCATATTGCACAAAACATTTTGTGCAATATGATAGTGAATATAGTGAAGATAGTGATATTGGTGTGAGAGTGATGTGAAAGAATTTAATAAAACATGCACAAATCACTGTGTCTTGTTCTAAGTACTTCTGGATGAGTCAGTACTGATTTGGCAGACATGGGAGCAATTAGAGAAAAACACTGATTATTACCCATTGTGGATGTTATCAAGTAGCCTAAACAGATCTTAATCCTAGACATATACCCACTGGGCGTAATCCTGTTGATGTAAACAAAATCCCACCCACAATCTTGCAGTCCACTATCCCAGGTGCAAACATACTCTCTTCCTCTCTCTCTCTCTCTCTCTCTCTCTCTCTGCCCGGCACACTGCCCAGTGTGTGCCTGCTAAATAGGAGAGCAGATTTCCCACATTTAAGGAGAATCAGCCCTATTTTGTTGATGAACAAGTGACACAGAAGAATGAGAGATGAATGAAATCCTCTTTCTTTCCTTTTTTTAAAATAATGAGCAGCAAAGCTCAGGACACTGAAATATTTCTTTAAAATGCTTTTGCTAAATGTTTAATGAGCTGGAGCATTATAGCGTTGTGTAAAATATACTATGTGATCAAAAGAACATTTCAGATTTGATAGTTTTGGTGGGGGGTTGTGGAGGTGGCGATAAGCGAGGGGACGGCAGGAATAATTAATCAGGCTCAAATTTGAGCAGATTACAGGATAATGAGTGTTATCTCAGTATCATAAACACTTGCTTGGATGGGTTAATTTGGTAATCCCTTTGTACTCATTAATAATCTCAATGTGTGTAAACATGGCTCTATCCCCATTAACCACTGCACCTCAGGCACAGTTGGAGCCGCAAGGATATTTTATCATTAACCACAATATACCTCATGGCTATTTCCTTCCTAGTAAATACTTCTGATGGCAAATCACTGATATTTGGATATTAAGGAATATGTATGTAACATATATTTTGGTAAAAAAAATTATGACAGTAATATTTTTCATGTCAGTCACTCCAAACTGGTTATAAAAATGTTGGAGCAAAACTTTGTTTTCAAAATTGGTGAAATTCTTTCACTTTGAAATCAGGACAGAAATTATGTTTTTATTTAACAGGGCCTAATTAAATATTGTGTGGCCCATATCAACTTATATATACTGTATAATTTAAAATAAAAACCTAATGCATTTTAATTACCATTTAGAAATCATATGGGGAAATATTATTCCATTCATATAACATATATAACCAACATAATTTCATGAAAACAATCTTAGAATATCAGAATAATCAAGTAAATTTGTAATATGCTGATATTCTAAGATTGTTTTCGAGAAATTTTGGCCCACTGTTCTGTTATACATTGCTGCAGATCATTGATGTTTGAGGGCATTGGTTTAAGCATAGCTTTCTTAAGGTCTCGTCACAGCATCTGAGGATAATGTTTATAAATTTTTAAATTCTCATTCAGATGCCTATTTGCTGTTGTTTTCACAATCATTGTCCTGTTGCATGACCCAATTTCAGCCCAGCTTAAACTGCTGGACGGATTGCCTCACATTTGTCTCAAGATAAAGTGGAGTTCATTGTTGTCTTAATGGCTGCAAATTTCCCTGGTGCTGTAAAATAAACCCACATGATCACAGATCCACCATCATGCATACAGGTTGGTATGAGGTGTTCTTGGCATTACGCTTTATTTGTTTTTTGCCAGTCGTGGTGCTGTGCCTAATAACAAAACATCTCGAACTTGTTCTTATCACCTCAAAGGATGTTATTGTGATGTTTTTTTAGTTTTTTTTAAATGCAATTTTGCAAATCTATGTCATGTCGCACAATCTATATTATTTGACACCATTTTTACCTCATCACTTTACCTTAAATTGTAAACAGTGTATCTTTTATTTATTTATTTATTTATTTATTTATTTATTTTTACTTTACCACATTGCAATTCTTGCTTGTTGCTTACTTGTTGTATGATATGTTAACTGGCTGCTGTTACAACGTAATTTCCTATCTATCTACACTATCTATCTACACTATCTATCTATCTATCTATCTATCTATCTATCTATCTATCTATCTATCTATCTATCTAATTTAGGCAGCTTAGATGAAAGTCATACCTGTAGGTCACCTCATATAGCTATTTTTCTTTATATTTCTAAGCATTATATGGTCTGATCTTTGCTACACAGCAAAATATCCAGTGTTGAATTAATACCCTACATGGTTCACATGATCCAGTTGGACTCAGTAAACTCAAAGTATTTAAGCAACACTGGAGATAATGCATATCTATTTATTCATCCAGTCATTCATTTATCTATTTCATTTATACTGGTAATGAATTAAGTAAGTTAGTAAGTTTCTAATATGCGTGTTCATTAGGTTATTATTAACATCAAGAATTTCTACCTGACAGTAATATACCTTCTTTAATATAGTACGTATATGTAATAGGACTTGCAATTATAGCTATGCTCATTATTCAACTTTAAATTTTTCAGTGACCTTTGACACAGATTGTTTGGAACTTTACTGGAGGTGAATACCATTCTTCCAAAAGACATTGTCTGAGTTGGTGTTTTGATGATGGTGGCAAAGTCTAACATATCGAACCACATCAATCCTTTTTTTTTAAATTATTGAGTATAAAATGTGACTAGACTAGTTGACGTGATTGTGTTCTGTGAATGTTTCCAGTCAGCATAGACATGCTTTTCTTCATGCCTGGGAGTCATAATGGAAAGTAGATCAGGTTACCCGTGATATCCCATGATAAAAAGTACATCAGCTGACACATACATTGGTTGGTCCTCTGGTGTGAGAGCCCTATACTGTTCAAAATGTTTCCAGCTGATAATATTCACATTCAGTATAATAAGGTCTAGTAAAGTTTTTTGTCCCCAGTCCCAGGAATAAAACTTATAGGGAAAATATAATCATATCCTGTAATTCAGTTCTTCACATTCATTGCTCTAATGTAAATTTTTCTAGAGCATTTCCTAGAAATCCCTTTGGGTATCACCTTGCCAACTGAAGTCTGGTTAAGGTGCTGAAATGGTACACCTCAGTTTGGGACGGTCAAAGCAAAGAGGTTTACATGTATTACATGATCATGAACACTGCTATTTATAGCTCATCAGAGGGCTCATGTGAGGCTGCTCCCTGTGACATGGCATGGCATGGGCCTTCAAAGTGTTCATACTATCCCTCAGATAGCACAGAGTGTACTAGGGGGCAGAAGCATTGGTACTAAAGAACAGCTGAACAGGTAGGTGCACACTTGTATGACTGCAGATAGAGACAGAAAGATGCATAGGGACATGTTAGACTGGGAAATGTGAAAAGAATGCTCATTAAAAGTCATAGTGCTGTGATTGTAAATGCACACTGTCTGGTTATTAGCAGGTTAGCAGTGAACATGTGCCATTTTAGGTATTCTGTATACTCCTTACCTTTAATTGTATGAATGTACCATAATGATAAAGATAGGCACTATCGAGTGTTACCCAGAAGGTAATGGTTTCCTTTGTTAGTCTGATCTTACTCCCTGTCATAGTGAGAACTTTTTATTTTTGTTACTGTATACTGACTCATTTGGGATTTCAATTTACACAGAATGTCTTGCATATTATTATGCATGTAACTTTAAGACATATACCAAAAAGTTGTAAATAATGATATAGGCTGCATATTTAAATATTGAATTGAAATAAAACAACACCTTGACTTGATTTATGAAAGCCCTGATATATTGCTATACACATACTTACAGCTTTTAAAAATGCATGTAAACCCTCATGTACTCAAAATGTTTTCTCCTCTGGTTTTGTTGCAGATAACACTTTGCTATGGATGATTTTGAGTATAGCATCCAAATCTCAGAGCTCGACTGGGACTCCTTCTTCCAAGCATGTGAAGAGTGTAACATGTTGCCCCCAGGGTTAGCGGGCCCGGATGACTCAGGAATGAGTGACATGGATGACATCGCAAACCAGCGAACACAGCCTACCACACAGACTACCTCGTATGATCCGGAGATTCGAATTGATGGCCCGCCTATCGGTGAGGGCTCTCCTGTGGAGCTTTACCTAAGCAAATATGGCTTGAGGAGTCCAGATCAAGTTCTCTCTGGCAGTGAGGATGACTTCCACTTGGAGGCTGTCAATGTGTTCTTTGAGAGTTTGAAAAGTGTCTCAGTGACTGAGGATCACACAAATTTAGGTGGTAAAATGGCTGGCCATTTGGAGGAAACTGATGTAAAAGAAAATATTAAAGACATAGCAGTGTCTGTAGGAAAAGCACAGTCGTGTAGAAACCTGATGGCACAGAGAAATGACTGTCACACCTATATATATACTGAGTCTACAGGTGATGATTTAGACAGAGAAATATGTAAACCTTGTCCTGACACAAAACTAGAGAAGACCAGAGAAGAAGACTGGTCTCTGGATGTATTGACAGATGGAGATAAAAGGGAAACTAAGATATTTGAAAGGAGTCCGTCCAATGTTATGGTCAATGGGAAAGAGCTAGCAGGACCAAACCAAGTCAAGGAAGCAAATTCTCAGCTAGTAACATGCAATAACTCTGACTTGTTAGTAGTTCAAGGTCAAGCTTCTAACGTTACTCCAAGAAGGCGACGAAGAAAGAAAAAGAGAATAAGTGCAGACCTGGCGGATATGGATCCTGGAAATGAGGCTCAATTGCCAAGCAAAGTAAGTGACTCTGATGACGACATGTATGGGAGAAGAGGACAAATGGATCGAGAAACTCATATTGCTGGGTACTGTGGAACTGTTTCTGAGGCAGCCTCTCCACCTCATGACTTTATATCACATCCTAAGAAAATTTCAGATAATTTTTCTGTATTTTCTCAGTTACCCCCAATGAAAAGAGATATCAGGAAGTCTACACTAGTAAGCACTAATTTACAAAAAGAGCTCAGTAAGAGTGCAATAACAGTTGCTCAGAGCATGGGAGAAATGGACATAATGTCTGATATTAATCTGACTAAGAAACCAGGAGAAAATGGGGAGCTTGGCATGAGAGCAGATCTCAAATCTCCTGAGCCTGGTGTGTTTGTTACGGAGACACTTCAAAATGATAATAATCTATTATCACACACTCATGGAGATAATGCCTATTTACAGCTTAACAACCATTTGCCATCAAAAATGCTAGTATCTATTGCCACTGATGTATCAAAGAATGGGAGAAAGCCTGAAAGCACAGAAAATCTTCCCAAGCTATCAGGCTCAGATCAATATAATGTCAAGTTACAAACACATAGTGTAGGACTACAAGTTGCACCTTTGACACCATCACGCAATGTTGTTTACTCAGTGTCACCACAGAATCAATTTGAAGATAGAGTGACGTTATCAGACTTTCAGTTTGATGGGTCTAGCGCAGTAGGTCAGAGGAAAACCTCAATTTCCTGTGTAACACTTCCTGAGTTAACAGACAAGACGCTCTTCTCAGTATCGTACAAAAAAAGTGAAAAGAAAGAGAATTCACCTTCTGTTTTTCATGATGGAGTCTCGCATGAACGTAAAACCGGTGATTTGCAAGTTAAGGGTTGTCTGGCAGAAACAGCTCATTTCCAGTCATTGATGTGTGAACATGTAAATAAGGCCCAAATAAGTCACCAGAATGGTCACACGACACAAATGATTGCAGCCCAAATACCAAAGACAGATGAAATCAAGGATGCTTCATTAGTTGAACCAAAAGCAGAAATTATGAACCAAAACCTGGGGAAAATGCCTGGCAATTCAAACACATCTTTAAGTTCACAAAGTGAAGAATTTCCAGAAGAGAACTCCCAATGTTTAAGATTGAAGAATGTAGTTGAGAGCGTTAATGTAAATTCTTTTGAACTTCTGACCCATGGCATCAAAAAGGACAGAAATGAGAAACTGTTTCTTAAGGGGCAAACCAAAGAATGCAAGCCTCTGAGACACACCACAGAACCAGACAGTCAACTTTCAGATGACTCAAAATCAGAACTCACCCTGTCTCATATTCTTACCAGTAAAGAACAAAAAGATAAAATTCTTGATGTAGTCACACCATCCTCCCTTTCCACTGAAGAGCATGACCTGTCACCCATTATAGCTGTACAGCATCCACCATGTTCTCCTCCTCCTGAATCACCAGAGTCTAGTAAAAGTCTAGAAAAAATAGATCCTGATTCTGTAAGTCAACCCACACCCCCTATATATGCTATATCTTCATTCTGGAACGAAATGGAAAAGCTTACCATAAATGATATTTTGCGACTCCGTCTGGTTGGCCAGGCTCATCACCCCAGTGTGCTACTCCAGCCAGAAGACAGCAGTATTGCAGAGGTGTCTAATGCAGCAGATTCAGGGTACTTAACACACACAGACGAATCAAAGTCTGACCAATTCAGTGAGAATATCTTATTCACATCTGATTTTGATGGAGAGCTATCTTCAGATACAGCTAAACTAGATGAGGGGGCACAAGAGTCTTCTAATTCAACAGGCATCATTTGGGAAAGTGACCCAAATCTGTCTGGAACTACAATTGAAATGGAAGATGTGATTAATTTGGACACAGCCAATACATCACCTCTCTTTAGAAATAATTCCAATCATTGCTTCAGGAAGATGTGTAAAAATATTAGTGTCCAGAACTTGCAAGCTCTTGAAGGCCAAAACCTGGGAAAAAAAGAAATGAGGAATTCTTCTGTCCACTCCACCCATTCTGCTTACCCAGCCCGCTCTGAAGTTGAGGATGACTATATGGATCCTTTCAATCAAGTTGAAACGTCATCCCCAGTTTATCTCTCTGATGAGGAGGAGGAGCTAGACAGCCCTGGCATCACTTTCTCAGAGATCTTTGAGTATCTGTTTGGTACGGATGAATCAAAACAACCTGCCTCTGAGGGTGTCCCTGTAACAGCTTCTAATGTCAGTGAAACTGGGTCCTCTGTCCTTGAGATGTATGAACATTTCTTTTCAGAATTTGAGCCTGAAAGTTTATTTTACCCACTTGCGGGTAACAACAGTAGTACTACTGATGACTTGGTTCCTATCTTCTCCTCCTCACGCTCAGCAACCAGGAATGTCGAGTTCCCTGATGCGTACGATTACTTTTTCCCAGATTCACCTGCTCACTCAGATGAAGATGAAGAATCTGAGCATGGAGTTATACGTGTGGTTACGCGATATGACCAAATGCCATCTGAGAACCATAATTCTGTGGCAGCCTCAGACCCATATGAACACTTTTTCCCTGAGAAAGGTAAAGGTTGGAACTTCCTGTGGACCAACCCTTTTTCCTTCAGAAAAGGCTTCAAAGGATTCACAGGGCCACCGGAGGGGTCCACTGCTCAGGCTCTGACTCCTGTAAAACATTCTAGTAGGACATTACATAGAGGAATTCAATCTATAAACATATTAGCTGCTGATGGGAGCCCATTTCCAGACCCGCTGATTTTTAACCTGGAGAACCGCATCTTCAGACAGCTGGTAGACCAGCAGAAGATATGTGCAGAAATGCAAACAGCTGTTGCTGATCCAAGTAAGCCTCACCTACAGTATATTTACTTCAACCAATGCAGTAGGGGTTTTATGCTTTTTGGTTTGAACAGCACACTTTGGTAGTTTTATTTTTATTAATAGTACTCCTTAATTTTAGCAATTTTACGTATTGGTGATTCTAAGAGTAGGCACTTATAATATAAATATATTTTTCCATTTGGTGTCATTATAATCTTACCTACTAGACTTGGGCCTGACACAGAGCATGTAGCAACAGGCAGAGTTGTGTTCATGCCAGAGGAATGGTCACGTCCTGTTCTGACTTATGTTGGCTGACCTCTTAAAGCTTCCATTAATGTATTCACATATTTTATTTTCAACAACATGCAAAAATAGACCTTCTTCAGTCCTTGACTAGAGCAAATCAGTATGTAAAACTGTTTTACGCAGTGACAGTACTGTATTTCACTAGCAATTATGTAGACATAGGATATTAATTTAGTCATATTGTCTTGTGCATAATATAAAAATAAGTATTTCATTTCATAATATAAGTTTATATTCATGTTTAGATTTTCAATAATTATTAGCAGTGTGAACAACATACACAAATCCTGTACTTGAGTAAAAGTAGAGGTTAAATATTGCTCAACTTAAATGTAGAAGTCATCCATTTACTGTCAGAACTAACCTTAGGAGACCAGAAGACGTAGCTTAGCGGTTAGCCCTTTGTTGCGTGAATGGTAAACCC
>JAOTQY010000016.1:7668428-7678571 GCA_026413445.1 Dolichallabes microphthalmus
CCGCCTTGTGCCCTAAGTTTCCTGGGATAGGCTCCAGGCCCCCGCAACCCTGTATATAAGGATAAAGCGGTACAGAATATGAATGAATGAAAAACATTAACACTACATTTGAAAAGAGCTTTATTTTTTTTATGTACAGTAGTATATTGCTCCATCTTACAGTAGTGCAAAAAATAATTACTAATTAAGTTTCCTTCATAAATATAACAAAATATTATAAATAAACAACCACAACACATTAAAACAAAATAAACTGAACAAGCCTTGTTTACATACACATTGCACATTTGAATATGGATATCGGTTTATGTACATAGTCAGATTTTTTTGTTGTATTTTGTTTGTTTGTTTTTCTGGGTTGGTTATCCCTGGAAAACGTTTTGCTCCACCAGCAGGATGCCGTCCCTGCCACGGAAAGAGACAAAGAGCCTCTGTACACTGACTTAACACTCACAGTTCCTGCATATAAGCTTCTTCTGACCTAGCATGGGTTTGTTCAAGAACAAAAAATACTTCCAAAAAGGAAAAAAGGTTGTAACTTCTTAGAAGTTATGCTACATTTTTTTCAGTCAAAGTGTATGCGACAATGAGTAAGGGTTTTGTAATCCTGAATTCATATCTCAAAATTCTCCAACTCTGTGTTCTCCTCTGCAATAGGACACATTGGTAGTTGTTTATACCCATGACTTCTCAGCAGCACGTTCACACACTCTAACCAGATCTAACCAAATGGTGCAAAAAGCAGTAAATGCAATATATACACACAAGTAAATCTTACACAAGTGAAGGAATCAGGATAGAGTATCCATAATCATCAGTCTGATGCATGAAAATCAACGTGAGGTAAAGTGAGGTTGCTGTAGGTCACATCCACTTTCAGTATGGCTATACCCTTTATCAGAGAGGCCTTTGACTACAACATTCCCCTTTGTTGTGGTATGACTGCTGAGTCATATGGTAATTTCTCAAGGCTTCGCATACATTGCTGTGAACTCAATACATTTACTACACTTTAAAAAACAAAAAAACACTGACATTC
The DNA here is from genome assembly GCA_026413445.1 of Dolichallabes microphthalmus. NCBI lineage: Eukaryota > Metazoa > Chordata > Actinopteri > Siluriformes > Clariidae > Dolichallabes > Dolichallabes microphthalmus. The sequence goes on from JAOTQY010000016.1 coordinate 7,669,468, forward strand.
TCAACTAAGCACATCTACCATCTCTGATATATAAATATCAGACATTTTTCCCCAAAGTGGTCCTTCTGCATAAAACATCTCTGAATTAGTGCCATTTGTCTATATATTACATTAAGTATAATAAATTATATAAATAAGAAAATATATTTCAACATGTATGTAAATTCTCTGGTCAATATTTAGAGTATGTGTAGATCATCAGTTATATCCAGCACTGTATGAAGTGTCTCTTGTGCATACATGCACAATGGTGAAATGTGGCGGCGTTGCACATCACTGCCACCTAGCGTGGCACAGCAGCACTACAATGTTGTTGTTTCTTCTGCCAAGACCAAATTTCGGTAAACATGCATGGCAGAATCGAAGAACTACATTCCTATGTGAAATCTTTCGTTTCTATATATTATTGCAATATCATTACCCCCCCCCCCCAAAAAAAAACAGATATATTACAGTATATACTTATCATATACACATGACTTCAAAACGGTAGAGGGACTCTGCACTTTCAAGCATTTGGGTGAACAGTACGGGGTGAGGAAGGCAGATCTGTGTGGGCTTCACTTTTCATATTTTACTCAACCTGTTATCTCTCTCTTCATCTGTGCTATGGTCCACGGACTGCTTCTCTCCCACAATTGCTCACACTGAGCAGTTGCGCCTCTTGGCCACGCAGGGCAGGCCGCTGGAGCTCAGTCGGGTCTTCACCCTTTGTCAAAGGCTTGTGGAGGAGACAGAGAGTGTGGGCGAGGAGGGTGGAGGGAAGTTGAGCAGCTCCAGAACGGCCACTCCGACGCTGCTGCGGCGTGTGAACATGCATGACGCCGCCACCCACTTGTTGCTGCGTGGGTTGTACTTCTCAATGGAGTTCAGGCTGGAGCTGCCATCATTTCCCCCAACCGCATAAAGCCAGCCATCCATGGCTACCAGGTCATGAGTGCTCCTGTAGAGTATGAGAATATTTACAAACTTCACATTAGCTCATACCTTCATATAGCTCAGAATGCACCAAAACCCTTACCAGGAAAAAGTAACAACTGAAGATGAATGCATCTTCATTTAAACGTATAAGCAAGCATAGTGTAAAATAATGAGGATGGCACTGAGACTGATTAAGGTTTGATTATTTGTCACATTTTTACCTTAAAGCATAGTGAAATTTGCATTTCCCACACTGAATTTTTTTGCATATCTTAGTTAGGAAGCTGGGGTCGGAGTGCAGGGTCAGCCAGGATACACCAACCGTGGAGCAGATAGGGCTAAGAGCCTTGCTCAGCAGTGGCAGGTTGGTGGTGCTGGGGCTTGATCCTCCGCAACCTTCCGATCAGTGCCCCAGGGCCTTAACCATTTGAACCATCAATGCCCCAGACTGAGACTGAACCTCAGTGCTTAAATGTGTGAAGATACTGAAATTAAGAAAATGTTTGTTTTATTTCAACTACCTTTTTTAGTTCCTGCTTTAGAGTGCCACAGAATTTTGTGGCTTGGGAAATAGTGAGGTTAGGATTGCTGATTGATCATTTTGATTAATCCACGTTTAACTAAAAAGTGACCAGCAGATATTTTCCATGCTTTGATTTTCACACAGAAACATTAGAGTTATGTTCTGTAAAAGGGTTTAGTTGCTGTAGAAGCAGCTAGAAGAAAAGAAAATGCTTGATTAAGTAAAATCGTGCTTTGTGCAGCTGGTTTTAGAAACATAAATCTTAGCGATACAATAAAAAACACAAAGTCAGCCTTTCTTTATATTTGCTTTGTTAGCTACTTTAATGTTGGACACAGAGTTTGTGCAGTTTGATTAAGTGCAAATGCAAATAAGGAACTTGTCTATGAGGTGTGTAGTTCTTGTTCAGGAGAGTTATGCAAGCCGTGAATTGTTTTTTTATTATTTTGTGAAAAGAAACCTCTCGCTGCTTGGGTTTTGGTGACAGCAACAACAACAAAAAAAAGCTTGTTCAATCAAACACCCCCGATGATCAAATTAGCCACTGATTAAATAATGATTTAATTGGCTGATATCCCATTAGCTACTATAGTTCAGTATGACCTATCTGATCATACAGTGTCACCCAATTATTTCTTTAATTCAAGTGATTTTTTTAAAGGAGCACTAAACCCAGAATATAAAATAGACCCAGCACACATTTGCTATTTCTTACCTGCGGATGTTCATCGGGGCCACTCCTTCCCATGTGTTGGTTTTGGGGTTGTACCGTTCCACTGAGTTCAGGCAGCTGGTTCCATCATTGCCTCCAGCAACATAAAGCATTCCCTCCAGTACAGCAACGCCAGCACTGCTCCTCCGGCTCAGCATGTTGGCTATGGCAGTCCATGCATTAGTCTAAGGACAGAAAAATAACATAGCAATGATTATAGCTTTGCCACTTCATACAGTCCATTGCCTGTGAGGTGAAGGGCAACAAAAACACTGATCGGTCATTCCCAAACCACTAAGTAAAACTACTTAATGTTTGACCAGGGAAGATCAGCTCAGTTCCAACTGGAGGTGGACCCAATTTCTGGGCCAGAAAAATATAGATCAAAGTTAAAATAGCATGCTATCCATGACATAAAGCATAAGTTTATAATTACATGACAATGGTTTAGAACTATTTAGAAAAGTAAGTCTTAAAACTGAAACTTTATATCATACAAAAGTCATAAATTTTTTGCAATCATAGCAGAAGAGCTTCTACAGTTTTATAAAGTTTTGCACGAAACGAAATGAAGTACCTGTGGATCATATTTCTCTACTGTGGCTAGGTGCGAGGAGCTATCATATCCACCCACTGCGTATAGGCTGCCGTCTGAAAAAGAGTCAGTTATTGTTATGTTAAATGGAGTTAATTCGCCAGCATTGTTTTAAGTGCTAGCAGTCACTTCTGGAGAAAGTAAAATTTCTTATAAATTACAGGTCTCGTCTTGCCAACTGAATCAGTTTTATTTTGTAGGAACCCATTGATGAATGTGCGTATTGGCATTTGCGACAATAAGAATTAAACTGTTCTGTGGTAGATTACCCAAAGAAACTTCCAAGGAAAATCTCACCCAGTGTAGCTACTCTCACATATCTTCTCCTGGTGCTCATGGCAGCAATAGAGGTCCAAGTGCCAGTTAGGGGGTCATACCTCTCTGCACTAAAATATAAAAGGAAGCAAGAGCTTTTAATATTAATAAAATGTAGATAATACATACAGTAAATGAAAAAAAAAAAAATAAAGCACTGATCCTCCTTATGACACTCGCCCATCACACACACATTTTTTAACATTCTGTTCCTAATTTAGTCCTCCTTTGTTTGTTACAATAATCTTCACTGTTCAGGAAAGGCTTTCCACTAGATTGTAAAACATGGCTGTGCATAATGGTCCATTCATTAGTGAAGTCACTCTCTAATGTTAGGTAAGGAGGCCCAGATGGCATTCCAGTTAATTCCAAAGGTGTTCAGTGGGACTGCAGTCATGGCTCTGTGCAGGCTATTCAAGTTCTTCGACTCTAACCTTAACACACCACCAATGTTTTGGCCAGTTGGTAGTGGACATCAAGATTAAAATTGGAAAATGATTGCTTATGTGCTGCCGAATAGCATTTAACTAGCTTTTAATACCTTAAATGTCATCCAAAGTATTTCATATCCTTCTTCAGCAGAACACGAATTCACTACAGAATATAAAACTGTGTAGGGTAAGGGAGAGGCCTCATCATGAGCAAATACACTGCCTGTTTAAAAAATAAAAATAAAAAAGGCACACTAAGATTTCATTCAGTCACCTTTGCTTTGATTACAGCATTGGTTACAATGTGGTGTATAGTTCATGTGAAAACATGATTTCTCATGCTCTCATTTCTCATTTGAGTCCTGGAATATGCCTGTGCCATCAGGGAAAAACCTCCATTGATATGATCACCTGGTCTTTCAATACATTCAGGTCATTGCGGAGCCTAGACCTGGCCAACTGAAGCAACCCCAGATCATAACACTCCAAGGGCTTGTAAAGTGGACAGTATGCATGATGGGTGTATCGCTTCGTGTACTTCCCTTCTCACCCTGATGCGGCCATCGCTCTGGAATAGGGTCAGTTAGAACTCATCAGACCATATGACCTTTTTCCATTCGTCCAAAGTCTCTAACAAAGTGTTTTACTGTTGGCACACTGCTGTTTAATCCCAATCCTGAGTTCTCCTCACATTGTGTGCTTATGGAAATGCTCTTACCTTAACTATTAAGGTAATAGTAGCTACTGTAGCTATGTTTTTTAATACCATGCAACCTGCAAGCATGCAAGTGCAAGTGTTTTAAGTATTCATGATTTATGTATTACAAGGTTGACAGTTTAGCAATAACCTTCCAGGTTTTGATGATGTGTTGAATGGTGCTAAACCCAGCTCCAGGAATTTCAAATCTGATGATTTGCAGCCCAATAATTTGACCATTCTGAAATGGTGACTTTTTTTAGCCAAGCAGTGTATGTCTTTTATGTTAAAGCTCTGTCAAACATTTAATAGCATTTAATTTCATGTTTCTGTATGAACGTTTACTATTACAAATATTCTTGATAAACAAAGAAAAGAAAAAAAAAAATCTAGATTGAAATGCCGGAACTTTATACTGTATATAATTTTAAGAAAGAAAGAATTGACCTCTGTGTGGGGTGGTGGTATCATTTGTGGGAATGTATAGTTCTTAGTGATTTCAGATGATAATAAGGTATTAACAGTCCTTGGAACTGAGGTTTATTTTTGTAGTTTTCACCCCTTGAGGATATCTTACCTGTTGAGGCAGGATGCACCATCATAGCCTCCAGCTGCGTAGAGCAATCCATGAAGCACTGCCACACCCAGACAGCTCCTCCTGGTTCCCATAGATACTTCTGGTTGCCAGCCATTGGTCACAGGATCATATGACTCAACAGTTGCTAAGTCAGACGTGCCGTCATAACTGACGTCAAGAAATCAATGGTTAAATTCAGAAGAATTTATATCAAAGAGAGAAAACCAGAGAATGAATGAGTGACTAATTATTCACAGATTTTTTTCAAAAAACCTTAGATGAGCTAAGACAAGCTCAGCTGAATACCCTCCAAGAATAACAGAGAAAACGAGAGTTTTTTTTTTTACCCGCCCACAGCATACAGCTTGTTCCCAATGGCAGCAACTCCAACTCGGGCCCGTCGTGTAGACATAGATGCCACCATGTGCCAGCGGTCTGTCCTAGTGTCATAAGCTTCACAGTCTCCATGTATAGCAAAAAGACTGCCGCCACCTGAGAGAGATCACAACAGGTAGCTTAACTGACATCAGCTAAAAGCTAGCGTCACATAAACCTATCAGAAATGTATCTCGATGTACTGACCCACAGCAAAAAGCACAGGGCTGGCACCCTCACATCGCCGGGGCCGAGTGCGACAGTTACTCAGCACGCCTCTCTGCTCAGGCATTAGGTGATACTTTAGTGCCTCTATCAATAGATCTTTACACTCCGAGTGGTGGCGCACGAGCAGCTCCGTGTCCACATTACTCATCAGGAAATCTCGTGTGAGTAATGGCAGTCGTACACACTTCATCAACTGGAGGAGAATGTTGCCCAGTGTATGAGAATGAAGCAGGTTGGGTCAGTGACAGGGAACCAGAAATAGTATGAATGAGTAAAAATTAGTAAAAGGTTACATGTATTCCAAAATATATTATTAATTGTAATATATATTGTGCTGTATACATATAAAGTATACTTGACCAACAGAAATAGACTCACTCTAGGTACATGCTGTCTCCGTCCATCAATATCGTGCTTGACCCAATTTAACACAGCTCTGTACACTTCCTCTTCTGATGGAACATTTAAATTGTCACTAGAGATAAGGTCCAGCACCTGTCACACATACAACACAGGCGCATAAATTTCAGCTCATGCCTTTTGACACGGAAAAAGACAATGATCTAACTTCTTTCAAAATACATGGCATATGCATCTCTATAACTGCTTAATTTCCGTTTATAATTATGTTTGTTGTTGTTGTTTTTTTAGGTAAACATTTATTTAATAGTTTTCTACAACAGCAAAGTCTACACAATGTACATTGAGCGTTTTCCCCTCCACTGGAAAAAAACAGGAAAATATTCAATCTAATCATGTAATCAATGTAATAAACTAATCAATGTTGTTTCACTATACTGGTATTTACTTTCATGAGCAGATGCTTAAAAAAGATGCTTTTAAAAAAAAATGTGCTTTTTTCAAAAGAAAATGTAATCCACATTTAAAATCAATCCACACCACATTTATTATTGTTATATTTGAAGTCCACTCTGATGACAATGGGCACACCCATGCCCAGCTGAATCCAGTTATAAGTGCATACTGGTATTTTTGTGCATGTTTGCAATAATCTATACTCTCACTGAGCACTTTATTATGAACACCTAAGCACCAATATATTCATGCAATTTTCCAATCAGCACAATGCATACAAGGCCCAATAGCATCTGGGAATGTTCATGTCAAAGATCAAAATGGGTAAAATATATGAGGGCTGTGATTTTGACTTTGGCATGATTGTTGCTGATGTCCTGGGATTTTCACAATGTTCTCTAGTGTTTGAACAGAATGGTGCAATAAATAAAAAAATAAATAATAAATAAATAAATAAAAAAAACATCCAGTGAGTCACAGTTCTGTGGATGGAAACAAAGTGGCAGTTCTGTGAACGGAAAATGTCAGTCTGGGCATTTGAGTTGAAAGAAAGCCTACAGTAACTCAGATAATCACCCTATAAGTGAACATAAAGTATTCTAGAAAGAACAACACATTCAACCTTGTGGCAATGAGTTACACAGCAGGACCATGACAGACACACTTCTGTCAGACAAGAACTCATACCTGAGGCTGCAGTGGGCACAGGCTTTTCAAAACTGGACAGTTAAAAATGTAGCCTGGTCTAATGAAGCTTGGTTCCTGCTGAGGCACAGACATGGTCAGAATTTGCCACCAACAGCAAACCTGGTAATGGTGTGGGGAATATTTTCTTGGTGCACTTTGGACTGTTCTTACCAATCAATGTGTGACGTACTGTCTTACCGCGAAAGTTCCTCGTTTGTTTGCATCAGCGTTTGAATTTCACTGCCTTTTCTGTTTATACTAAATAACAATATTAACTAGAGAGAAAATGTGAGTGGTGCTTGCCGTGGCAAAACTCGGTGTCCCCCCATATCTCTATGACAATGAGATCCAAATGTTTTAATGTGTGGTAAATTGCCCCCCTCTAGGGCAGTTTACCTCCCACCTCTTCACAAGAGTCATACCAACCCATTCCCGAATGAGCCACACAATTTGCCACCTCTTTCTTGGGTCTATGACGTACGAATTGTTATGCACCAAAATCCCCATTATAATTCAATGGGGAAAATTTGGGCACCTCGTGTGCCCCGTGGGTAAAACTTGTCAACTGTTAAAAGCTCTATACAAATAAAATTGAATTAAATTGAATAAATCATTGCCTGAATCATACTACACCCTATTTGTGCGTCACTGCTGACTATGTTCTCCTTGGCCACAATTTATCCATCTTATAATGGCTACTTCCAGTATGATAATTCAACATGAACATGATAATGATACATGATAATTAGATCAGTATTCTTCCATGGCATTCCCAGTCACTGGGTCTGAATCCAATAGAACATCTTCGGGATGTGGTAGAACGGGAGATTCACTACATGAAAGTGCACCTGCAGTCAATGTAAATCAACACGAACCACAATCTCAAAGGAATTCTTGTGAAATCTGTTTTGAAAGGCTGTTTTGAGAAAAAAAAGAAAGCCCTATCTAATATTATTAAAGTGTTCCCAATAAACTGCTCATTGAGTGTATGTCTGTTGGTCTAGGCAAAACAATCATGCCTTAAATCTTGGCACATGTCATAGCGGAATGGGTGCAGGGATAAATTGCATACTGCTCTAGTGACATAAGCTACTAACACCTGCTGTGAAAACCACACAGAGAACACGCAGAGAGTGAAAGAAACCAAGCAGCGGAGCCCGCCCTTTTCAACAGCTACTGTCATTCATAGAACACCACGGATGCCTGAAAAGGGATTTTTGCACAGGATTTAAACAGCCTTTGAGGGTGACAGACTTCAACTAAACAAAAGAACCACTAGTCAGATTATTTAAAAAAAAAAAAGAGAGAGAGAGAGAGAGAGAGAGAGGATTATGAATAGGCAAACATTGCAGAATAAAAGAATGAAAGGAACAGGAAGATATTTTGAGATAGTGAAGAAAAGATTTTTTGACACCTGAAAGAATAAGGATGCTGACAGCATTGAATTTGCATCTAGGCTTATGAGTATTATACAGCTCATTGATAACTGATGGAGATCTGAGATTCTCATTTGTATAATTACATGTCATTGCTCGCTTCCTTTCCTCCTTCTGGGGAGATGAAAGGGAGCAGTACAGCTAATGTATGTATTGGTCTTTCTTGCTCACTGAAGCTTCTCTTTAGTCAGTACTTTAAAGTCAGTCCATTTTTATTTAATTATTAAGGTTAGTTCTTTGCTAATTAGTGTTTGTTTTTCTTTATTATATTATCATGATGTATTTAGATATTCTTATATGGTTGCAGAATTCATACCACATATTTGCAGCTCATCCTGCAATAACAAGCCTGTGTTTCCTCTTTTGGAGAGCCTCCTCTCTCCTGAATCCCCCTCAGTCTATTTAAAGAACTGATGCATCCTTAATGAGGGCACACTTCAATTGATTTCAGAGTCATGGGCTGAAAAGATGTAGAAACACAGGGGCTTTCAGGCTTTTTCATGGGATTTTTCCAGGTAAGCCTGGGTTAGCCTGTTACAGCAGATCACTGTGATTTCATTGTAATTTAGAGTTCACTTGTCATGTGCACAACATTTCAATGACAACTTTAAGCAAGATTCTTGTTGTAGCTCAGGTACTCCACAGTAGAGCTGTAATCAGGCCTTAAAAGTTAGGCCCGACAGGGCCCGAGCCCGAAAGATTTCGGCCCGAGCACGACAAGTACATTTTGATTGACAGCCTTTTAAAAGCCCGAACCCGTTTACAGCCCGACATTATTCAAATGTGCGCAA
>JAOTQY010000016.1:7703935-7715392 GCA_026413445.1 Dolichallabes microphthalmus
ATTTTGTTCTATAGCTAAAGTTTTTCTTTATTTAATTTCTTTTTATTCCATTATTTATTTCTTATTGATTATTATTATTTTTGTATATATTTCTTAAGGTCACGGACGGTCATATACGCATTTCATTGCATATCGTAAAGGTTGTTATGCGGACTGGATATTCCGCTGTGGCAACCCCTTGCCGGGAGCAGCCGAAAGACCAACAACAACAAATTTTTACAAAGTCTGTTGCTTCAGTGTTTTTAGATCTTTTTGTTAGATGTTACTATGGTATACTGAAGTATAATTTCAGTGTCCAAGGCTTTTATTGACAATTACATTAAGTTTACACAAGGAGTCAGTATTCGCAGTGTTGACCCTACTTTTTTTAAGACCTCTGCAATTTGCACTGACATGCTGTCAATCAACTTCTGGGCCACATCCTGATTGATGGCAGCACATTTTTGCATAATCAATGCTTGGAGTTTGTCAGCATTTGTAGGTTTTTTTGTTCACCTGCCCGTTAAGGATTGACCACAAGTTCTCAATGGGATTAAGGTCTGAGACCATGGACCCAAAACGTCAGTGTTTTGTTCCCCAATCCACTTAATTGTCTCTTTTGGCTGAGAAGCAACTCCACACATAAATGGTCTCAGGATGCTTTACTGTTGGCATGACACAGGACTGATGGTAGCGCTCACTTTTTCCTCTCTGGACAAGCTTTTTTCCAGACAATCAATCAGTAAGGGGATTTTATCAGAGAAAATGACTTTACCCTAGTCCTCAGCAGTCCAATCACTGTACCTTTTGCAGATCATCAATCTGTGCCTGATGTTTTTCCTGGAGAGAAGTGGCTTCTTTGCTGCCTTTATTGAAATATGAATGTGTGTGTTTGTGTGTTAAATTTATTTCTCCATGTAATCCCCTACTCCACTAATGAACTTATCCCGGCATTCCACTAGTGCTTGAATACCATCAAGGTAGAAAGTTGTCTTGGGATGCCATAGACATGATTGGACTTTGAAACGCTGGCCTTCCAGGAACTTCTTTGATGGTCCAAACATGTGTAAATGGCTGGGAGTGAGACTAAAGTGATTATTGGCTACATTGGAAATATTCTCCTCTTTTTCTCTGCATAGCAACTGATAAAGCAGTGGAGCACTGGAGAAGAGACCGTGCGAGTGTTGGCCTTTCTGGCCATTAACAAGATCTGCCGTCACAAACAAAGCACGTTCCTGAACACTGTCCTCAAGGTAAGTCAGCCTTGCACCCGACTCTTCACCACACACAATTTTGTTTACATTTTAATTTCACTAATGGTGGGGCTGGGTAGCCTAGTGTTTAAGGTCAGAACGTCTGTGATTCGAGCCGGAGCGGCACATGTTGGGCACACATTCAAATAGGCATCAAGCTGGCAACACATGCCTGAAAGAAACTGCCAGGGAAATGACCGATATCTCTCCATGGAGGGGTATATTCGTCACCCAGCAGCATGTTGACCGACCCTTTCAATACAAAAAATCTGATGAATGTAATTTCTCCCTTTGTAGCAAATGTACATTGCGTACGTCCAGAACTGCAAGTTCACCTCCCCCAATGCGCTGCCTCTAATAAACTTCATGCAGCGCACTCTGGCTGAGATGTACTCTCTGGACACACAAGTCTCCTACCAGCATGGCTTCATCTACATCCGCCAGCTCGCCATCCACCTGCGCAATGCCATGAACATGAAGAAGAAGGTCAGTCTTAGCAAGAACTAAGGGCTCATATCAGTGAAGAATGAATGATTTCTGATCTTACCAGCTTTGTGCATGCTCAGGGAGAGTTGTTGTAATCCATGTGTTTGTAATAGTTTTTTTGTGCGTGCGTGTGCAGGAGACGTACCAGTCTGTGTATAACTGGCAGTATGTGCACTGCCTGCATATGTGGTGTCGAGTGCTGAGCACAATCTACCCCAGTGAGGTGCTCGAGCCGCTGATCTACCCCCTGTGCCAGGTCATCGTCGGCTGCATCAAGTAAGCTTGCAGTACTGGATTAATTCGCTCTATTCAATGCTTTCAGCAATATTTTCAGGAGTTCTGGATGCAGAACACACCAAAGCTGGACTAGAAAAATGTCACATTTTTAGCTTCACATTCCAGTTTTTGGCCAACAGAAGTACAGTAGTACCCTGTATGGTCTTCTGCAGTTGATTTGCAGGGTTCTGTCTGTCCTATGATGCTTTTCTGCTCACCATGTTTGAAAAGAGTGGTTAAATCTAAAATCTTGAATCTTGAAAAGTTTTCATTTTTGTATGAAGTACAAATTAGTAAAAAAAAAAAAAGAAGCTATATAGCATTTACTTGAAATTTAAACAGGAAAGTCCCATGCAGTGCAATAACCATTATAGTTTATTGAGGGATGATTCAGACACATTACATTAATAATTTGAAATTGTCACACAGGCAGTTTACCCAAAAACGATAGAATGGTAGTCTACGATGAAGGAATGTGGTAGACGGGAAAATTTAATTATCATTATCTGAGATCACGTAAATGTTTTTTCTTTTTCTTTTTTCAAATCAAGCTGGTAAAAATTTTTTAAAATATAGCCGTTGCTTCTACTGTTTTATTTAAATAGTGAAAATAAGAGCATTTCCACAATGTGTAGATAACTCGAGGAATTGGGACTAAACATCTGCATAGCCTTAAGAAATCCATTTGTCAGTGAGACTAATTTAAAAAAAAAAAAAAAAAAAGCTTGAATTTGCTAGGGAGCATAAAGAATGACCTGTGGAGCATTGGAAAAAGGTCATGTGGTCTGAGTTCAGATTTATCTTGCTCCAGAGTGATGGGTGCATCAGGGTACAGTGATCGGCACTACCATACAAGTCTGTGGGGGCCGTGTTACGATCTCGGGTTGTTTCTGTCGGTCAGGTCTAGGTTATGCCACTGTATATGCCCAAGAAATGAGGTCCCCTGAATATACTGAATGGACAGCTTTTTTCATAAATTTAAAACACATGGATTGGCCACCACTGAGTCCAGACCCTAACCTTATAGAGAATCTTTAGGCTGTGTTGGAGAAGACCTTTCGCAGCGGTGCAGCTCTCCCAACATCAATACAAGAGAGAAATCCATGCCTTTTTAAAAAAAAATTTGCCTGGCAGTGTCTGAATTATATGAATGTTCATATTTAGCTGAAGAGGTTACATTAAACGTTACACACATTAGTACACTGATACTTGTCCATCATGTGCTGATGTTTTGTGTTAACCAAATTGGGGTCAGTGGTTAAGGCATTGGCAGTTCAGAAGGTCCCAGTTTCAAAGCCCACGACCACCAAGTTGCCACTGTTGGGCCCTTGAGCAAGGCCCTTAACCCTCTACTGCTAATGGAATGGATGAGGGTGTCTGCCAAATGGCTAAAAGAATCGAGTCCAATTGTCACATCCATAATGCTAGAAATTGCCCAACATAGGCAAGCATCAAAGGTTAGGCTTATCAGACATTGCCATAGTCTATCTGCAGATTAGTCATCTAACAGTAGTCCACTTAGCTTGGATGTGTTTATCATTTTTGATATGTAATTTGATATAACTGCTCAAGTAGACGTTTCCACATTCCTTTCTAAATTACAAATATTTTGGATTTAATTTGTTTTTGAAGTTGCATCAAAAGTCTCAAAATATTAGGCTTGATACCTGAATACACCCTGATTATTATGGTCAGTTCCAAATCATTTTAACATATACACACATCATATTATCATGTTGGGTAAATGTAATTTATATATAAATTACCAGAATTACCAGCAGGTGGCAGTGTAGCCTAGATTTTTATGGAGATGTCAATTTTACCCAAGGATTCATTGGTTCATAGTCTGAAGTTTGTTTTACTTTTCTGCCATAACATTCTCCACGCTCTGTCCATTTATAATACCGATTTGAAAAATGGTGGAGGCAATAAGATTGCAGTTGGGTTACAGTATTATTGCATCTGAGCCGGTACCAAAAGTTAAATAGTCCTCCTTTAGTTAGCAAGACCACAGCCACTGTTTTTGATTAATTGCGTATGTGTGTTTGGTGTTTTAGGTTGGTGCCCATCTCCCGGTATTACCCGTTGCGGCTGCATTGCGTCAGAGCTCTGATCCTGCTTTCCAGCAGCACTAAGACCTTCGTGCCCGTGCTGCCCTTCCTGCTGGAGGTAAGAGTAGGATACGGCTCGTTAATTCTTCTTTATTTTAGGTTGATCCGGGCAGGTGTGCAGCCGTTTCACACGTCACTCCCGCGCTGTTCCAGCACGCTGCTGTGGCTCGGGTTTCACTCCGCCTGAACCAGAGAGTGTGTGTGTGTGTGGGTTGGCATGGGATGTGTGAACATGTAAAATCCGTGGCTTTTGTCACCATGGTGCTCCAGTGTCCTGCTGCCGTCTAATAAAAGCCCTAACAACTGAGTGGGATGCTGGAGCGGTTCCTGATCCTGAATGCTTACCTGGAGTCCACACTTTGTTTTAGTTTTTTTTTTATTTTTATTTTTAATACAATTCCACACACGCAAAAAAAAGACAGCTTAAAGTATAAGGGGCGTATGCGTGTTAAAGAAGCCTTTGTATGGAAGAAGGCCATGACACACACACACACACACACACACACACACACACACACACACACACACACACACACAGAGGGTGAGTGGAAAAGCCGGTTAAACAGTCGACAGCATTCACCGTAGTGCGAGATGGAAGATAGAGAGGACGGAGTGTTTGGTTTGCACGCGAGTGTTTGTCCAAGCGCTTGTGTGCGTTGGATATCTTCGTTATCAGGAGGAGCGGAGGTCACAAACCGTCGTGTGTGTGTGTGTGTGTGTGTGAGGCTGGCAAGGGCCCCTGCGGTGACAGCTGCTGTGAGAATAGAAGCGTGGAGGCGACAGCAGCCGCAACCAGCGGAAGAAAGAGGGCCGAGGGATGGGGGGAGGGGGTTTTTTGGGGGGGTGGTCATTGTAGAGGGGGGAAGGGTGCACGTGTTGATGTGTGCGAGAGACTGAGAGGTCTGTGGTTCATGTGCAGCTTTAAGCGTGCACTGCGCATCACATCCTCTTTCCCTGAGACGACCCTCTTTCTGCTCCCTGTGTTTATTTGTGATGCGCGGCCTGCACTTCCTGTTTTTGCTCTCTCGCTGTAAAAAGAGATGTAGCTACTTGCTTTTATTAGAGATGCAGAAGAAGCACCGGCTCAGTCCGACGCCTGTCACTCGCTCACAGAGCCCTTCGTCTTCCTCCGGTCCTAGCTCGCTGATTCTGTTACTCTTTCTTTCTTTCTTTCCTCCTCCCTCTCGGCATCGTAGTTTTCTAGTATGTGCGCGTGCTATCATTCGGTTCTTCCTGTTGTATGGCCCCTGAGCGTATCGGGTTGGGACCATGTGCCACCACTTCCTCTTGTGTCCCGCAGGCCGACACCACATCCGATGTTTGTACAGGCCGGCCATCCCTGAAACACACACACACACACACACACACACACACACACAGTGAAATCCCATAGCCCTCTAAACTGTCTCAGTGCTTTCACACTGACTCCCTTGCACTCTTTAAACAGTAGTCACACGTTCCTTGAAAGTCCTGTTGCACAGAACATGATGTATAACAATCATCACAGATATTAAAGGGCCGAACAAATGCTACATTTATCAGCCAAATTTAAGATCTAATGTCCAGCAAGGTCCTGGCTAGACAGATCTAAATGAACAAATGTTTTTCGTTATATTCTTTTAATAGAATTTCACATTTTAGCAGGGAAGTGATTAGCACTGTGGCCTTGCACCTCCAGGGTCTGGGTTCTATTCCCATCTTGGGTCTGCGTGCATGTTCTCCCCATGCTTGGTGGGTTTCCTTTGGGTGCTCCGGTTTCCTCCCCCAGTCCAAAGACATGCAGATTAGGCTAATAGGCGTTCCCAAATTGCCTGGAGTGTGGGAGTGTATGTGTGTGCGTGCCCTATAATGGATTGGCCCCCGTCTAAGGTGTACCCTGCCTTGTGTCCTGAGGTTTTTTTTTTTTTCTTTTTTTCTTTTTTCTTTTCCCCCAACCTCAGCAAGAAATTAACCAAAGCTTCGACTGGATCGTGGCACTCAGTCCTCACGTCGCATGTCAAAGATGATGGTGTCTGGCTACTTATTCGCATCTTAGTTTTCTGCTGAAATGTTACCGACAAGGTGACCGTGTGAAAGAAGAAGCATAGATATGACATGTATTATTTTGTGCTGAAAGTTATTTTGCTCAGTTTCATCAGTGTTTCCACATACCAGCATGATCCTGATTCTCTTTTATCCTTGATTAGTTCAACTAGGCGTAAAAAATAAATTAAATAAAAATCAATGCACTTCAGCTGATGTTTGTAGTGCAGCAGGTGGTGCGATTTCGCAATGAGTAGCTTGCACTATAGTTACAGCATCGAGCAAAGTACATTAAGTTTTTAACAAGCACCCCAAATAAACCTCTCGTTTCTGTAAAATCCACTACACGGGTAATGGCTTGGACATGAAATGATTTGGGGTCATGATTTGTCCACATGCAACGCATTTGATAGAATTGGGTTTTTATTATCTGTTTATTGCTCAGTGCTTAAGGACACTCGCGGAGCCTGCTGCTGATTTACACAGAAATGACTCACTCGCCCCGTACTGATTCTGAGATTCATAACAGCAAAAGCTTTGTCTTGGAAATCGATCAAGTTCACTGGGTTACTTATGTCTCAGCATACGATTATGTCATCACTGACGGCAAATTCCTAGCCCAGGATTGCCGTGCCGTGTGATCATCTCTTTCCGCAGTGTACTCGGCCTACGTCTATCATAATAATAGAGATGTCGAACGGCACGGCTCCATCACCGCTACTGTTTCACGTTATTCACGTTTCTCGTGATTAAATCATGGCTTCTTTTAGTTCATGATCTCTAATTCCAGGGATCATTCGCTCATCCTGAGCAGATAGTACTGGAACTAACGGCATGGTGTTTGCTATATGAACATCGCTGATCGATCAGAGACAAGCTGGAATGAGTAAACATTTTACCCTGCATTTGAATAATGATTTGTTGCGCAAAAATACCGTCCAGTAACTATGTAGGTTCAGGATATTTCCAGAACCCAGATGCTTTTAGAGACACTTAACCATTTAATATACTGCTTCCTGTGTTCCTAATAGACTAAACCACAATGCAGTTTTCATTTCCCTGTGGACATTACGCTTTAATTTCCTACTTGGTGAGAAATTGACAAAGATGTATTGCACTGTGCATGAAATGACTTTGCAAAACTTTTTTTTTTTCTGGCATGCAGTTGTAGTTGTGTCAATTTGACAAGTACTGGCTGCCTTAAGATTTAACGGAATTTATGCTCACTGTTGATTCCCGGCACAGTATGCTAATATTCAGAGAACTGGCCCGTGTTTTTTCTCTGCTGCATTTTTGAATGGCAGTTAAGGCTGGGAGTGACAGTTGAACAGGTTTCCCCAGTGGGAAGTTTATAATTATCAACAACTCTAAGACTAGGGTGTTAATGTTCTATAGGTGTTCTGTACATGTGCGACTCATGTTGAGGCTTATGTTTTAGAGAGAGAAAAAAAAATACATACATGCATGCATACAAAGGTGCTGTGAAAAATGTATACATTTTATTTTTATTTATTTTGTTTGCGTATTTGTCATTCTTAAGTCATTAAGATCATCAAAATAGTTTTAATGTTAAGGGAAAAAGACCTGTCCAAATCTACCTGGCCCTGTGAAAAGAAAAAAAAAAAAAAACTTTTTCACACAGGTAAGGTTGGTTTAAAATTTCAATCTCAATCATTTATGTGTGTCAAATGTGCCAAAAAAAATAATAATAAAATAATTTCAGCAGGGGGCAAATACTTGTTCACAGCACTTTGTATACACCTATATACAGTGTGTGCGCATGCGTGTACGTATAAAGTGTGTATGTGTATATAAATTTTATTCAGTTGTATAAACATATTTTATTTGACTGTAACTCTTTTACTCCTTTAAGGAACTTGTTTTACACTGTCGACACTTTAAAAAAAGTTTTTAAGCAAGTAAATCCAAATATGGTTTTAAAATTCTTAGAAAAAATCTATTTTAAACATCTTATCTAGCTCTTGAATAACAAAAATACTTCTCGCCATGAATATAGCCATAGAAGCTGGCATGGCGCAAAGAAAAGAAAGAAATTCAGTTGTATATCCAGATTTCTTCCTGTACAATGTTTTTTAATTGATTTATGTTTAATAAAGTTTCCGTTTACATATATTTGCATTTGAAGCGGTGTCACAGCATCATCCGGTGGTTTTTTTTCCTTCAGAATTTTAGGAAAATCTGAAAAACATTAAACATAAAAATCAGGATATTTGTAAAATTGTTCCAGAATCGTGATATAGATCGAATTGGCACATGGTATCGTGATATTTTAAGCAACTGCTTGTCAGCCGTTTGTTCCATTACTTCTGAGCCCCATGTTAGGGATGTATGTACGAAACAGGCAGAAAAACTGTATACACACATGCAGGGTGGAAGTATAGACGGAGCCAATTTTTATTAATTTGGCACATTTATCATGTATGTTTGTATGAAGGTTGTAAAACAAGTTTTAAAATATGTCTATGCTTAAATTAATGTTGCTTAGATGGCAATACGGGTATTCGGTATTGTACTTGTACTCTTATTCCATCATCTGATAATGTGTTATATTATGTGAGTAACTATACATTGTTCAACTAATGACCAGACCCCATAAAATCACTGCAATCTTTTTGCATATTTCACTATAATGATACTGTTTCCTGATGATGATGCTGTGGGATTCTAAACATATCGTTCAGGCCAGTGCTTACCTTGCTAGTCTCACACAAGAGCAATCAACCTTAATGAAACTAAATAAAATGGTTTATGGTGGATTATTACCTTGTAGGTATCGAGAGTGACAAAATATTATTCTTGATGCAGCTTGTGTTAATATGCCCCTAAATTAGGGCAGCATCTAATGATTTGTTCCTAATTGACTAATCCATCAATTATTTTATTGATTAGTCTAACAATTTTTTTTTTTTTTTTTTTTTTTATAAATGATGGAGCAATATTTTTCTGTTTGGATTATTAATCCTTTGCTTAACTTCCCAGTAAATAGCCATAACTTTTAACCTTTTTGTTCAAGCAATTTCCCATTCAGATATTTATTTCTACAAAAAATGTTCCGCTTTAAAATAGAAAAAATAAAAAAAAAGCATCAAGAATTAAGTCTAGCAGCCAAAATTTATCTCTGCGCAACTTAGTTTTAAAAGTCTATTTGCACCAGCCGTTAGCATCTGCTCTGGATCTGAATCTTGACTCCCAGACATTCATGCCGACCAACACTCAGACTAAACTCACTCTAATACCCACTTAGGCTGCTGTCTCGATATTTAGAGGGCAGAGAGAACTGGGATTTAAAAATGTTTTTTTTTTTTTTTTTTTTTTGAGATGCCCACGCTATGTGCGCGTGCATGCTGTCCGTGCATACTGTGTTTGCGTCTGTGGAATGTGTGTGTACCGTCCTGAGAAGGGTCATGGCAGACCCGAATCCTATAAGCCTATCCCAAAGAACCTGGGGCACGAAGCAGGGTACACCCTTGATAGGATGCCAATCCATAACGGGGCACAAATGTACACACACGCACACGTAAGTGGACAGAAACCCACCAGGCACAAATAGAACACGGACTCCACACACGGGCCAGAGACGAGATTCAAACCCCCAACCCTGGAATGTTCAAAAAACTGCTTATTACAAGTTTGTCAAACACAGTAACCTTATATGGGTAATGTCGTGTATCATCGATGTACAAAAAGGGACAAACTCATGACAATTTATGGTATACTTTTTATGGCAAAATTATCATGAATAAGTATATATATAGTTTTTACTTTTACTAAAGACACATACAGTACTGTAGTCAACTGGATCATTATGTTGGATCCTGTCTAGTGAGCATTTCTAGTAAATAGGAATCCGTATACAGTATAATTAGGTCCAACTGTGTTGAAGCGGCTTAAATTACAAAACAAAAAAGTTTGATATGTGAGCTCTGAATGTAGGCATCAAAACACTGGTTGAATAAAGAATTCAACAGTAGATATAATTAAACCGTTTGTTGTCGTTTGACATTCATTGCTTTTGAAGTGACTCTAAACAATTAGTCACGATTTTACACAGTGTATCACTACTGCTGATGGTCTTAAATTATTGCCACATTAATATTTAAACATATTCAGGTATTTTTTGTAATTATAAATCAGAAACACATTATTGTTTGCCGTGTGCACTCACCGATCATACCATAACTACAATTCTAGAATCTATCATTCCTGTTAAATCTAAACCCAGCCTTGATCTGTATTTTATCCAGGCTGACATTATTTCTAATGCTGTTTTGTAATATCTATCTCGTGGATTTTTTGCCTGCTGGTTCTTGTGTGTTTCCAGACGTCTGAAACCTAAAAACTTTCAATCATGAGTTTATTTGATTTTGTTCTTCGCAGATTTTTCAGCAGGAAGACTTCAATAAAAAGCCAGGCCGCATGAGCGTCAAACCCATTAACTTTGCTGTGATTCTCAAACTCAGCAAAACCAACCTGCAGGAGAAAGCCTTCAAGGTGAGTTCTCATATTCTCTTTACGGTAAAAGTTGCTTAAACATGCTGACACGCCTAAGAATGCTTGAAAAGTTACTCTGAATAACCAACTGTGACGATTATAAAAAATTATCAGGTTAGATTTCTATATTTTACAAATATTTCTATGTTTAACCAGTGCAAAAGAAGTAGGGGTGCAAAGGCTGCTATTCCTGGGTTCCATGTAATGTCATGGTCAAGCCACTGGGGGCAGCAGTAGCAGCGATACACTACTGCACCACACAGCATTATGCCCAAAGCTGTTCAAGATCATTGATGAGGGAGTTTTAAAGCACACTGAAACAGATTGACAGATTTCATGGAAACACACAGGGTTCTTGGTCAAATGATAAACTTTACTAGAGCTGTAAGAATAAACGGTTTGAAATGTTTATTTATTTATTTATTTATTTATTTTTCTTTCAATGTTCGAGGTCCGTGAGATTGTGACCGGTAGAAGAGACAAGTATGAGATCAAAGGTAGCATTAAAACCTCAAACACTTATTTAAAAAAATAAAGTTTAAAGCGTGGTGCATGACACAAAGCAGAGACACTTTTCATAATGGCAGCATGACCAACATAACTGAAGACTGAGTGGAGCTTAAATATGAACAGTTGACGTGAAAGCCCTGTAGTACGTTTCATTTATGGTGTATACAGTATATGCAAGGACAGTACATGCACTTGTTTTTGCACAGTGTGTGTATGAACATGTATTATATATTCTTCTTCTTCTTCTTTGTCTTTCGGCTGTTCCCTTTCAGGGGTCGCCACAGCGAATCATCTGCCTCCATCTAACC
>JAOTQY010000016.1:7745368-7756894 GCA_026413445.1 Dolichallabes microphthalmus
GATCCGTTTAGATTATGATTTATTTAGACGCTGTTTTTTTTTTTTGTTTTTTGTTTTTTGTCAATCCACCTACAACAAAAAAACCCCTATAAATATTTTTTTTCCCTTGTATTTATATGCTTAAGTAGCATTTGAAATTGGGACTCAGTATTTCAGCAAGAATACATAGCAAATTAAAAAAAGTGAACAAAAGTGTCACATTTCGTTCAATAATAATAAAAAAATTTAATTCGTGCAACAATACTTAACAAAAAAAAAAGTACCACTTATGTTACCTTCACTATATTCTCCTCTAAAGCAATTTTTATTGTACAATTCAACATAACATTCTCCCACGTGATGTCTGTATGATTCGCCGTCTACACCTGCAGATCCGGAGATCAGAAACCCCCCGACCAGCAGACCAGCACGGAGCGAAGGAACCGGAAAGTCTTTTTTCTTGGCTGCTCCCTCGGATCATGGCTTTTGGTCGTGAGAGTGTTAAGTGCTCTGCGTTCTCTTAACGCCCTGCACAGAACCCGGGAGCAGCTATGTACCTTTTCTATCTGTCACAGGTAAACTTCGAGAAACTGTACAATAACAAGCTATCAGCTTAAATTCCACATGTCCATTCATCTTTGGTATTGGACTGTGGAATGCATAGTTGCACTGATGAAGAGCAAATGAGTTCCTCGCTGCATTTACGTGTGTGTGAGTATATGTGTGTGTGTGTACGTGTTTTAATCCTGTCAAGATGATTCTGTTTCTCAGAACTAGGGATTTGAACTGGCTGGAAGCTGGAAAAGCAAGAAAATAAAAGCAAGAAAATAAATGTCCTTTTATGTTGGATGTCTCTGCTTTGAAAGGCTCGGGGTACTGCAAGTGTTTGTCACAGCAAAGACAGGGTCTGTCTGAGTGCCATGAAAGAAGGCTGGGGCTCTCTCGCTCGCACTCGTATGGCGTTGAAGCGCTGCGTCCTCCTCGTGTTTACCTCGCACATACAATACACAAGACACACACACTGCTGCTTCCTGTCGCGTCCACAGGTCCCATTTGCTCATCTTTGGATTTGGTTTATTCGCAGCCACTGCACTGGGTGGAGCTGTTTAGACTTGCAATGTTTCAGGCTCTATATCTGTACAATTCTTGCCACATTATAAGTGCCTCAGCGCAAAGGTCCTAAAAAGTTTGCTCTTTTTTTTTTGTTTGTTTGTTTTTTTTAATTCCCCGATTTTTGAGGGTGGGGATGTGAAAGGAAGAGGAGAATAGTTCAAAGACATCCGCTTCCTCCCCCCCCCCCTCCCCGGACCCCTCTCTGTGTCCGTCTCCTTCCTTTAGAGCTGCTCCAGCCGTACAGGGAAGCAGGCGGCGGTTTTTTTTAATCGTATTCTCTATGAGAGAGCTTTATTGGAGTCATAAGCCGCCCCCGTAGGGGGGTTTCCGTTCTCCTGCTTGGGGGAGGCACGGCAGGCCGGAGGGGCGCTGAACGGAGAGGCGGTGCTACGGGCCGATGGTGGCCGGGTCTCTGCAGGCAGGGGGTCTCGGTCCGGCAGGCGCAGAGCAGATGGTGCTAGTGGGAGGGCCACCGGGAAGCTGGTCATGTAGAATATTCTGCCAGTGCGTCGGGCCACCTGAGGATAACAGTCACACACACGCTAACGTTACGACTCGCACAAGGCGGACACAGGAAACAAGAGGACCGTGGGTGTATACAGTATCATTTAACGTTCAGCAGCTTTCTCTCACTGCTGCTTCAATTACATTAACTTAATCACTTAAGAAAAATATGTCTGAGACATACATTATGTTTCATATAAGAAATACACTGGTAGAAATGCCAGCACTTTTTATATACAAAATTCCAGCCCATAGTTATTTTTTCTGTTCCTGCTATACTTTCTGAAGCATTTAGTTAGATATATTTCCTTCAAATAGAATTAATTTAAGCCAAGTCTTGGATGTCAGCGTTTTTGTAACTAGTTTTTGGGAGAATCTTTAGAAATGGTACATTTTGCTTTCTTGGTAACATTATGAATACTTGTGTACATGTGTGTGTGTTTTCAAGAAAGAGAAAAAAAAAAGCAAACGTTGGTCTACTGATAAGAAGGTCTCAGGTTCAAACAGCACCACCTAGTTGTTGCTATTGGGCCCTTGAGCAAGTCCCTGGATAACGGCGTCTACCGAATGTAATATACAGTGTGTATGTACCAAAGTGTAATTAAAAAACAAATAAAAAGTATAATGTTCATTAATAAATGAGACATTATAATCATTCACTAATTTCAGTGGTGTGTGTGAGAGAGAGAGAAAGCTTTAAAATGATCCTGTAGCTGATTATTTTCCTAGAACAGCATGCCTTGGGGTGTTTTATTGCTTCCTTTACATACTTTATCGAATTATTTTATTAGGTATATAAACCGTTCCCATATACGCGTAACATTTTGTATGTTGCAAATCTGGGTCTTAAAAATACATCTGAAGCAGCACTGAAAAAGTCTCAAGTGTTCAGTTTAAATGGATTAAAGCACACTGTGGCTTCTAGGATTTAAAGACACAAGCATCTGCTTCCTATGGCATACTACCTCTGCTCCTTTTATTATTAAGAAAAAAGCCTTTAAGTTAATTCGCATCCATTTACAGTTCAACGATAAAGACACAATGATTTCCGATCGGTTCGGATACCTGAGAGCGGATCTTGAGAGCCGGACCGAGTTTCAGCCCCATGTGGTTGAGCAGGTGCTCTTCGGTCAACAGGGCGAGCGTCTCTCCGTCAATAGCCTGCTCCCGAAACACCTGACGAAAGACACGTGACCTCAGTCTCACAGTCACACGCTCGCAATCGTTGACTCTTCACTCGGCATGCACGTAAGCATTCACAAAGATGTGGTGAGCTTCTTCAAATGAAAATGAGGATGGATGATGCGTTGAGCATGCACGTGTTTGTGGTGTGTGACGTGTGTGTGACGGACAGAGCTGTGAGCGAGACAAAGATAAGAGCAGTGCGGAGCGGCCCTTGGCCAGTGCTCAAACAGCCAACTTTAAAGCAGCTAGCCATCACTAATATCTAATAGCGCTACTGTAAAATTCGTCACCACGAATTCTGGACACACTATAAATTTTCAGCCCGAGTCTCCCCCTCTCCCCTGTCTACTCTCTCTCTGTTTCCGGCATCCCCCCTGGTTGAGAGGGCCGGGGAGAGGAAGTGTGTGGCGCTCTGCTCCTGCTCTTGTCCTCACCTGGGCGTACTCTCCACAGCCTGCCAGGCTGCTGATGAAGCTGCACACCTCTTCCACACTCCACTTGCTGATGTCCTCTGCCGCCGCCGCCGCCTCCTCCCCGTCCACAAACAGACCTCCCATGGCGCCTGGCAGCCCGCCGAGCCGAGAGGAAGCATAAATCATTAGAAAAAGAAACCCCGTGAAGAAGCCCCTCCCCACCCTACACACACTCTCTCACACACACACACACATACACGCGCACACACATAACACGCACATGGCTCGATTAATGACCCCATCTATTTCAGAGTTCAGTAAGGGTCAGAAATGGGGCCTCTTCCTATGGGAGGTCCCTGCACTGCAGGGTGAGCATGTAGGTAATGTATTTCAGATGGCTGGAACCGCTCTCGGGGAGAGGGCGAGAGAGAGAGAAATAGCACCTCCATGAATGGCGATAAACCTTTAGCTGATGGGATTACGGAATATGTCGTATTTCATAGTCCTGAGTCCGAGTGACAGGTCTTATAAATAAATATTTAGGCTACAGAACAAAAAATATGCTGATTCATTCATAAAATGTCCGTGTGAGACTTTATACGGTCTGAAATAAAGTCTGCTAAGCTAGGTGGTTGTCTCCTGAATGAATAGTTTAGCATTAAATTGAGTTCCCCTCTCTCTCTCTCTCCTTCTGGGATTTTAGTTGGGTTCTGGATCTGAAACTTT
This sequence comes from Dolichallabes microphthalmus, assembly GCA_026413445.1. Lineage (NCBI taxonomy): Eukaryota > Metazoa > Chordata > Actinopteri > Siluriformes > Clariidae > Dolichallabes > Dolichallabes microphthalmus. Next base: position 7,749,289 of record JAOTQY010000016.1, read on the forward strand.
ATGGCTCATAAAAAGAGCGGAGTGGGTGTATGAGTTCAGACCCCAGAAACACTGTGCATTTGTACGTGTGTTTGTATGGTGGGGCAATGAGTTTGAGGCAGAAACCTGCAATCCGATATCTGCAATCTGTGATTTCTTATCTCGGTTACTTTGGACTAGGATCTTGAAATTGTTATGTCTAGACAACACTTTCCATTGGATAAGAGTAGACACTTGTATAAAATGATCAAAACTCACCGGCATGGAAATAGGGGTTGGCGTAGGGGAAGCCGAAGGGCAGTGTCTGTCCTGGCAGTATGGGAAAAGGGGGCAGTGCTCCTGGTGGGAGATACTTGGCTTCGCTCTTGCTTAGTCCTGGTGCGAAGAGATGATGGCTGGGTGATTCTGGCGCTGTCGAGCTGCAGGGGACACTGAGCCTGTCCGAGCCTTCCCCGAGTGCCTTGCTTGGCTTGGCTGTGTCCTTGCTTTGGCAAGCTTCTGAGCTCAAGCTGTGCCCATCTGCTTGAGCCTGTCCCTCTGGCCGCTCCTCACTCGCTTCGCCGTCGCTTTCTGAGTCTTTCATGTCTTCATCATGTCCGTCCGTGTCTCCCCCAGGCCCCTTGGACTGCGACAGGTCATCCCCTTGTGTCGTGCCACCTTTCTTTGAGTTCCTGCGGCTACTGGACTCCTTGAAGGCACTGCTCACCATCGCCCCCTGGTGGCTAAATGAGAGCAGAGGTGTGGTGTTGTGGCGCAAAAGCAGCATGGCATTGCGGCGAGTGACGTCGTCAGGCATGTCGTGAAGGCTACGTAGGGCCGGGTGCTCTGCAGGAAGACCCGGATGGAGAGCGAGCGGCTCGGCTAACAGGCGCTGCCGCTGAACATTCTCTATCTCCTTCTGTCTCAGCAGCTCCGCAGACATCTCCAATCTGCAATAAGGTCCTTCGTTAGTACCAGAAAATTGTCATGAAAATTTTTAGCTGGTAAAACTAGGAAACGCTGATTTAGCCAATATGTTCATAAACATACGATTATTAATTGATATCAGTTATGTAAAAAAAAATGCTTATTTTTCTATTAATATGGTAATTTCAATACCTGTCACATGACCTTCATCACGTACTTTTCTCTAATGCTAGTAAATATCCACATTCACGTCCCATGATGCTTAAGTAAGGTGTTGTGTTTGTGTGAATTTTTATTAATAATGATCAATAATAATTAAGAAGAAGACATTGTGTACTTGAGAAAATATTAGATATTGTGACTATATTGACATTTTAATCCTGTATAGTTGCATTATTGGAATTGTCATGGTGCAACCATTGTGTGGAATGGAGCATTAGTTGACATGATGCGATGCCGCTAGAAGGTTACTACACACGCCAGTAATAATTCAATACCTAGCGAGGTTCTGTTTGCGCAGCATCTCCTGTTGACGTGCAAACATCTCTGCTTGAGCGGGCTGCAGGAAACCGTATGCTGTAGAGAGTGAACAGAGAAAAAAAATCATATAGACATAACATAAATCCAACAGAAATGCAATATTTCCAGGTATTTCCAGAATTCCCAACATGTGCAAATTCCCAATTAATTATTTTTTGCTTTCTAAGCTTAGTGTACAACCAAAACAACTATATTCTTAGAAATGTGAAGCTGATCCTCACCTGGTGCTTGGCACAGAGCAGAGGGCATGCCGAGGAACGGTGGCCGCAGATGAGGGCCCAGTGCGATGTGAGGGGCGTTTTGCGGGGACAGTAATGGCGGAGGATGGGATAAATCTCTGTGTGAACACAAAAACAAACTGGCTGAGTAAACTTGAAAGACTTCTTCCTTTACTGTCCTTACTTATTAGGACGCCAGTCTATTAAAGGAGCAGTTTGAAATTTTTAGAGCCCTTTACTCCCTTTGAGGTGGGATGTAATTACAACAAGAACACTGACCCCAGCAAGTGATCCCCGAAATGAAACCATCCCCTCTGCTGGAACTAGCCCCATGGACACCTAGCATTAACACGTAAGTGGACTGACCTAAGTACGGCATTCAAAATGGTGTGGGACACATATGGCCACAGTACGCCGTTAGCGTGAACGCAAACACATCCCAGTGTGCCCTGGAGAGCAGCAAAGGAGGATCCTAATTGACTGCCCCAGCCAGAAACCATTCTAAGGCTGTTTGGAAATTGTGCTGAATGGTAGAGCTCTCCGCGTCAGAGCTAATGGATAAAGGCAAAACTGTAACAGCAGAGACAAAAGGAGCTGTTTTTTTATAGCTTCATTTGTCATCTCATCTCTCATTCATTTCATAAGTTTCATTAGCGGACCCAGGAATTAACACACTGTAACAGGTACATGAGCTATTGAAGAGTAATGACTCACAATTGTGTCACCCAGAAGAGGATTCGTTCCCTTTTGAATCTGGTTGCTTTCACTACTGCATCTGGCTTATTCATTATTGATCGAACTCTATATTCGGATTTCTGTTAAACTGCTTCGTGACTGTATATATGCATAAAATCCGATCGAATTGGAAAAGCTACAGTACCACTAAGGATCTGGGGGAGGGGCTAAAAAAATAAGACGGGGAAAAAAATGTACACACATGCTGGTATCGAGCAAACTAGCAATATATGTTACAAGACAATATTGCTAATTACATTTCTTTACATAATTATACGATTAACACACATTTAGGAAGCGAAAATACAAGCGAAACATACAAGGTGAGAAAGGTTACCATTTAATGGCATGACAGCTGGGATGTTTTAAGTTTCCGACACCTAGCATGAATCAAAATGTCCATTTCAGCTGTCAGTTTTAACAATATGCTAAACTTATTTCTCTTGCATGAAGCATAGTGTGTGTTTTACAGTATATATTGTGTAAATGCTGCGTACTTCCTCTTTGCCTATTTTCATCTCTCGCTCCAGTGCATGTGTGCAGCGATAGCCCCTCATCAGTCCTGTCACGCTACGGCCAGCGGCACTGTTTGTACCCTGGGCCTTTCCCTTTCCTCCCCCTCCTCACTCCCTAGCTCGCTCCTCGGCCCCGCCACACTGGTAATGAGGGCTGAATACACAATAAGAGCATGTCATACTCTGACAGCTGGGGCAGCCCCTCTGCCTCGCCTGGGCTACAGGCTGAAGCACCTCCTAATTAACACAGACCTTCCTCTTCTACCCTTGAGCACCCACACACACACACACACACACACACACACACACACACACACACATACCTCCTCCTCCTGCTGTCTTTTATTCAGCCAATAAATGGTGCTGTGTGGCGAGGGTCCCCCCCCCCCTCCATTTTCAAAAAGGCCCTCAATTATGTTTTTCTCCTTTTGTATGGCCAGAGAATACGGGCGGCTCTTATTCAATACTGCATACACCGTTATCGAGCAGTGGCGATGGAATGGGCAGAGCAACAAGAAGAGGAAAGTGCAAGGAAGACCAAGATAGAAAGGGATTGTATAAAGCAAGCAGCAAATGTAGCCATGTTGTTGTGATGTATGTGGTTAGATGACAGAAAGAAATGTTCTCGTCTGAACTTCCAAATAGATGACTGGACAGTCTGAATGCTTAGAGACCCCAAAATGCAAAGTGTAATCATTTCAATTTTTGCTTTTCCAACCACACTCTTTAGTGGGGAAAAAAACCCATCTTCTTCCATGCAGGTTCACTCCAACTCTGGTTATTTGGACCTTATTAATTATTGGCCTAACAGTGGATATGGCCAGTTTCTGGCGGTTTATCCATCGCCCAATTTATGAACATCAACACAGTTTTGTCTCAATGTCTAATCTTCTTCATATTGCTGAATGACTAAAGAGATTTCACCTCTGGGTCAAATTATATTTATATCCTACTGAAACAAAAAGTCATGGATGGTCATGTTGCAAATGATTGGCCAAGGAAACCCACCAAGCACAGGGAGAACATGCAAACTCCATGCACGCAGAGACGGGAATCGAGCCTGGCCAGGAATTGAACCCAGACCCTGGAGGTGCAAGGCGACAGTGCTAACCACTACACCACCGTGGCATCTCTACAGATTTCAAAACTATGGAATTAGGTAATTAAGTTACAACGACAACAAAAACAACAGTCAGTTGTTATTTTAAGACATAATGGTCAGCTACGGCCAATATGCTAAAAAATCAACTCATTTCTCTAGCATGAAACACAGTATTGTCAAGTGTATTTGCAAAACCTATCGAGCATCATAATGAAACTGACTCTCATGAAGACCTTCCCAGGAAAGCAAGAACAGAACTTACCTCTGCTGCAGAGGAGAAGTTCATTTAGAGTTACCTGCTTTAAAAATCACCAATTAACAAACCCCTCGGATTAGAGGCGTTATGAAGACTTTACAGAGCAGAAGTAGCAGAAACATCTCAATATCAACTGTTTACAGGAGATTATGCCATATTTTGGATGGGTTTTAAAAATAAAAATCAGAACAGACCATTGAATAAGAAGGTGCATCCAAACTTTTGACTGGTACCGTATGTACGTGTGTTCAGAATGTTGTCATATAATCGGTGTGGGATCAATTTTCTCCTAACCATTTTTTGCTTAGGGTGCCAATAATTCTGAATGGTTCAAATTATATATGAATATATGCAGTATGTAAACCCTGCACGCATCCTCAGGAACACTTGCACACTGCATGAAGTCAACACACAGGCGAGAGTGCAGCGTCGTTGCTTTGTTGTTGTGAGCAGTTCTTGCTGCAGGGGAAGGGAACCGGAGCAGTGCAGCACAAAACAAACACACCAACATCCAACATCCATACACAACGAGGGGAAAGAAACAACGTGAAATCAAGAAAGCAAGAAAAGAGAGTCAGCTTTTGTTTTGCTCTACATGGGCTCCCATCATGCCCAAACTAAATAGCCCTTGCATGTCATTATCCCTGGAAACAACAACAAAAAAAAACATACAATACAAAAAAAAAAAAAAAAAAAAAAAAAAGATAAAACAGGAAAAAAAAGAGAGTGAAGCAGGAAGAGGTTGAAACCAGCAGTGGGGGAGGAAAGAGGAGGGAGAGGGAGAGAGAGAGAAAAGAGCGAGGGGAGTGGGGGTGTCTTCGATCGATCGGGGCCGCTGTTGAAATGTTAATGCTAATCGTATAATCGCTTTCCGCCGGTGCCTTGCGCTTCGGTGGCAGCGCCAATTAATCTCGGGGAAGGCAGCGCATGACCTTGGAGCCTGGAGCCGGGCGGGCAGCCCAGCCGTGCTTATGTAATTACACTGTGAAGTGTGTAATCACCTGGTCTAATCCCTCAGGCCGCACAATTAGGCCGAGCGTCGCTGGCCGGGGCCCGCCAAGCTTCGTGCCGCCCCGCGCGGCCCGCAGATGAATAACGGTCAATTAAAGCTGCATGACTGGGGCCGCGAGGCGTCCGCTCGATCGTAATTAGCTGTAATCATGAGGAGACGTACCCGGCAGACGTGCTTCTCTTTTTATAGGAAGCAATTTAGAAGGAGGCAGTATTTTAACCGTTTCATTTTGGTTCAGAGGGGGGCGATAAGAGAGGGTTGGGCTAGCAGGAGAGGTGTTTTTGTGTTTTGCTGAGACTTAACTCCTTCACACCTCCAGTACACGCACATGTACACAGAGAAATTCTGTTTGTGTTTCCCATGATGCTCACATACAGAACTCCCTTCATTTAGGCTTAGTCCCTTTATCTCACCAGAGGGTAACTCTTAATGAGCCATGCTTATATCAGTTTTATATATTTGTCCTAAATAGCAAACCATGTCATACTTCTCACCAACTCTCTCTCCCTCTCCTCTGCTCCAAACCTCAGGCAGTTCCCTCATGTGTGACGACCTGTCAGTGTGGCGGCAGCATTGCGCCCTGTGTGTGTGTATGTGTGTGTGTGCGTGTGCTTATGTGTGTGTGTCTTAACTGGCCAGACCAGAGAGAGATGAGAGAGGAGTAGAGCGGAGCTGACAGGACGGCCATTAATGAGCGGAGCGCAGGGGATTAGCCGCTCTCCGTGCCGCTCCTGCCTCGCCTCGCCTCGCCTTCCCTCCACAGGAACACATTTGCACAGGAAGCTCATTAAAATGCATGAGGCTCTCACTAGTGCTCTCACTCCCGTTCCCCACCACCACCTCCCACCCCCAGACCACTGTCTGTTCCTACTGCCGCTCACCATGCCAAATGCATTAGGATTTGCCTTGCAAATTCCCTAAATGCAATCAGACAAATGGTTGGCTGGGGCTGAAGAGTTATCGATCGCTGTAATGATTTGTTTTTAACAATAGCCACTAATGGGCATTGGATAATCAATTATGGACAGTCGATGGAAAGGTGAGCTTGAGCAATGGCTTTCGGCTCACCCTTTCAGCCTGCCTGGCTCCCAGTCGATGCTTTATATGGGAGGCTGGAATCGGACATGCCTGTCCTTTTCACAATGTCATTCGTAGTCAATGGCAAAAGCATGTGACCCATTCTGTCCTGACTGGAAGCACTCCAAAGCCACAGCTGATGTGGGGCCATAGAGTATTCACTATTATTGGTAAAGCAAGGGTTAATTCTAGAAAACCAAAAGAGGAAGTCAAAAAAAAAAAAAGAAAGAAAGGAAAAAAAAAAAAAAACACCCCTCACCCCTGACCAGGAAAGCATGCAGGGCTAGTTAACATCAGTAGTCCTGTGTGGCTAATTATGGCAGGTGAGCGGAGTAAGGGCGACTGGCTGGCTCGAGCTGCATGCTGTGCTCCCGTCAGGGCACGGAACAGAATGCAACGCCTACGCTGCCCCCCTTCCTCCCTCCCTCCATCTCTCACGCCTCGTCTCACCAGCCCATTATCGATCCTCCGGCTTCCCGTGCCACATAAATAATCGACAAGCAATTACCCGCCCACTCCCGCTGCTTGGGCTTTCTTTGGAGGCGGAGGCGAGCGCCAGGGCCTTGCGGGGAGGGGGGAATGGGAAGGAGGGGAGCGCAGGGAGGTGTGCGGCGCCTGGACGACCGGCGAAGCCCGAAGCCCCATAAATACCTCCTGACAAGATCAAATCGGACAAGGATGCAAAGAAGTAATGCCCACTGGCAATCGGATCCCATTAAAGAGATTTTCCTTTATATCGCTGCCTCTGCTTCAGTACCATTGGCCTTCCTTCCTCTTCTTCTCTTTTTCCCTGGTTTTAACATACAGTATAGTTTCCTTCCTATTTTCCTTTTTTTCTTTCATTTTCTACAACAAGCCGTCATTCACTCAAAATCAGCATGCAGTATTCATCAGAGTTGGATGTTGGGATCATTACTAATGTGAAATATTCATGTTATTTTAAAAACGTAGGACATCCTGTTTCAGTGGTTTTAAAGTATGCCTGGGATGTGCTCCTTCTGCACAGGGTCAATTTATTCACACAGGCTGTTCAAATCTGCTCAATCCCACAGTGTTGATTTGTGAAAACACCTCCATACGTGTGGTTTGAATCCCACTGGTACTTGAGAGATCATGAAACTGGACTGAGAAGTAAAGAGGAAAGTCTTGGCCTACTCACCAACGAATTAACAACAACAACAACAACAAAATCGTACCCATTTTGTTTTTATTTCCTTTTATTTCCAGGGGCCACAGACCCCCCCCCCCTCCCCCCAACTGCATCAT
>JAOTQY010000016.1:7781421-7795091 GCA_026413445.1 Dolichallabes microphthalmus
GACACGATTAAATTGGGGAGAAAATCGGGGTAAAAGAATTGGACAGACTAAATTTATTAAAAAAAAAAAAAAAAAAAAAAAATCTTAAATTTCTTTTTATTATTCTTTCTCATGAAATAGTGATATTTATAAATATCAAAAATATAAAGTTTAGCTTTCTATAGTATAGCATAGTACAGTATAGTTATAAAGTATCATAGAAATATATATCATGATGTGGTATGTTGGGACAAATCGTTATGAATAGGTTTTATAGAATCGTAAAATCATAAATTCAATAATAATTCTAAGCATATTAAAACTATGCACATGTACATTTAATGTTTTGTAGTATAGCAGCATGAAGAAACAGGATTTAATCATTGCTTAGCATGGTTGTTCAACAATGTGATGCAATAATGAGGAGACAGCAGAAAGTAATGATCTAAATATGGACACAATGGGATGAGCAATGAGCTTCCATTGCCCAATTAAGCAAATTAACATTCAGATATTGAAGAGGCTTAATCATTACAGAAACAAAGAAGGTTCAACCTTTTTTTGCTAAAGAGAGACACAGAGACAAGGCTATCCGTACAGTAACTAATGATTCGACTCAGAATTTTGAGCTCATGGTTTGCCTTACCTGAATGTGAGGAGGTGAGGCTGATGTCAGAGCAGGGCCGGCCCTCAGGCATGCCGTGCTGCCGGGTGTGGTGCAGGTTGGAGATGATCGTTGAGAGGTCACTGTCACGACTACTGAGAAAGATAAAGAGAAAGCAGGAACGAGACAGTGAGTAGCAGCGGGGATTTCTAATCTCACACATAACAAAGCAACACTTCACTCACAAACTAACCACAACAACACCAAGAAATGACTCACAGCGTGCACGGTGCTAAAAGGACGTCTAAACATCTTACATTACGGCTGTCTTTTCAATTATTACAAAAGTCTCAACATGCCACAGGATAAATGATCGACCCACCCAGCTTGAAGTAATAGATGAAGACTCGACATATCTTCATCTACATCAGCAGTGTACAAAGTTACAGACAACAGTATCACTACAATCCCACGGTCAACACCCCCAGACACATCATAAACACCTACACCACAGACGCACAGAGCCGTAGTGCTGGTCTTGCAGAGGTTATCCGTAACAGGCTGCCTCTCATCTAGTAGAACCCTGTCTCTGCCGACAGCCCATTGTCTTTTGGATTTAAAGTGTATAATACGCAATGACAGGTTCCTGTATCAAGCAATTTCGACTCTCATCCTGTCTCATCTTCAGCCTTAAGATGCTCTAATAAACACATTTAGGGCTCATAAGCAGTTTAGGAGCTTAAATGAAGTGATTATGGTTTTTAGCATCACCCCTGAAATGAATTAAGAGACACAGACGGTGAGCTGAGATAAACCATCAGAAGTTAACTGATAAGAGTAGAAGAGAATTCGGCGAAGGCTGAATGTGTGTCTGTACAACATGGCTTTTTAGGAACGATAGACAAGACACTTTTAATAATATCTACAGTACAGTACATACAGTATATAAGTCCACACAACACCTGCTCTGATTTGAAGTGGACAAGACAAAAATAATCAGCTTAGTGAGCAATCACATCAAAACCATCTCTGAAATCCTTTTTTTTTTTTTGCACTGCATTGCATACACGCATTGAGTATGTGCATATCACCTACAAAACAGATGAACAAACTGCAAATCATTACATCAAATTTAAAGCCTTCTTATAAAGAATTACATAACATTATTACGTTTTTTTTCAGTAACTATCTATTACACTCGATTTGTTGCTCTATATTGTCCTTGTCTTGAATAATTACATTTTTAATTTTAATACATTTTTTCCCATCAATTTCTTTCAATTAAGGTCCATGAAACAATTTGTTAGAACATAGACTTTTAATGCCATATGATGCGTTTATCCATATTTTTGACACCAGTCTATATGTTATTTGGTAACTACATGCCAACTGTCAATAGGATTTGATGTCAGGTCACCTGACAGTGGTGTTGATGTTTATGGCTGATTGGTGTCTACCATTTCTATATCTAGATAGATAGATAGATAGTATTGAGACAAATGTTAAATTCAGTGTTTTAATGACATTGTAATTTTTTTAATACTGTCAATACAATAAGAATATTTGTTGTATTGTGCAATGAAATGTCTATACATCCATCAAAATCTGGTATAAAAAATATTCTTCAACCATCCATGCCTCCTTGATTGCTCCTTGTACATGTTTCTGTCCAACAGTTGGCCATACCTCCAAGAGCTGAATACCACTGTCTACCACCGCCAGTTCACTAGTTTTTCAGATAATCAGCACAACTCATCAGTCACAGGGAGACCTAATACATATGTTGCATATGTTGTCTAAATACTTTTAGCCACTATTGTGTGTCCATTCATTTAAATTGGTGGCTTCTCTTGTCCTTTTCTAACCCTAAGACATTATTATCTCCAATTGGGCGACTAATGAACCTATGGAGAATAGAGGAAGTATGTCATGAGCGTATTTCACAGCAATCAGCTTATAACTCTGATCTCCTTATGGAGCATAACAATGTGGAATAGCCGATTACAATTTAGCCAGCCATCAGACTCGCATCTCTCAGTGCCTGGCAGGCTGAAGCCCACGCACACGATCTGGGAGGTCTCGGCAGTGATTTTAACGACCTGTCGCCAGCTACAGCGGCTCGTCTCGCCACCATTTTGCCGTAGCAGGCCGGTGGCCCCGCTGATTGTGGCAGCTGAAATGCTAGTTTTACAGTGCTCAGATTACAGGCTGCTCCCCGGTAATGTCAGCCTGTCACGCTTTCAACACGGCTACAGGCAGTACGACACAGGCAAAAGGAATTTCTTCTCATTCACCAAGCTGGCCTGACAATTCATTCGTCTTTCAGCTTGAGCTCGGAACATCGGTTTACCGGTCATATCTGCCACTGCCAGTTTCTCACAATGGCCAGTGTGTGTGTGTGTGTGTGTGTGTGTGAATAGAAATTCCATTGGCATAAAGCAAACTATACTTATGATTTAGGAATAGAAACGCAGGAATATATGGGAACAATAACAGTGATGATACATAGGTTATTACCAACTGCTTATAACTGGGTTAGAATTAGACATGTTTAAAAATAATAATCATTCTGTACAGTGAAACTGAAAAAAAATTGTTTCTGTGTTCATTTGGATTTGTTGTGAACTTGGTGCTTGGTGAAAAAAAACAACTTTCACATACCTTATACAGTACAGAACTAGACGTCAAGAGACTTCGGAAAATAATGTCGAACGTTATACAGTAGTGTGCTACCCTATAACTCTATAATCTTACTATCATATCACTTAATTGACAATTATTGAATGTTTTTAAATCATATACACTCATTCCAGAGAGAGAGAGAGCAGTATAAAAATATACCACAAGCATAGTATATATATATATATATATACTGTATAGTTTCAATTTTATGGAATTTATGGAATCAAGAATTATTTCTACATCTAATATCCATGCTGTGGTCATTACTGTGATGGCTGAGGCAGGAATAGCCACTAATCAAACATTTTTATGAAAAAAAAAATGCAGCCCTTCAGCACATCTCTTCTCTCTAAAGCCTTATTACAGCAAAAATAACACCTAAACAACACATCTACGGGCATACTTCTGCAACTCTAATTATGAGTGGCCTAAATATTAACCAATCTGGCGTACTTGAAACACTTTTTAAACTTTTCAAAACTGGAGTTATTTACCCGTAAAGCGATGGATGACATTCTGCCTCGTAAATGATTGATGCATACATTTAACCTTGATATTAAAGTTCTACTCGGCGCATCAGTCTCCGCATCCCCCATATCCTCCCTCCCCCTGTCAGCGAGGTATTAATCCACAGAAAATATGCGCAGCAGTCCTTGCCCTGGCTATTCACACAAGTTATTATCCTTAAGCCGAGGTTCGGCTGTAAGCTCGCTAAGCAAGGACATTGTTAGCGGGGTAATTATCACGCTTTTTCCTGTGCGGCCCCAGTAAGTGCGGAGACGCTAATGAGCCCTTCCCCGTTCACTAGGCAAGGTCATAATCTGTGTCAGGGCTCAGGCTAACACCCAACTGCCTGAGTCAGCTATCCCAAACACACGTTGTGGAACAGACAGCTCCGCTGAGGACATCAGGCTGTGATTATCACACACTGGAGACTATCGACATAATCCGACATTAAACCAATCGATAACTTTCATCCCTATAACCGACGCACTGTCCCAGATATAGCGATCAACACTGATGTTTTTCTTACCAGCTTTGTTTGGAAGTTTGTGTCTTATCAGGCAAACCTGTTAATCGTCATTATGTTTTAAAAACAATTCTCTTAAGCACAAGACATCCTCTTGTCCTGGGTGTTAGTCAATCATGTACATGCATGAGCTCTTGAACTTGGTAGAAGATGGTAGATAGCACTTTCCTACAAGTGTGTTACACAGTGTAGTGATGCATTATGGGAAAATCTTGTTGTTTGGGTTGACATAGCTCACAGGAAATGTAGTATCATAGGTCCATTGGTCCAAAACAACTCAAACTGAGAATTTCTGAACTATGCTTGTTAGATCTGAAGTCTCTTTGAACGATTCTGAAGTCAATGTTAGGAAACGGATGCTCAGGTTACACCTTGCATGAAGTTTTTTACATGTTCTTCCCAGAACCTGTTCGCAAAAACCTGCATGAAGGTGCATTGTCAGTGGAACGGTATATTTCAGTGCCGTGGTTTACATTTCTTGGAGAGATTCCAGACCCATCGCACCCATGACCCAGGATAAAATGGCCACTGAAGGTGAATGAATGATTTTTTTATTTATTAAGGATATCAGTTCTAGTATGCAGATGGATAATGAGGCCAGTGGGTGGTCCTTCGACAGCCAGAGTAAAACCGATGACGCAAACATCCAGGCTGTCTCACCGCCCACCTGTATCCTATATCTGAACTAAAGAGATGACAGACGAACGTACCAATTTTAGACGCAATTCTCGCAGTAATGCAGCATATTTGTGGGTTCGTGCAAGGTGCAATGAAAAACAACCTGAAGGCATCAACGACGATCAAATCACTGAGAAGGGAAAACTGATTCACCACAGAAAGCAGGCATACAGTGCCAAAAAAGCTATGGTTTCAATACTTATACAGCTGCAAGCACTGCCAGCTGGGCCTCACGTGTGGTGGATGGTGACGGGAAGCCTTGAAGCTGGATGAGAGCTGTACACCACCTGGGCACAAGTTTGCTTGGCTCAACCAGTTCCTGAGACTCGAACACTGCTGGCACATGGAGGAAATATCACAGAGCAACAAATAATGCATTTGTGGGCAAGAAGCGTAGGAAAAAAGACAGACAGCTTCTTTCTAAGCCGAGATAGCAGAGGAAACAAAAGAGGTGGCACTTTCTCCAAAGGTCACTGTGAGACAGCGAGCAGAGGGGGCATCCTGATGCCCAGCCTGACACCGTTAATGAAAACACAACGGAGACAGCCACACCATGAAACTCACACCAGCGCCCGCCCGCCACCTGCTGCCTCCTAACAAACCGAAATAAAAGGCTGGGAGTTCAGCTAATGCAAAGATGTCAGAGACAGTTTCACAACAAGACAACACAGCGCATGTGTTACTGTGGCACGGCCATTACCAGTGTGCAATCTGCTATTTATTATTCAAGTTAAAACGTTAGGTCTGGTGAGGGTCACAAACTTTGAAATACTGCATCTATTTCCTTTTCCTGTCTTTTTAAAGACTCTTTATTATTCCGATCACATCCAGACAGGACAGCAGCCTGCAATACAGGGGGTAGTAAATAGATGGAAATGGATACATATATAACGCTGCACAGCTCATCTGCTTAAGATTTTCTGCCTTAGAATACTAGAATATATTCTTTCTCCATGTCGAGTGGTAATAAACTTGTAGTGTTCTGTAACATAGGACAATACAGAGGTAGGTCGAGAATTGGAGATATCTGAGAAAATATATTAAATTCATATTAAATATTAACAATAATGCATGATATCAGTGGTACTGAGTACCTGTTCTGTTCTACGATATTTTTTGATATTGATATATTTTGCATTTAACTAAACCTCCACATATCATTTCATAATGATCTGTATGTTAAACTGGTGAAATGTTGTTATTAAGCACCGGCACCATCACATTGTTGGTGGAAACGATGCATTGAACATTCAAATACCAAGAACAAAATCTTACAAATATCCCCACTAAAGAACATTAAATTATATTCTGGCATAAAACTGATCTATGGGAATATTAAATGACCCAGGTAATGTGTTGTAAGTCCACTTAACGTTGAATACTCTACGCTATTAGATACGCACATGTCTTGTTTGTTCAAGCAGGATATAAGGGTTTGTGCATTGTTGGTTTTTATAAGCAGTAAATGACTGCAGCTTGTAGTTGGTCCTTGGACACAAGAGTCGTCCTGCACACTGTAGAAGAGCCATGACCACTAATTATGGCTCTAAGAGGAAGATCTTTCCAGGAATCCTACAGCGCCTTTCGCTCTTCCCAGCAGTCTACTGTTTGAAATCACATGTGGAAATGCCTTAACAAAACCAACATGAATAAAGGGACCACAAGCGTGCAACGCTGTTCGTCAGAAAAAAACGCATTATTTCCCAGAGACAAAAGTGTGCTGATCCACTAAAAAGAGTTTGATGAAATGACTGTTTATCTATAGTTAGATAAAATGGAAAGAAACATAAAAAATATTGGAAAAAAAGTAGGTTTTAATATTTAAGAAGCTTTATATTGTTATAAATTATGATTCACAATTTGACTGACATATCCAACCGCTCATAAATGCCTTACCTTTCAAATTTCAACAAAATACAGAAGAACACAATAATGCAGGCCTTCCACAATGCAAAGCTCAATAAGCTCTCTCGTCTGCACAGACGCTGAGCGGTTGGTCGCATAGCTTCTCCAGTTCTCGCCTGCTTAGCTAACAGCTAAGCTAACTTCTTGTAAATTCTAACCGCAGATAGCCCGTAGTTCTTTCCCACAAAAACACAATGTCATCGAGGTCATCATAAAAAAGCAGTACATATGCTGAGATAGGGGCGGAAGAGGGTTGTTTAATTACTTTTCCACTCCCTCACACCCCCCCCCCCATTCCTCAGTGGGAGGGTCTATGATGATAGAAGCAACGTTGCTCCTCCCATGACAACTTTCTAATACACTTACGCCATAACCTCTAGAAAAACATTCAAGCATAAATATCACAGGCCAGACTGTCTGCCAGAAACATGTGACCAATCTTATATATACAGTATAATATATAAATGATAAGGTATATATACAGTATATATATAGATATAAATGTTAAGGTGTGTGTGTGTGACGGAAAAGTTGTTTTTAGAAGCTGTTAGACTGATATGCTGCTTTATATAATCCGTGGTGGCTGGTCAGTAATTACCCACACAACCAGTCAGCACTTCTCAGTCAGTCTTGTTGTTGACAGAGTGCACAAGGAAACTTGAGGAAAAGTCTGACCACAACCAGGATGTAACTGCAGGTAATCAGGATGAAAAACTGGTTTAGATAGACTTGCATTTACTACCTGTTAATTTTCCTCTGTTTAAATAAGTTTATCTTCAGCAGTTCAGGCAATCCATGCCTTATGCGTTTCAGCATTATATGCCTCCAGAAATTAAACATATAATATTCTTCACAACCTGTCATGTCTCAGGAATACCTCTTTCAGCCTGGTCACTAAGTACTAAGTGTACGCTACATGACTTTCAAAATCTCTAAATGACTGTGCTGCTCACACTACTGGAACTTCTCTGCAGGTATGTGGACATATAGGTTTGCACGCTATACAAGCAATTGCAGACAAGGCCCTCATACTACGTGATCATTCACCTGAAGAGTTCCTAGCAGAAGTCAGCCTGAAAGTGAGTCTGAAATCCTGACTCCGTTTGAAAAATAAACATAAAAGATCTTTATCGCATCTATCTGCACTATTCTATATGGGAACCAAAAATATGGAGGAAGAATTTTTGGTTAGATGTACAGTAGAGAGCAAGTATTATCCGTGAACTAGAGGTCATATCATGTATTTTTATTTTTGCTGTTCCTTACAACTATTTGGGTATGACATTATTACATAATAATAATAATAATAATACAATGCTTACAATTTGCCCTTGCTCTCCTACACAAAATGACACAATTATTGAACTGGATTCAGGAAACTCCTGCACACAAACTTACTGGCTGTTGCTCATTACTCATCTTGCTACTCATAACACACATGCTCATACTGCAAAATAGAACAACAATTTTGAACATTCTTCAACATAGCAACTTATTTAAAAAATGATGTCGCAACAGTGAGATCAGGCCTAAAATCCTGAGTTTGTGGGATCATAAGAAGATCATGAAAAATTCCACCTGGGGCCAGGAGTCCAAAAGAGCAAAACTGGCAGTACTCTCAGGGAGGGAGAGATGACACACATTGACTTCACTACTAATCATAGTGACACTAACCAGTCAGAGACCTCTATTAGCTCATGTGGAAGTGGGCGCATAGCACTTTCCGCTGAGGGCGTTTTCACAGTAGGCACGATTAATTTGTACCATGCCCAGAAATGATTGCCCCCCTTCCTGCTGGCCAGCATTCACATCGTGTAACGTTCTCGGGTTCAGTTGCGTATTTTCCTCCTCCGATACAGCAGGTGGCAGTATGCACCTACTTGGTTTGTGAACTGCCATCAAACACAAGAGAAGAAGTTTCTTGTGAGACATCGAGCTTGCTTACTTTCCTACTTTATCTACTATGGCGGTGTAGGTCATTGAATGAGATTGGTGTGTGCTACGCACGCTTGGAGATGTCGGAGGACACAGACGGCTCTGATGATGTCATGTCTAAACAGCAATCTTCTTCCGTTCTTAGGTACAATTGCTTCCATATATGATTTCTGCCGCTTCATGCTGTATCGTTCTTGAGACCACCTCTTCAAGTAGTCTCAGGCATGGTTTCCGAGGACACAACCCCCTGAGCGTGTCAGACTGCCCCCTAAGGTTGCATGAGCAGCATTAAGAGAAGATGCATACGGCTGGCTTCACGAGTAATCATTCCACAATTACTGTACATGACACTCCCTGGATGGTAGCTGTCATGTAATTGTGGAATAATACATGAAAAGGAGGAATTGGCCATAAGATGGTGCTTAGGAAACCAACTTTTTGTGGTTCGGTAAACCACAGACATGTGTGTACATCTAAACTAAAAATTATGTTTTGCGATATTTCATTGATTCCAGGTCGACAGGTCAACGGGGTAAGCAGAGACACAGCATTAACTCTTTAAACCAGAAACCATATAGGTGGACTATTATACTCCAGATGTAGGAATAAGATTCCAAGTATAATGTCACCCAACACATCTACCACAATAACCCCAATTGCTTGTTGATAGGGCGTAAATACACTCACATATAAAACCAATTCTCCATTTTTCACCCATTGACTAAATTCAATTTGTTAAGACCCTTCGCAACTCACTTAACCAGCCCCTGTTCAATGGAAATCAGATTGCATAGATTGAACATCCCATTATCTGTTTGGGTCAGATCCCTGTCTAAGTGAAGTGCGGATGAGGCGAAAGAAGCCTGGGCGAAACAGACGAAGAGACGAGGCTCCTCACAGTCCGCCGCCGTTAACTGGGTAAAAGCCCTCCATATTCGTCATAAGTGTTCTTTAAATTCATTAGCATCTTTAGGCGCTGGTGGAAGAAGCGCCATGGGGGGGTGGATTCGCTTTAACAAGGTTAGACGGATCCTGTAATGCGTTATTGTTCAAGCGCTGTCCTCATCGTCGCAGACGGATTGTAGGCTGGAGTTCACTCAGAGGGTGTGGCGTAGTGAAGGGGTGACAGGAAAAAAACTTTGAAAAGCTACAACCAGAGAAGACATATCGTGTTTATGTTTCATGCATGCTTGAGATGTGGTATGTGCAACATTCTGATCATCATCAAGTGACTTTGGACTTCAGTGGTTGGATTTCGGGTTCGAGGAGCCCAGTTCATTCTTTATCATAATTTTTTTTTTTCTGTGAACCCTGTGTAGGATGTATATTCACATGTGTTATGACCCATATACGCAAGAAGAGTTTTGTGCAAGAACGCTGTATACTCTGTAACCGGTTCGGAATATAAAGCCTAAGGATCTCTTGCTATAGACAATCATGAACACTGGAAAAAAATCCAGTGTGATTGTAAGATTTATAACAAATACTGTTAAAATAGAGCAAGGCCTTTTCCTACTGTAACCTTTATCATTAAAAAAGAGATGGCATTTCCAAGAACCGAAAAAAAAAAACACCTACGCAGCAACCAGTATCTAACTAGCTACTGATACTTTATATCAAACACCAAAAATAGAAGCCCATGGAAGCATGGACAGAACATGGGTTGGTTGAAATGGGCTCGCGGGGTTAGCCACCATATTTTTCAAGGATAAAAATCATGAAATTAATTTTCAGCGTCAACAAAAGATTTTATTTAGTGTTAACAAAGGTTTTAAGCTGAATTTCTCTTTTTTGCTTTTACTTTGGAACCATCACCAAAAGGAATATAACCTGATGTGGTCTTTAGTTGTAGTCCATCCGCTTTAAGGTTCAACGTGTTGTGCATTCGGAGATGTTTTTCTGCTCCACAGTGGTAAAGAGTGATTATTTAAGTTACCGTACCCTTTCTGTCAGCTTGAACCATCATTCTCGTCATTCTCCTCTGACCTCTTTTACTAACAAGGAATTTCCAGCCACTGAGCTGCTTTTCATTTTTCACACAAAACTGTGTAAACTACAGTATGGAAGCGGTTGTTGGTAAAAAAAATATATATAAAATTATAATAATAATAAAATTCCAGGAGATCAACAGTTTCTGAAATACTGAAGCCATGACTTTCCACTGCTGCTACATGATTGGCTGATTGGATAATTGCATAGATGATCAGGTTCACATTACAGTAAGACAATCCTCACCTAGCACTCCTACCTTTGGCAGCAATTATTTAGCCAAAGAAATAATGTAAGTGATTTCAATAGTATATGAGGCTTTGTAGCACATACTTTGGGATACAGGATACTGTACATGATCAGGTACTGACCAAAGCATAGTTGCTGAGTACAGACTCTACCATGGCTGACATCTGCTGGCTAATCATCAGCTGTAATACGTTCAGGCAGGCTGAAATCACCAGGAAAAAAAAAAAAAACATTTTAGTCATAGTCTCTTACCCTATCACAGGTCTGTGTGTGCTATAATAGGCTCCCATGAGCTCTTGTGTCTGGGAGCATGAGAAAAAAAAACCTACTTGTGGAAATTTAATGAGCACTTTTTTTTTTATACCTTTCCTCACCCTAATTAGAGTTTCGAAAATACTCCATGATAAATATTATACATCTATTTGTTAATCTTGCACATTTTAATGCTCGTAGTATCTATGCTCTTTTTACTCTAACAGACAATTATGTCTTAGTTTTAGTAATTTAGCATTAGAGAAATTAATAAGGCGGTTCATTATATAAATGAAAAAACAATCCAAAATGCACTAATGAGTACCTGAGTCATGTCTTTTTAACCTCGCTGCACGCACTTACTATTTTCCATTTCACTTTTACACAGCTGAAAACGGTAACACTGCGACCCAGAAGAGCAATCGGTCTGAAAGCGATCCACGCCTTCACAACCCGGGTTGCAAACTTGCTTTCCGAATGTCGTGATATCTGGGCAGCTGTCTCGCTGCTGCACCCATATCATCTCGACTCCTCACACACGAGGTGAGAAGTCCATGTATTTATTTGTGTGTGTGGTCTGCGGGCTGGCGTCCATACCTATTTAAAGTCCCAGCATGTCAAAGGTTATGTGTGTGCATGCAGTCGAATGTGCAGAGATAAGCACTGGGTGTGTGTTTGTCTGTATGCGATGACGATTGTGTGTATGTGGTAGTACAGGTCTTCATTTGAACACTGCTCAGATATAGTATCTCTGCTGTGATCCATAAGTGTTGATGGAAGATTTGATGAATGTGTGACACAAATGCACAGAAACTCACTTCTTTCTCATCGTAGTGTAGTGGAGCTCTTCTTCTTGCTTGATGTCAGCATGGTCTGTGCTGCTTCTCTCGCCACCCTCGCTCTCGTCACTGCTGAAGACGGAGGCCAGCTCCTTCTTGGGTACGTGAGTCGGCGGCAGAGGGATGGTGCGCTTTTCCGCCAGACGCCCACGGTTCTGCAGGAGCACACGAGACACACACACATACTAAGACGCTGAGGACAGGCCCAGGCATCCACTGCATTCCCACACTCGTGTGAGTTCAGCCAAAAGGCAAAAAGCAGACAAACCAGTACAGGAAAACACTATGCATCCTACTTTCACTTGATATTATTCAAAAAGCAGCTGATTCTAGATCTGTCACACACTTCAGAGTCACAAGGGCTGAATATTTGTGGCATGCATGTCTCTATTCAAATATGTGTGCAAAGTTGATTGTAATCAATTGTGTAATTCATGAACTGTTCTCACTGCTTACAGTGTGTGAAATCAAACAGCTTCTCGATTGCCCAAGCGTTATCTCGGTCGAATCGAATTCGAAGCCGCCGTCAGTGCTTGTAGCGTGTAACAAAAACTAGACGTTCTTTCTCTGTAATACAGAGGTGAGTCAGGCGGCTTTAAAAAGACGGTAAAGTCCGTGACGGTGAGTCATGTCTAGATCAAGAATCATCTCAGCCTTACAAATCGGATTAAAATAATAACTATAAGTAAACCATTAATGTTAGCCGTGCGTCTTGCAGATATGCCTTAAGAGATTCTACGTGGCTGATTTATGAACAAGACCCAAAGTCGGGATTGCGCTGGTGTTTTCCTTGGAGACGGCAACCTGTGGATGATTAATGGTTTAAGCTTTTCAGAAACATTTAACACTGTTTCTCTGTGTGTTCACGATTATAATGTCATCTGTTCCGCTTACAAGAATGTTTAGAATTGTTATTATTATGACATTTATTTTTTTCATCCCAATACGTTTAAATTGCACTCCACCACCTCCACCTACACCAGGGTTGCTGATAAGTCCTGCACAAGATGACATCATTTTGAGTAATATAGTCAGCTTCTGTCAAAAAGTTCTACCTTAAGGCATCAGTATGTCTTTATTCTTTGGTGTGAAAAAGCAGTGAAAAAGTCAATTTGATATAAAAATGATCTGATGCAAGATATATGTGGGTGCGGAGCTAAATGAGCACGGCTGAATGCGAGATAAGTACACAAAGTGAGAGTGATGCACAGAAGAGGTGGACAGGAAACAGTTTTGTAAGGTTAACACTTTTAAAGGTTCCTTTTTTAATAAACGGAATTAGAAGTATAAAAAAGTTTATTCATAAGCGCCTTACAAGCACCTACTAAGATCAACAAAATTAAATATAGTCACTCACTCATTTTCTATACCGCTTTATCCTGTGTTCAGGGTCGCGGGGGGCATGGAGCCTATCCCAGTAGGCTTAGGGCACAAGGCAGGGTACACCCTGTACAGGGTGCCAATCCATCGCAGGGCACACACACATACACACATTCACACACCCATTCACACACTACGGGCAATTTGG
>JAOTQY010000016.1:7799922-7816153 GCA_026413445.1 Dolichallabes microphthalmus
CTTGTGCCCCAAGCCTCCTGGGATAGGCTCCAGGCCCCCCGCGACCCTGAACAGGATAAAGCGGTATAGAAGATGATTGACTTGTTGAGTTAAACTTGGCTTAAGTGATTGAGAGCCATTGAGACCAAAGGGAGCAAACAACAAATGTTCAAAAATAAAAAAATAAAAAAATATCAGAGTGTCACCATTGCATGTCTGAAAGTCACTATTAGCATCAGTGTCTCATTATTCGAAACTCACAGTATGGCTACAAATTCACTAGCAGCAATTGTGACGTGTAAACTAAACTTGCTAAAGGACAGAAAAAAATACTTTTGACCACAAGCTCGCTATGAAGTTCATGCACCAGCTAATGTCCTACACAAACCCGAATAACGTATATCAGTAGAGGGACTTCACTGTGTAATCTGACACGATGTTATTGGGAGTGTCTCATACAGTGCGATAGTAAAATTATTGCAGAAATCACATCGAATAAAACTGGCATCATCATAATAATAATAATAATAATAATAAATTTGGGCTGTGTTGTACCCGTAACCCTCCTCCTAAATAGTATCTCTTTACATTATTTATCACGGTATCGATGGCATACCGGCATACGGCCCTGTCCTAACCACTTGTTATATTGCAGCCATTACACTTCAGTGTAAGTGCATGTGAAGTAATGGCAGTCCATATGCAGTTATAATGCAGCTCTCAGACATTTGATATTGTTTATAGCAGTTGTTTCTGTACACTATTTTGTATTGCATTGCTATTGTATTCTCAGTAATGATCCTAGTCAGTGTGTAATAGATTTCTTCCTGCTGTTGCTGCACAGGAAGTCTATGCGTTATAGCTAACAACCCTCCAAAGATCAAATCATTCTTCTGGAATAGTCAGACTATTCACACACAAACACAGGCATGTCATAGGATTATAAAGTTTGAAGATGTTTGATGTTTATTCTAAGATGTATATGTTCTAAAATTATATATTTTAACGTGATATATTCTCTACAACATCCTTTCCATTTCCAGACAATTATAATTAAGTCACATAAACTACATCCAAATCATCCTTAAAAAAAGCATCTCATACTTAGTAAGGAATCAACATTCGTCCGGACCTCAATGTTAAGTTGCCGAGTTCTACTTAAGATTGTTAATAAATGAATGCCTATTTTAGAGGAAATGATGCAGAAACCCCTGAACTGACCCCTCACTCCGGTCAGCCATATCCCCGACCTCCTGCATGGCAACCTTTTCCAACCCAGGATGGAGTGGAGGGAGGGGTGAGATGGGGGTGCTGATTCGAAGAGATATTTACGAGCCGGAGGAGAGTGCAATTTCCTGCCGGCCTCCGCTAGTTCCGCTGAAAAAACAGAGCGGAGGAAGCACATTTCTCCTGGGAGACAACAGCCAGCGTGGCTTGTCAGCTTGGGCTCTTAAAGGGACCCATGCACATTTCGAAAAACACCCTACAAACCCAACACTAAGCCTTGCAAAGTATATAAGGATTAGGATCGAATTTACCGCTAATACACCAATAGTGATTTGCACATGTGTATATGATCAAGTAGAGCTCTTTTATCATTTCAGCAAAATGGTTTAGCTTTACAAGATGCTATTACCTATAGCTTAGTAAAGTATTGTAAACAGAAAGGTCGAACTGGGAAATCTGAGAATTGGTCCGGTGATGAGGGGTGATTTCGCCAAGAAAAAAGCCAGGTGGAAAAATGGTAACACCACTTATCGTCTTAAGTTCTGTTAGCTCACTGCTAGTGTACTGTGTAGCAGGCCATGCTAGCACATAGCGTGCTAGGTCGACAATTGTAACATTACAGGATTAAAACCTTGCTTTTGCATTGTGAAATTCTCAGCAAATGACTTCCACCTGAATATACATGTCAAAATGTACCAATGCAACCATTATTTAGTTCGTTAATGTCAGCAGCAAAGAGAACATGCGTGGTTAACTTATGTAGCTAGATTCTGCAGGTTGACACGTCACCTTCTAATAGTTTGCATATCGGCCTATGATAGGTTTAAGTGGCATCATTTCCACTCCTTGATTTATTTTTACACGAATCATAAATCACAAAATAATACTGAAGGAAAAGAAACTGTTCGTAATTGCATAAACAATGTCTGCAACCTATATGCTGTGAACCATTTCAACGTCAGGGGTATCTTCCGATAATTCATCTTATTATAAAGCATGTTCTTGGCAACAAAAATCGTTCGGCATTCATATTTCACCTCAAAATGAGGAACTAAAACATTAGTGTGACAGGTTTATGATTGCAAGGATGCAAATCAAAGAGTAAAATAAAATAAGTGTGAGGCCTACAACTGAAGTGTGTTTCTGTCGCTTTCTGTAGTTCTGTTGGTATGTGTGAATGTTTGTGTAATATATTATGTGTATATGTGTGTGTGGGGGGGGTAGCATAATAAAGAAAGTAAAATAGAAAGAGAGGGTGTGTGTTAGAAAGAGAGAGAGAGAGAGAGAGAGAGAGAGAGAGAGAGAGAGAGAGAGCACCAAAGTTTGTGCATGCACTGGGACTGTGTGTTGTTATCTCTCAGAGTTATGGTGTGTTTGTTTGTTTATGTGTGTGTGTGTGTGTGTGTGTGTGTGTGTGTCTGTATGACCGCACGTGTGTATGCTTTGCCCTTAAGGTGTGTGTGTGTGTGTGTGTGTGTGTGTGTGTGTGTGTCTGTGTAGAGACAAGCAAGGCAAGCTCGGCAGCCTCCCCTCCGTGTCCACACCTCTCCCTCTCACAAACCAGCGTCATGCTTACGGGAAGATGTAGTGGTGGGGGAGAACAAACGTTCTTACAGGCCTTCCGCATCTCCACAGCAAACACCACAGCTAGCAAAGCAGCTTCTCACGTAATCATATAATCTTGGAAGTTTTGCAAATAACTGACTACTCAATTTAACAAGGAAATAACAAACAGTATATATACATACATATACACTGATATACTGTATATACACACACACTGACACATTAACAGTCCCACCAAGTTTGGACACACCCTCTAATTCCAATAGTCCTTCCTGATTTTTATTTCTTTCTACATTATAAAACAATGGTGAAGTCATCCACAATATGCAATAAATTAATCTGGCGATATGTCTGCTACTTATGCTTCCTTATGAAATCCTTCATAACGGTGATTTCTGAGACTGAATTACCTCTAAATGAACTTCTCCTCTGCAGCAGAGGTAGGTTTTAATCTTGCTTTCCTGGGATGGTCTTCATGAGAGCCAGTTTCATCGTGGTGCTTGATGGGTTTTGCAAATGCACCTGACAATACTGTTCTTTTAAAAACTGCTCCAGATAGACTCCTATGTGTCTTAAAATAACAACTGACTGTTGTTGAAGTACAGTACAATGCAATAAGATAATTCACAAATTGATACTCTAAATACAAAGTATGGTAAAGTTCCAGAATAGACTTTATCTCAATCTAGTACACTTGCCCAATAGTTTAAATCTATTGATTTGGGAATTATTTATATAGTGTAGCATAACAACATCACACATTCCTTTTAACACATGCAGCAATTAAACTGAGTCCAGACAAAAGCAATTATCAAAGAGACTCCTGTGCGTCTCGTCCAAAACCACTATCTACACGCCAAGGATACCTTTAGATAATATCCAAGCTCAGCTGGGGTTTATCGCCAGTTCTGGGTGTAGCGCGCATCATGGGTTTTACCTGCATCAGACACCTCCAGCTTATCTACATTGCCTCTGCCTTGCGTGCCGCACACCCAGTAATCACCCGTAGCTACGCTCAGTAACTCAGTAAGCCTCTTACACCCTTCCCTACAGATTAACCGTTACAGGCGACGACAGATGTGCTCGCTTCTGATAAACAAAAAAACAGCACCTGTGTGGACAGATTCTGCTGCCTTCCAAGCAGCCAGTCACCCGCACCCACACGCATGCAGACACACCCACACCTGCATACACATGCAAGTCTCACACATACACATGCACGAACGCACACACAGTTTTGTCACCCCCTGCAAAAGGGCACAGAGGCAAGTGGACATTTAAAGGTGTGAAGACGTATAAGCAGATGGGAGCTAAGGGATATGAAGTAGATGAGATACCAATAAGTGAGCTATTAATATTACTCATTAACTCCAGGATGTGATCAGCACCTGTTTAATCAAGATGTAAGAACTGCAAAAGAACTTTAGCAATATCGCTTAGGTTGAATTTATTACTCAAGTTTGGCACTTTTGTAATAATAAGAATACTTCTATATGAAAACAATGGTCAAAACATTATTACAAATATGTAACATTTAGCTGTTCTATTGAAGGATGACGCAGTTTAATGAATTCCTCGGTTCAAATTGAAATAATTAGTTTCCTCATCAGCCCTCAAATCATTCCAGCTGAGCTGTAGTAACAAAAACTGTTATCTTGACACTTTCTAAAGTTCTTAATTCATTTCTAAAATTGTCGCTCATCTACAATCATTTCCCTTCAAGCCATTACAGTTGAAGATACAGTTGAACACGATCCTTATTCAAAAATGATTCATGAACATTTCTAAACATTTGCAGCAGATCTTTAATAGAACTTAATAAAACATATTATAACTTGCACTCCAATAGCTCAGTTAGGAGAATCCTGACCTGTCACCAACTCTCGAGTTCAGCAAACATAAACACCCAGTTCCAGACATTTCACCTTTCCTTTTCAGGATCACTTTCAGGATCACTTTCAAGTCACCGTCCTCCCGACTCCCCTATAGTCACCATGCACTAAACCCTACACCCACATGTGTTTCATCGTTTTTTATGCATGTTGCTAACTTTGTATAACTTTTCTGCTGTTTTTCTTTTATATGAGTGACACATAGGAATAATTTTAGCATGACACTTTCACATGAAATTACTGGACACTAACAAAAAGATATCAAACCAGCCTTACCACTGGAGATGAAATCCGACACCCAGGACAGTCACAGATTGGTGGATGCACCTGTAAGATTCCTTTGGACATAAGTGTCTTAAGACTTTTCCCTGCAAGAAATTACAAAACAGTATACCTATAAGCTTTATAGCATAACAAGAGATGAGGAGAAAAAAAGAACAATAACATAAATTATACTATATGTGTAGTATAGCTTTGTCTTGATTAAACCGTAGGGATTTAAAGTGTTTTTCCTTGGGCGTCATGGAATAATGAATCTATTTTTCTAATCTTTTAAGTATTCTGATTGACATATTCAACATGGTGTCCTGAGAGCTAAATCACCCTGTTGGCTTTAACAAAAAAAAAATTTACTTTTCAAATGAAAATGTTTTCCTGGACTAATCAGAATGCATTCTCAATGATGCTGGCACTTTTACTATTAAAGGCACATGTTCTGTAACTTTATTGTCTATATTTTTTCTGGAAAAACTTTGGAAAAGGTTTTAAGGAACATATATAATCTTTATTATCCATACCCAATAGCAGGACATACAACACATACAAGAAGAAGAAAAAGAAGAGGAAAAAATCATAATTAACACTACTAAGATACTGTAGCTCATTAAAGATATATCACGTGCACTTTAAGTGAAAGGTACACCGATAGTAACACATGAGCAACACGAACCGTTAAAGCTTTAAATCTAACAGTGAGCTTGAATCTCCTAAAGGTCCA
Source organism: Dolichallabes microphthalmus (assembly GCA_026413445.1). NCBI lineage: Eukaryota > Metazoa > Chordata > Actinopteri > Siluriformes > Clariidae > Dolichallabes > Dolichallabes microphthalmus. The sequence goes on from JAOTQY010000016.1 coordinate 7,805,584, forward strand.
CGCGGAGAGTCTAAAAAGCTCTACAGAAGTGACAGGTTCCACCACTCACTGTCTAGATCTAAAATCATATTCTAGCTTTAAAGTCGTTATAAACTTAAAACATCAAGCATCATACTATGCACTATTCCAGTGGACGCGTGTAGCGCTCGAGCTCGGAGTGTCGGTACCAGATGCGCGTGCTCCGCTGTGTCCATCTCTACCGCGCGCACAGCACGGTATAGCGCAGAACGCATGAAGCGCATGTTTACTATACAGCTTTCTCCGACTTGATATTCACCAATGGACTTCTGTGCATGAAGAGGAAGCCTTAAAAAAACTTTTTCCGCTTAAGAGCATAAAACTGCTCTTCGATAAAATCGAAAGAGATGAAAATACATTTAAAATATTCCCAACAACGTTTACTTAAGGATGCACTGAGCACGACAACATGACGGGCTCAAACTTACCAGCGTTTAATAGCAACGTCTCAAAGCACTAATACAACAAGTCATAGAATTCGCGTGACTGTCCGTGTGTGTGTGTGTGTGTGTGTCCTGACCGGTGTACACAACACAACGCGTTCATTATGGTGATTCCTGCTGAATGTGACAGACTCCAAGTTACGCGCAGTCTTATTCCGAATGGAAAGTTAGCGCGTGCTGGTCTGCTGTGCTTCAGTAAACTCCGCACTTATAGTTGGTGTAATGCCGAGTAACCCTTTCCTTCCTAAAAAAAAAAAGTGCACCCAGATAGGCAATAACTCAACAACATAAGCAATAAGTTGTACAAGCATGCGACTCACCTTTGTGCCTGATACTCCGCTTCCAGTCTTTGGCCGTTTCTCTGCCGCTGACGAACTGGAACTCGTTGGGTGTGAGCCACTCGCCCCTGTGTTTGATGGAGGGTCCCTTGCTGCCCTGGCACAGTTTGTTGATGTAGAGCAGTGCCTTGTTCTCGCCGCACTCCACCTCGATACACGGCTCGCCGTTGTCAAAGAACGGCTGAAAGTCGGGGATAGATGAGAACCTCTCGAGCATCAGGTCGTCCGCGTGTTGGTGATGAAGATGCTGCCGGTGCAGCGGCGTGTCGCGCAGTCCCAGGTAGGCGCGCGGATGGGCGAAGAGGTGGTCGTAAGGCGGTGGATGAGGGGTCACTACAGGGATCGCGGCGGCATTTAAAGGGGCCAAGTATTCGGGCTGCGCGAACGCGCCTAATGCCATGTCTTCTCCGTCCAGTCTCTCCTTTTTGACGGCAGGCATGTTAGCGGTGGAGGAGTGAGTGGCGGCTCGCGCGAGCCAACTTGCGCGTCCTCTGTGCGTGTGTGTGTGTGTGCGTGCGTGCGTGCGTGTGTGTTGTTTTTTAGAGTTCGGATCTCAGCTCGCTCCTGACTCCACTCTGTGGTTTGTTTTCTTTTTTTTTCCCCCGTAGGAGTCCACGCGCCGCTCTGCTGTGTGACGGCAGAGCGCGTGCGTTTTCAGCAGGCTCGCTCCGCGCGCTCTTCACTGCACTGCTGGCGTGACGGGTTCCGGCGCGCGCTCCTGCCCACCACATCTAATCGGAGCCGCTCCACTAATAGGCCGCCTGCCATGCTGCCGCCGCACACACGGCCGCCGACGCTTAATTAACGAGAACTGATCCTGTATCGACTCAGTGCTGCACTTAGGTTTTTCTGTCCAATTACCTCCGTATACTAAATTTAATTCACACCATACACACACACATGTACATGCACCACTCTGGTTTGATCTAAATATAACATATTCACCCTTTTCCTATAAAATATATAACATCCTACAAACTAATATGATAAAACTATCACAAACTAATAATAATCTCCAGCCTAATAGTGATATCTTATTTCTAATTCAAGGCTAGAAACATGCTGCACAGTAACTTCTCATTTCTGACAGAGACGAAGATTAATTATATATCCTTCTTCGATCTCTTCTTTTAATTTGTGTGCAACAAATGTCTACAACTAATGGGACATTTTCTTTCTTTTTTTATTTTTTTTCTGCCTTTAACCCTCCATGTACCGGAAAGTCACACTTTAGTTATACCCAGACCAAACAAGATTTGCGCTCTCCGCCGATTCTCTTAACTTGGCCCATTTAAAAAGCGGAGGTAGTCCTGGCGGCAAATAGCGAAGGGGATGTGCGAGGGACGGCGCGTGGGAACACTTTACAATCGCCTTAATAAACAACCCTTCTGTTTAAAAATTGCATTTCCTATCTAATTTTTCTGTCATTTCTGTCCCTAAAGCCTTAATCCGGCTTACGCACTTAACCCCAAACCATGTCTCACTAAATTCCTAATAATTAATTGCCAGTTAACACATTTAGCAGCAATAAACATTAAATTGGGTCTTTACAGCGTTGTAATTTGCTGTCCTTTTGTGTGAGCCAATAAAATAATCACCATAAGGCTACAGATTTTAACAAGACAGTGTAATGTAGCGCTGTACAAAGCAGAATTGCTTTAATAATGTTATAATGAAGAGACACACAAAGTATTATTTTCCAGTGTTTCCTGTCTGTTTGTGATATCTCATGCAGTTTATGTTGGCCGTCAGTTCATTTCGTATATATAGATATATAGATACATTAATTGTGCTAGCAATAGGGTAATAATAATAATAATAACATTAAATAACATAAGTGAACTATTATCAGTGTCAAAATAATAATGACAGCTAACCAATAGCACAGGAGATTTCGGAATTATTTTTTATTATTTATTCAGTATTATTAATGTTATTATTATTATTATTATTATTATTATTATTAGCTTATAATTTTACTTGATAACTCATATACATAGTTCTAAATATCATGATGAATCATCTGATTAGTAAATCATGAACTATTACCTATGCAGGGACCCCCTCTTCACCCTGTCATGCAGAAAATGTTACTCATTTTATTTTTAAAAAAGAGTTCAGAGCAAACTTCCTGCTCACTGGTTAAAAACATAGCATAATGACTATCTGTCTAATTATCAATTTAAATCTATGCTTGTCTGGGGCCCCCCAGTGGCCAGGGTCCTTGGGCACATGTCCAATAATCCTGGTCAGCAGTCCATCCATGCATCTGACCCAAATACTAATACCCACATGTTCTAGTAGTCTAAAAGGTTTTTGATGACACATTACTTTAGTTTGCATGTATGCACATATGTTTCAATATGTTAGCATTAAATTTATTGTTCTTCTGGTCTACTGTTGTTCTGCTCTTTCTCGCTCTCTCTCTCTCTCTCTTGTTTGTTTTCATTTGTTTCCCAGCACAAATTGTTCTGAAAACACATGTTGTGGCTTTATTTTCTGTATTCTCCTAGCCCAAAAGAACGTTGCTGCTTCTCAAGAATTCAACACATGACACAACTGATCATACGCAAGAAATCAAATTCAGGAAGTCAACATTGCCTCCACAAACACACATCAATAAAGGACTGGAAAAATAAAAAGGTCAGGAGGTACTGAAAGATTATTTATATTTGTAGGAGATCCCTGAAACCTACGTGTGAGGATCCCCTGCGGGGGTTACCCCTGCCCACACACACATACCCACTCTTCTTTTCATACGAATCATGAGTGAGTCATGAGTTCCTCTTCAGGGACTCAAAGAGCAACATTTACGAAAGAGGGGTTCCCCTGAAATTACAGATGATAGTGGTGTACATCCCACACAACCTAGGCACAGGAAGGGTTCCCTTGAACTTTTCAGTCCCCATCTCAAACACAGTTTCATGCTATCATTCTCTATCACCCTACTATTTAGTGGCAGCCACCCACTTATTATGAGTAACATATCTACTTTTAATTTCATCACTGGCTTTGCAGGAAATCTGAACTGTCTTCAGGAAATAGTCTAAATCTCAGACTGTACTGAGACATTTTTTGTGAACCACAAATCTAAGAAATGTAAACATTTTAAATAGAAGTCCTGCAAAGCAGTACAAAAATAATTATAGACGAATAGGAACAGACATGATACTGCATGCTGAAGGCCAAAAATATAGACAGACTCAATCATTCAAATTTTGAAGTCTCATTTTATACTGTATATTGTGCCTACATCAGCATCTTCCACATTAACGGATGTTTTCCTGTTGTCCAGAATGGATTTTTGGGTAAGTGATGATCTATGTAATTGTTGACAACTTATCATAATTGTATTCTTACATAATGAAAAACTGGACCGTATCCAGCTATTATAGCCTTAAACATGCATGTTTATTTCCCTCAACATCCATCCTGAATAAAGATGTTTTTATTTAAAAAAAAAAAAACATAAAGTGCAAGATTTGTAATGAATGCATGTCATTGCTGTGTTATTATATTTACCATAAACAGTACGGACAAGATTTTAATGCCAATGTGTTAAAATGCCATACACTAGTCAGGAATGCATTTTGACACTACATGTACATAAAGTGAAAAAAAAAATTATGCACCGGTTAACAGCATGTAACACTGACGTGAATTTTAACACTTATTTGGCACTATATAAAACCAAATGCTATGAAAAGTGCAGTACATCATTTTAAACAATGTGCTGTCCATACATAATACACATACGGTATTAGTAAATTAATATGTAATTAAACTGACAGGAAACACTGTACAGCTACGTTTTAGACTTTAAGGATGAATGGTGATAATTATTATGTATTTTGATGTGATGAATTAAAAGCAGAACAATTAAAACTATTAATTGTCTCCTGCTGTCAAGGTGTAAAATAATATGTCAATAGAAACCAAACACTATTAAAATTTAGAACAGCTCTATAAACTGATCAGCCATAACATTATGACCACCCACCTACATGTACTGTAGGTCATCTCTTTACAATGGTACCTGGAAGTAGGATGGATATATTAGACAGAAAGTGAGCATTTTCTTCCTGAAGTTAATATGTTGAAAGCATAAAAAATGGGCAAGCACAAGGATTTGAGTGACTTTTACTTTGAGGGCCAATTTGTGATGGCAAGATGACTGTGTTAAAGAAAATCCCAGTAGTTCCCAGTCTTGAGTTTTCAGGACCTACTGTACCAATAGTAGTTCGGGTAAGGGAAACAAGTGATCCGGAGACAGGGTCATGGCCGGCCAAGGCTCATTGATGCACGTGGGGAGTGAAGGCTGGCCCGTGAAGTCCTGTTCAGTAAAAGAGCTACTGTAAATCAAATTGTTGAAAAGATTAATGCTGGTTTTTCACACAGTACATCGCTGTTTTGGTTGCAGAAGGTAGGCGGGTGGTCATAATTTAAAACCTGTTCACTTGAACAATCAGTTGGTCTTAGGCATTCCCAATAAAAAACATTGTATCCAGCGACTCAAAATTAATCACATTTATGTATAATAAAATGTATGTATAATAAAATCAGTATATATAATAAATGGACTAGATTACTTTTGTAAACAAAACAAAACAACAACTGGCAAGATGCTAGCAATACAATGATGTAAATATTGTAGCAACTGTGTGTGTGTGTGTGTGTGTGTCTTTCACAGCCTTGGGCCTTATATGACTCAGTGCTTTTCATATGGCTTTATCAATACAGCAAGCATTTTTATTTATATCTGTACATGGGCTGTTAATTAGTAAAAGTTAGTATTAAATAAAGCTGTGTAAGTAAAAACGTGGGGATTAAAAAAAAAAAAAAAAAACATTTCTTTGAAGGTGCTGTTTGTTAGTTTTTCTCTTAGCTGATATCGAGTCTAGAATCAACCCGAAGCAAACCTATTTAATACTGAGGAAATCTACCAGTTTGTTTTGGTCGACTGTCTGTATACCCCTTGGAGTGCCCCCCAGCTCAGTTGTTGGCAGCGGCCCCGGAGCCGCAGCGCTGCCGGCGGGGGAGAGAGGTAATAAATAACCCGGGGAGAGGAGCGGAGACCGCCGGACGGTGCACGCTCTGACCTGACAAATCCTCCCTGGAAAACCATCAGAGGGCGAGAGCCCACCCCTAGCGCTTGGAGCCAGGCTTTCAGACATGAGCAGCGGCAAAATATACTAGCCGGAGTGGAGGGAAAACAAGCGGCGTCTTTCACTCGGCTCCTTCCCTTCCCCTCCACACAGACACAGAGCCAGGCAGGGCAGTCACAGCGCCTTCATTTCTCAAACACTACTGTATACAAGCCTTTTATCCCGGTATAAGAAACTAGTTTTTTTTTAAATATATATATATATATATAAATAAAAGTACACGAGCCAGAAAGGTGACGGAAATAAAACACATAACGCTTCATATATTTGTGTTGTTAATTTAGCCTGTTTTACTGAATTATTCACTGCTGTAAATAGTGTTGACATCATGCTTATTTTAGCATTTAGCAAGAGGCTACATTTTGACCCAGTGTCTGTGTGGGCTTCATCTCGGTTCTCTGGTTTCCTCCCAACGCCAGAAAACTAGAGGGCTGACTGACCATGGTATATTGCCCTGAGCCTGGGCAGAAACTATAGAAATTAAGCATGATTTAGCCACAAATCAGTAGCCCACAACTAATTTTATAACCAGAACAAAATTACCATTCTGCATAATGGGACCTCGATGTGCCTGCCTTGTCACATACTGCCATTTCACATACTGCCATCAAACAGACCATATCTTCTTAACCATTTTGGAGTACAACGTCTCTTTTTTTTTTTCATTTAGGATTTCTGTACAAACTACGAGGGATGTTCAAGTCAAACTGGGACTTTTTATAACACATTTATGAGAGTAAAACTTTATTTCCCCATATAATCCCCTGCTACACTAACGCACTTAAGCCATGTTTCACTAGTGCTTAGAAAGAAAAAAGCAAGGTAGGAAATATTCTCAGTATGCTGGAGCCATGCTTCATGTCTGAAATCCTAGCCTCCCAGGAACTCTTCTGGAAGCTGGTTACAAGTTATCTGTCAATTATTAAGAATCCGGCGTTCCATTCCCTGAATGTTGACAGGAATGACTGCAATGTGCTCGGAGCCACCTCGGCTATGATCGTCATTCATGGACATATGGCCTTATTTAAAACGTCGTCATTCAAAACATCATCATTCAGATGTTTTACTGCAGCTAGGACTCTCATGACAGTTCTGCGCTTGTAGTTTTCTATAAATGTCAATCAGTTTTACGCCTTCATTCATGAGAAATTTCCAGCCCAGTCTGACTCGAACGCCCCTTGGAACACCCCTCAGAAAATTCCTAAGCGTGCCAGCTTTTCTCTTTTTTGATGCAGCCTTTCAGCTTGCTGCCATCTTGTTTGAATAGAACTTTATTGGATTGTCATAACAAACTTCTTTGGAGGTTCTGTTGAAATGATGTAAACACTGTAAACATACAGTGCAGGCGCAGGCTGTGCTCGAAGTCCAATTAAAACATATTAGTTAACACGTCATACACAATCAATAGAATTCACACTGTGTCTGTGTGATGGTGCACATTTTGGCATCTAGGGTGTACTGTATTTTAGCAACAGTTCTGGCGTTCCTGTGTTAGGCTACTGTGACCCTGACCAGGATAAAGAACTGACCGAAAATACATAAATGTTTTTTATTGGAGCTGATATACCTTGTTTAATCTGTTCGCACACCATTAGGGCCTATTTGTGTTCACATTAATTGTCACTTCATTGAAGAAAAAATAAGCAAAAGCTTTTGAAGGAAAGTAAAAGCCTACTTGTAGCAAAACAACCTGTCAAATGAAGCAGCCAACCAGTTGACAGCAAGAATGCAAGTTTTCTAAAGCAATGTCAGCTAGCTTGCAAGCCTAACGTAGATGACAGAAGATGACATAGGAAATGTTTTTGCATGCATGTATGTATGTTTGTGTGTGTGTGTGTGTGTGTGTGTGTGTGTGTGTGTTGGTATTGGATGCTTTTGTGCAGATGCTACTAGCAAAAGAGTACACCTAATGGATTATCAATGAATGTTAAACCATAATTATATGCATAGTGCCACCAAAAGCTTGACAATTTCTTCTAAATGTCTCTAACATTATTTTCAATCAGTGGTTGAAGGGAACTAGGATGATTAGAATTTCTTTTTACAACGGCTTTAGCCAAACCTCCTGATACAGGTTGCTGTGTAATGTAAAACCTGTAGGCGTTTGGGTCAGCGCTGTCCTGCAGTGCCATGGCGGCGCCTTCCTCCTCCTGCTTATCCTCCCTCATGCTCATCTGTGGGGTCACACGGCATGCTGAGATCCGGCAGCCTGAGAAGAGCTGAAGTTGAGAGTAGCGTCAGGAGCTGTCAGCACCCACAGGAGCGTTTGAAGACGCAAAACCTGTACTGCCCCTCTGACCGCCCAAGATACTTCATATCATTTCCTAGAGCACACACATGCATGCGCTTGTACACATGTACACACACACATTTCTGCTTTAAATAGACTGGCTTGAACAGTGAGAAAAAATTATGATTCAGAAGAATGTTTCAAATATTTTTGTATATATAAAATTTAAGGAAGGAGTTTCCTATGTCAGCTATTTTCACTTTCTCAGTTTCACCTGACTGCTTATGCCATGGTCAACAAAGAGCTTACAAAGCTTGTATAGAACGTCAATGTTGAAATGTGTTGATCAGGAGAGGGGTACAAAAGAATTTCCAAAACATTTGATGTACCATGGAACAGTGTTGAGGCCATTATCAACATGTGGAGAAAATGGGGCATAACAAAGAACCAGACGTCCTTCCAAAATTGAGGAAAGGAGAAAGAAGAAAATTTATCAGGGAGGCTCACAAGAGACCTCCAGCTACATCAATTGAGCTCCAAGAATATTTGGCAAGTGCTGAATGCTCCCTGCATGCTGTATGATAACAGTTTCTCGTATCCTTACATGTCTGGGATTTAACACAGAGTGACCCTTTCTTATGACATAAAAAAAAAAAAAGCCAGTCTTAAATTATCACAAGCCATCAAGACAAATCTGTTATGGTCTGATAAGACCAAGGTAGAACTTTTTTGGCATCATTCTAAAAACATTATATTTGGTGCAAAAAGAAGACACCAAATGAACATTGTACCCATGGTGAAGCATGGTGGTGGCATCATCATGCAATGGAGCTTCTTCACATCATAAGTGATTGGGCCTCTAGTCAAAATAAAGGGGAATCATGGGTAGCTCCAAATAAATAGTGCAATCTATTTTGCACAAAATCTGATCTGCAAGACAGGTAAAGATGAAGATAAAATTCAACTTCCTGCATGAAAACAACGAACCACAAATTCAAGTCAACAAAGAAATGGCATCAGAAGAAGAAGATCTGTGTTTTGAAATTTCCCTGTCAGTGCCTAGATCTGAATCCTTTCAGAAACGTGTGATGACTTGAAGAGGGTTGGGCACGATTTGACATAGGAGGGAAATAAAATTGACAGTCAAGATTTGGTAAGGTGGTAGACTTTTACACCAACAGACCCCAAAAATGGCTAGGAAAATGTCTTTTAACTAAATATTAGTTAAGGAGTGTGTAGAAAAGATGATGTGTTTCATATTCCCCCTTTCTATTTGTTTTTTCAATAAAATTTGGTTTGATATATCATATTAAAGGTGGGGGAGGAAAAAAGACCTGACATCACAAACACCTGCCATTCATAAACTGTTCTGTAGACTTTCTAACTCCACTATACAGTAGTAAAATTTTAAGGTAAACACCATATTTAAAAAAGTAAGCTTCAGCATGAAATTTTGTAGTGGTTAATAGTAAATCAGAATCAACCACAGACTCTGTCCATGATAAAGCAATCAAGTATTGTTCTTTATTGTATTAAAATGTGCCTAAAGGAACAAATTAAACAAGTGATCCTGTCTAGAGATTGTGTCAAAGTGCATTTAGAGGTTTTGTTAAACTGTCTTTTGTAGTTCATTTTTGCAGGGATGCATATATGGCATGGGCACATCCTTGCCTTTAATAATTTGTGGGGGGAAAATTGGGCCTTCCTGGGCTTGTGGGAGTCATTGGCACCGGGTTTCAACTGTTTGTGTGAGGCTGTGATAGGACCATAAATTATTTCTTATCTCTCCCACAATCCATTTTTCATAGGGTTTACAATATGCGAAGGGGTTTTAGAGCAAAGCTTACAGTCAGCTCTCCACAGAATTGCATTTATAGAACATTTATTTAGGCTACAGAAACAATTAAATTCAGCCTACTATAAGATAACCAGTGGGGCAATGCTCATTATGCTGCCTGCTACTATTTTTCGCTGTTACTGGGAGCAAACACAGCCAGATTAGAAAGTGATGCATTAGAAAACTTGATTAAAATAGGAAATATGGCAGACAGCAAAAATAAATAAAAAATGCAAACCAACTCAAGACTATATACAGTAATTCTATAATATGCAGGATGCTATGAGGAAGCTTGTATGTATTCTGAATGCTATCTTACGTCCTACCAAGATAGAGTCAGAGCTTGATTAAATTTTCAATATTACTACTTACTTTATTTTTTCCTTTTTAAGCTTGGCAAGAAAAGTATAGTATAATGAGTTCCTTCTTGTCATGAAGAAAAACTCCTTACAATTAAACACTGTCAGCCACCCAAGGAGAATATAAAAATGATTACAAAAAAACTCAACCTTTAGGTTTTAGTTTGGTTCCAAGATATA
>JAOTQY010000016.1:7866845-7877971 GCA_026413445.1 Dolichallabes microphthalmus
GCGGCGGTCCAGATTTAACCGTATTTGGGTCCGGATGCGGACCGGAGTCCGCCTATTGAGTACCCCGGTTCTAGAGTAATTCCCACCTTATTGGATGTTTTTCTTTAGGTGGCACATCCCAGCATTTAATCCAAAAACCTCTTTAACTGTGGCTCAGAGTCTCATAGAGAGACCAGAAACCTGACAAACCTGACAGCCATCTTGGCGAATGAGCAGACCCACCGCAGCGCTGCTGTCTTATGTTGCTGAAACATGATAATGAAGCTTCCAGCCTTCCTCTCTGATCGTGCTTCAGTCACACCAGGAGGGCAACCCTCAAGAGCTGATAAGACCTCCCATGTTGTTACTCAGTGGCAGGTTGAGATCTCAGCCTCTGTGTTGCTCTTTTTTCTAGTTGTCACTGATATAGGTAGTCTTTCTAATGCGTAAAAAGCAGCAACTGGATGTTTGGGTCTATTAAATTTTCTTCCTAACCACTTAATAAGAGGGTAAATTAACATAAGAGTAAGATTTATTTCAGACACTGTTATTGCTATTTGCAGCATGTTTATGCCCATGAAGTTATAGATCAAGTGTGTGCAGATAGTGGTTGGCGGCTGGATAATCAAAAAACGAATGTGCTCGTCAGATATGGATGCCGGAGTTCATGCTTGCATTATGTTCACAAAGTTGTCCCGTTTACATCACTGTAGTACAAGGTCATACCCAATACACTCTTCTCTCTGTGCTGTGTGTGCCCTCCCGCTGCTGATCCTGACATACTTCTGCTACTGCTGTGGCTGCTTTCATCCTTCAGACCTGCCTGATTAACCTTCACATCTCTCCCGGTAGCTTTTTTTTTGTCGTGACTCAAGTTTTGCTGTGTTTGACATCCCAGTGGTATCATAATGACCCAAAAAGAAAGAAAAAACAAAAACAGTTCATGCACTAGACTCAAACTTAATTCAGTGGCTAATCTCTTTTTCAATTATCCGGATACTGTGAATATGTCCTTAAAACTGTTCCTGTTATCAGAAAATTAATCTCTTGTTCACCATATACTACTGAACATTCAGATGTTTTCCAAATTTACTGCAGAGTATAGAGAAAAAAAACCAAACAGGTATTTTCTTAGTATGAACATTTACTTTTGCCATGTGGTATACCAAAAGAAAAAAGATAACTAGAAATCAAGTATCCATGTGGTGTAACTTAGTTTTATTTTAATTTCACAAAATTTTCAAAAAAATTACAAAATACTCAAATGGGCAGAACACAGGACTCACAATTTTTGTTTTTAATTATTTCTACTTTTGTTTACATTGTGTCATCCCATGGCGACTACTAATATATACAATAAGCTTCAAGATACCAGTATATATAAATCTTAGCAGTCAGAATTTACATTCTGCTATTGCCGCTTTGAAACAAGAAGCTCAACCATTGACAACACTCAACATCGAAGGTTTTAAGACACAGAAAATTGGACAAAGAAAGGGAGGAAATGCTGAAAACAAAATGAGAATGTTGTATACATCGAAGAGACAGAGACAGGTAGATGACAGAGTCCAACTCAAAAAGGGGAAAAAAATGCTTGATGATGGGGTTTGGGCTTCGGCTGACACAAACAAAATTCTGTGCAAGCTTTGGATGTTTTTTTCCCCCCCGGCTCTTAACCGATAAAATAAACCCAAGCTGATATCTTCTACAGCACTGATCATCAAGTATTTTTCCAATTCTAAAACAAAAAAAAATACCTTCTGGCATTAAGAGCATAAATCAATGCAAAATGAACATGATTGTGTGAGACATGAAAAGAGTGAAATACTGCATTTAACAGTGGATGATGGCCATCACAGCTCATACGAAGTGCAGTGTCAGGAATGCAGAGAGAAGCGCAGTGGTAACATGTTCTTCTCCACTACTACAAACATGCACACACAAAATACGCATATTCTTGTTCAAAGCTCTTGAATCCATCTTATATGGAGAAACATGTCTTTCGAGTATCACAGTGAGGTTTGACTGAGTGAGGAGCCTCACACCTGGAGGCAGAGTCACTTGAGTAGAGGAGGTGGGGGCTGCACTGCTATTAGCACTGAACAACTGGTTTAAAATCACTAAACGCATCCATGAAAAGCACTGAGAAAAGGAATCTTTGAATCAAGAAGTACGTTTAGAATGTTGCATGAAAATTTTGCTATATAAAAACAATTTCGTTACTTTGGTGCAGAGTATTAACAAGTAGTTAAAATGCACTCGTTCATATTGTCCGTTCATTTAAAACCAATTAGAATTGAACATTTAATTTTGTGACGTTCTTCAGTGCAATTTTTTGTAATCCACCGTGCACAGCCTTGGAGCCATCACACTTTGAGAAAATGAAGATGGTAATGACGTCATAATTGGGTCTGAATGTGTATCTGTGGATGACAGTCTATAGGATGAAAAGCAGCTCAACTTGAGCTTTCATTTCGGGTGTGTGTGGATAAAAATCTGGTACCGCCGTTTCTCTGCGACCCTGTTTTATGGACCGCAACCGTGTGACATGGCTACCTACTCAAATAATGCCATCTCATCACCCTCTGAAACAAGGGATGATGCTTCAGAACTATTATACTGGAGGTCTAACAATATCAGTCATAATCCACACCTAATAATAATAATAATAATAATTATAATAATCATATGTATATATATTTATATATACTATTTACAGACTCAAAAAATGCCATGCTGCAGCTTTTCTTAAAATTAAAAACCTCCTACAATGTATTAAAATAAACATTGAATTTAAGATAGCACTTTCAGATATAATGGCCTGACTTCTCTCTTTTTTTCTTTTGGAATAAGCACAGTGACAAAGTGTCTGGTATTCTAGCACCTACAAAAATGTCAGGGAAGCTTTGCAGAGGATGTTCATGCAGGTAAGTCACAATCAGTCTTGAGGACGTTGTCACTACTTGAACGCTATATACCAAAAAAAAAAATAAAAATAATGAAGTCTTGAGAAAATAAAACAAAAAATGTCCATAAAGAAAACTGACAACAAAACAAAAAAAATGTTATCAGGTTATCCTTGTCACTTTTTTCTTTTTTTACTTTTTTAAAAAAAATGTCCCAAGGGCCCGCTAATTCCTGTCTGACTGTTCTGGTGCGACCTCCTGTGTCCTGCTGACCTCTGTGATGTCACATCCCTCTAAATGGTCACAGCTGCTTATCGCTCTCCTTCTTTAACCGGCTGTGGGGATGAGATGACAAACACCACCAGTCAAACAAATGTCTTACAACAAAATGCCCACATAAATAAGGACTGACTTTCAGTCAAAACATTAAAGTCAGGAAATGGTTATGGTTATATCACATGAGTTTTTGAGAGAGATAGAATACAAGTACCCAATTATCCCATGTGACTCACTGACCTGTAGTAGTCCTCCTGCCCAGGCAGAGGGCCTCCATGCATGTGGTGGTGGCCATGAAGCCACTGCTGCTCCATGGCCAGTCTTTGCAGCTCTGCAGACTGAGCGTGCATAGCCTGCAGCTGGTGAGCTGCTGACATAGGTGGAGGCAAACCCCCTGGCAAGTCTCTAGGGTATGAAGTACCTGCAACATGAACACACGCAACAAAGTAGACAAGTCAAGTCCCAAGTCTGAGTGAATCAGTTGTATAGTAGCATAGTAGAATTATCTGAGCGAGAATGGTACAAGCTAATTTGGTTTGTGATATGATCCTGATGGTGGAAGACGTACCGAATACAGGGTGCCGCAGCATCTCGTGCTCGTGTGGTGGCTGGCCAAGCAGCGGGTTTGGGATGGCTCCAGGCGGGTACGGGAAGCGGGCCAGGTGGGGTCCAGCGGCCAGGGGATCTACAAGCGGATGGGCTCCGGAGCCTGGTGGACACACAAGACATTCACCACCACCTACTCCCGTGTCAGCAGCAAATTGTCAGGGTACAAATTCATCACAATAATACAAAAATACAAACAAAATTTCATGCCCAACACTCAAACACCAATCTTAATCATCAGACACAGACTGAGCATAACGGCTGCTGCATGCATTGTTTCACACACCAAGCATGCAAGTAATTATCATGCACTTTAATGATTGATGGTATTAAAAATTTCCCTCACCTTGGTGTAATGGGTCCTGCTGGTGCAGATGGAGGTGAGAGTGGATGTGCGAGTGCTGGTGATGGTGTGGCGTCACGTTGAACATTTGCAGCCGGGCGATTGGATCGTTGGCTATCCTCTCAGCATGCAGGCGTTCGGCAGCCAGACGCTCTGGGTAGGACATCTCGGGCCGCAGTTGAGGGTTGGCCAGTGCCAAGCGCTCACGCTCCAGAGGATTGAGTCCTGGGTGAAAAGAGGCGAACGGGTGGCCTGCCATGGGGGGTAATCCAATGGGGCCATGACGGGCAAAGTGCTCCATAGGGTTGGCTGAGGGGTGAAGGCTGTCTAGGTCTGCCGGTTTGACCTCAAAACCTGGCTTCATCCTTAGTTCCCTTTCACGAATCTCCCGCTCACGGATTTCGCGTTCCCTCAGCTCCCGCTCACGCATCGCAGGGTCGGCATTGTACAGTCCTGGCATGTGATACGCCAGCAGAGGCTCGGCTGGGTTTAGCGGCATAAAGAATGGATGGTTGCGGTTAGTGGGTGACATGACATGGGGTCGAGCGTACTCGCTTAGTGTGCGCAGCGCTGGCGTGTCAGGGCCAATATAGGGTGGCACAGTAGCAATAGTAGCTGGAGTGGCATCGAAGGGTGGTCGCATGTGAGCTGGCCCTGCCATTTGAGGATCTAGTCTGCCTTCGTGAGAACTGGACGCCTTCTGTAAAAGTCAAAAGAGATTCTCATTAGGCATACGAGGAGTAGCAAATATCTATTTAACAAAGATGGGGCTAAAACAGTAAAACGTACCGCAGCTCGTTCTGCCTCTTTCTCTCGTTCACGTTCTCTTTCCCTCTCTTTTTCCCTTTCCCGCTCTTTCTCTTTCTCCTCTCGTGCTCTTTGCTCTGCTTCCCTCTTTGCTTTCTCCAGTGCTTCCTCACGTTTCTTCGCGAGCTTGGACGATGGCAGTGGAGTAAAGTAGAAATCCGTTCTTGCACACGTGTTGTAGCCTCGGTCGAGGTACTTATAGAACCTGAATCGACAGGAAAGGAACAAAAATGTGATTAATTCAACATGCACAAATATTTAAGTAAAACTAGCTCTATTTGTGCCTGTGGAGGGGCTGTGCCCATTTGATGTGCAATTACTTTGTGACAAATAAATGACCCCTGGCATGTCAGCTCATTATTCCTGAGTAAAGCAAACTAAATCAGTCTCTCCAGTGCCACTGACATAATGAGCTACATCCTGGGTGAATTAGCAGCCTGATTGCTATTCACTGGCAGTGTGAGTGTGTGACACAACAGCCTGAACAAGTGATGCTGGTGTACTGACCCATCCATTCAATTTAACAACATAGGCATTAATGTCATGCCTGTATTTGTATGATGGTGGTGGGTCAGCTATTAGTGATGGGTCATTCATGAACGATTCGTTCTTTTTGAATGAATCTTTAACGTGACTCAGAAGAATGAGTAGTCTCGGAAAGTGATTTGTTCATTTTCTACTACTGGGCGCGCATGCGCAAATCCTCCGTAGGTTATGTACAGGAAATAGAATTGAGCGATTCTTTCTCAATGACTCTTCTACTCCGAATCGTTCGTTCTTTTATCATGTGACTTCCATAGACACTATGCAATGCAGTACACAGGAAACAGAATTGAACGGTCATCAACGAATCTTCAAATCCCGAGTCGTTCGCTCTTTTGCCATGTGACTCCCATAGACGCTATGCGGTGCAATAGATTTAAAAGAACGAACGACTCAGGTGAGCTACTCATTCTGTTTATTATAATATGTCCTTAGCTGACTAATATTTTCATTACTGGAACTATAGCCAAAATTTTGGCTATAACGTATTGGGGGGTCTTTTTTATTTAAAATGCAACATTTTATTTTATTTCTGATTTAAAAAAAAAGAACGAAATGACCTAAATGACCTTATACTTACGGTGAAAAAAAGATTTGTTCATTTTGATCAACGAGATTCAAAGAGCCGAGTCACTAAAATTATTCAAACTTCCCATCACTATCAGCTATTAGCAGGCAAAGAATGGCCAGTCAAACTTTTTTAAAGCAATTACTACATAACCTGGATAACAGTGTTTGTAGTTAATTAGGTACCATGATGTACAAGATTAGAGATAAGAATGTGTTGTACCGTGCAGACTGGCTGGCATGACTGGGTGTATTGACGACGGTGGGCTCTGGAGAAGGACTCCTCTGTGGAGGTGGCGGGCTCTCAGGCTCCTCTGCCTCATCCAAAGGTTCCTCTTTAATCTGCACAGCAGGCAGGGTGGCGGGAACCGTGCAGGGCGCACTGATGGAAGCGGGTAGGGGCATGGAGATGGATGAGGGGGGCTGCTGCAGTGCAGCCAGGGGTCCTGCCACAGAAGAAGGAACAGAGGAGGGTGGAAGAGCAGGTGAGGCTCCTGGAATGAAGGCATGAGGAGGGAAAGGTGGCTGCGAAGATGCCGAGTGCTGTGAGGAAGTGGTGGAGGGTGAGGGAAGTGGTGGAGCCGGAGGAGGCACATGGTTCTGAGACTGCGTGAGCACTGGAGGCTGAGCAGCCGGAGGTTGAGGCATGGGTTGTAATGGGGGTGGGTGAGCAGATGGCGGATGGTGCGTAGAAAGAGAACTTAGGGGCTTTAGGGCAGGCAGAGGTGGAAGGTTGGGTGGCTTCTGGGGGAACTGTGGGGCAGACAAGTGTGGCGGATGTTTGTGCGTCTGAGGGTTTTGCATTTGGGGGATGGGGGTAGTGGGCGGAGGCTTTATGTGAGGCATGGACATGGGCGCAGGAGGCAAGGGCTGCTCTCGTGGAGGCTGAGTGCAACTTTGGGAAGATGAAGACTGCGATGGAGGAGTGTGAGGTGGTGGCTGCTGCTGTTGCTGGGATAGTGAGGAGGCCTGTGCTTGAGCTGACATGGGGGAAGGGGGGACCTGAGACTGTGCGAGAGGAAAATTCTGTGGAGGTAAGGAAGCATGAGGATGAGGCATGTGTGCCTGAAGAGGATGACCCATTGGAGGCATGGGGCCATGCAGCTGAGGCTGTAGAGCTTGTGGGCCACTTTGGGAGGGCACAGGAGGTTGAGGGATGGCCTGCAATGGCGAATGAGGAGACGGCAACGTTGGAGGATGAAGTGCAGCTCCAGACTGAATGTGAGAAAGTGGGCCTGCTGAAGCAATCTGCTGTGGAGGAATGGGAGTGGTGGGCACGGACGGTGAAGGAAGTGGCGCCGCACTTGATGTTGGGGGCGTAGGTGCTGTGGCAGTGGAGGAAGGCGGTGCAGGGGGCAAAGTGCCCGTCTGACATTGTATTACAGGAGGGTGCTGGCCCTGGAGGACCTGCTGTTGCGCTGAAGAATCAGAGTCACTCTCGTTGTCACGCGGGCTCGGAATGCTGGGAGACGAGCTACGGTTGTCCTGGTCAATGTCCTTGGGATCGCTGCCATCGTCGTTTACACTGCGGCCATCTGAACTTTCTACCTCGCCCTCTCCTTCACATTCCGAGGGTGAGTCAGGTCGATTCAACTCCTGTAGGACAATACATAAATAAGTAAAAAAAAAAATATATATATGTATATCTTTTTACAAAACTAAAACACGCTCTAACTTCAACTATCTGATTACTTTGTACCAGGTCTGTATTTCAGAGAGGTGAATACGAAACCTGATCGTGAAGTATGGTCGTTAGTGTTAGTGAATGCTAGGCACAATGAGGCAGTCCTGTATTGGAATCCTACCTGAGTTTTTGACTTCTTAGCACTGGTTCTCTCAGGCTCCTCTGTGTCTGAGGATCCCTTCTCTCGCTGGCGTTTAGCACTCTTCATAGGCGATGGTGCCTCCTCCTTTATCTTCTGTTGTAATAGAAGATAAACATTTAGGCTCCATTTATGCACAGGAAAAAGTAACATTTTGCAATGGTAACGACTGCCGAATGATTCCATACCTTGCTGGGTTTTTTCACAGAGTCCATCTTGCTGTCAGTACTGGACGTGCTGGCTGCGCTGGGTGACGTACGGCCACTTGAGCGTAGGTCCTCATTGGTTGGTGAGGCTCTGCCATCGGGGCTGGCTGTCTGCTTCTTCCGGCCACTTCGTAGCGTCGACATCTGAATCAAAAAACACTTATAAATGACTTCACAATCATAGTGTACTAAAACGTAAGGGAATCTAAAACCATATCTTAAAGTACGGTTTGCCCTATGACTGAGACTCACCGGCCCACGGTTCCGTCGAGTCCTCATGCTATGCTTCCCGCCGAGCCCATCCTCTTCCTCTTTGACGGGTTTGAACATAAACGGTGGCGGGTCCACAGGCTTCTCGATTGGGGGCAGCTCCCCGTACTTCTTGAAATGGATGCGGCAGTCGGTGCACAGCAGGATATTCTCACGGCCCCCGTGGTGCCAGTCCTTGGAGGCTGCGAACACATTTCCGACTCTAGATGAGCACTGCATTTCATTGACTGGGGAGGAGTTAACATGACCTAGCCTATCCCTGACTCTCTTACATCACACAGATATCTGAACGTTCACACTCGGGCTTGCCATCCTGCATTACGTGGCGAGGCTCGTAGTTCGTACCATATGGGAGTACTGTGAGTGCCAACTGCACCCAACAAGTCAGAGGGTTTAATGAGGCAAAGAACAAATGAGTAACTGTCAGGTAGGATGAAATTAGCAGCAACATCCTCCAAGGTCCATCTGCCAGTGGAGAGAGCGCGGGTGAGTAGCACGGCTCTCTCAAACGGAGAGTAATTACAGACCTGCTGTGGGGATTATTAAGGACCTGACATGTCTGTGATGCTAGCACTGTTGTAGGAACGCCACCTGTCTCTCTGTGTTACTACTAAAATCTAATACTGTGATCAGTACACCTGGGGATTGACTAACTGCTGGCTGTGAAAAGCTCATAAATCAGTCAGCTGAATGTCTTGTTGGATGATGTGTTACAAAATATCAAAAAAGGACGTGAAATACACAAGCCTGCCTCGCACAATATCAGAATGCACCAGTCTAACCTTTGGAATGGACATTTAGCAAAGTAAAAAGAGGACTTTCTTACTGGTTGTGAAACAGTGGCGGCAGGCGTAGCCTTTCAGTTCCTGTTCACTGTCTTCGCTGTCAAAGTCATCTTCACTGGCTGAGCTCAGGTCCACTGTAAGGAGAAAGCCAGAGTTATAACAACAAGAACAAACCCCAAGAATTGTGAATTTACATTTTACACAATGCCATTTCATTTGGGTTTGGTGCCTGAAAAATCATGAATAAATTTTCCTCGCGATATAGGGGAGAGGGGCCTCAGTGAATTTATTTTTGTACTGAAACGCCCTGTTAAGCTATGTCTGCTGTCGGTCTCTAGGGAAGGAAGAGCACTTACAGAACTCGCTGGAAGGCGGTCGGGAGGGAGTGTTGACAGGCGTGGTCGCTGTGCGGGTCTTGATCCGACGGAAGACAGGCTGCCTTCGGTGTCTGCGGTGGGCTCGGGAGCTGGCGGCCTCGGGGGTTTTCTTCCAGTAATAGTAAAAAGTTATCAACTCTCCCTGCAAAATAGAGAATATTGAAAATGGTTAATGCCATTTTCAAAAAAAAAAAAACTTATCAAAATGACCCACTGCTGAACTGCTGTTACAAATCAAGAGGTAACAAATTTATGCTGATCCACTAGTCCAAAATAAACAAAGCTGTTAGCTGCGTTTTTTTGCTTCCCCCTTTGTTTGTACTAAAAGCCCTCAAATGTCAAACTGATAACAGCACACAAACAGAGGCTTATTTTCAGAGGGTGGCTGACGAGAAAGGTTTAGTGCTGAGGTCAGCTAGCGATTAAGAGAACAAGGATACCGGGAGGGAGACGACTCCATGCCGGGTTTTACAGCAGCCTGGCGCGTTATGCTGCGGCTGTCTGTGTTCCAGGATTAGGCAGCGAGGCTGGCTGAATGCTGGGATATTAGGATCAGTACATTGGTGGCTGCCTGGGTGGCAGGCGCTTGAATGGGAACAAAAGAACATGTCGGGGAGAGCTTTGGCGCTACAAATAGCGAGTGAAACGGCTCAGAGTCCCTTCGTTGGAAGAGTCAATTGAACTTTAATCAAACATTCAGGGTGCGCTTGCCAGGGAGCAGAGCGTATAAATCCGGCACACAAAAGCCAGCCAGCAAATCAATACCCTACTGAAACATTAACACATGCAATCACGGATCAGAAGAAGCTTTTGCTGAGACAGCCTGCGCAAATTAACTGGTGCTTTCCGACGGCTTTCAAAATAATACACACACCCTGAAAGTATGACCAGACGGAGGGAGCAATTATGTGGCATTCCGCCTGTGGTGGTTTATAACATTGTCTACCTTTCCCGACTTCCTCTTGCATAATCATTTGGCAACAGAAAATTATTCAATTGGCTGAAAACCCCTTAACATATCAAGGTTTGCAGGTTTGATGAAAGAGGTCAGGTAATGTATATGACGTCTGGTAAACTCAGCATGAATTGGATTTTGATGCCTTAAAAAGTATACGGATTGCTTTCTATTTTCGGTTCAGCTGTTCTTTTTGACACAAATTGGTCATTGGTAAAATGCTCCTCTCTATAAATCTATAAAACAGCTCGGTAGCTAGCATTTGTACTTTTTTTGACCAGCAAGTTTTCATTATCCTAGAGGATCATTTAAATTGACGCTCAGTTAAAGTTTTCTTTATGCACTGCTTGAGCAAAGCACTTTAGGTAAAGGTACGAAGAAAATCTTGACTGGTAAAATTTTTGAATTAGATTTGGAAATTATGAGGGGGAAGCTATCATGAAAAAGCAGAAACACGGGCTGCTGGATGCGAGAGCTCAGTCTTGTGCTATTTATGCTTGGAAAAGAAGGCTAAAACAGTGTTAGTCTTTTGTAATTATAGTAGTAATAAAAATATGTATGGAAAAACTAATTCTATCTATAGTGTTTTACTAGAAGTAAAGACTTCCTCAGAGCCCGTTTTCCGCAAAAGTTTCCCACATGCTTCATGCACTAACAACGGGACAGGCAGCGTAGCTCACCTA
>JAOTQY010000016.1:7931380-7946705 GCA_026413445.1 Dolichallabes microphthalmus
TTCGGTTGTTGGTGTGCCGTGTGATTTTTTTTCAATTAAAACTGTACCTTGGCTCAAAAAAGGTTGAAAAACACTGCTGTAGAGGGGAGGGGGTTGGCAGTCGTTTGTGTATAAATGTACCAAGCACTATGTGAAGGACCAGAGAAAGACTGGAGACTTCACCTCATCCCCCCAAAAAAGAAAAAGACGTGAAAGAACTGGGGCTGCAACAACTAATTGATAAAATCGATAATTATCGATAATGAAACTCGTTGTCAACGAATGCCGTTATCGATTAGTTGGGCTACTGAGGAGCGCGACCACAAGATGCACAAATACACCAAGATACACACAGATACACAGCCGCTCGCGCAAAAACGGTTACAGAAGCGTCTGCAGGAAAATCTGCACGCCCCAAGTCCTCCAAGGTATGGGAGCAATTTACATTAAACGTCTCAAAAAAGACGGTAACCTGCACGCTATGCAAGACCGAGCTTTCATGGCATGGCAGTACCACAGTCATGAACGAACACTTAGAGAAAACATGTTGGTGTTACAGATGGCGAAACATCAGCAGAGTAAGTAACAACTGTATCTCTTCATCGTGTAAAAGTTTAAGTGCTTTTGTTTAAACTGTTTGCTAACTTCGGGACAGTCGCGCTAGATCTGTTCACTTGCTACTCGCTAGCAGCACATTGCGCAATCACCTCATGAGCAATAGTGATTAGTTAAACGGCGCTACTTTAGATCAGCTTAAATTACACGGTGCGAATAACAGTAGAATATTACATTTGGTGATTGTTGTGGTTTTCAGCGAATGCAAATAACAGTACTTTTGTGACTATATGTCAGTGTATTTTTAATACATAAAAAAATAAAAACTTGCCAACTGCAATCATAATTATGAGCAAAACATCAAATCAAAGAAGCATTTAGCTTTTTATCCGATTTATCGATTAATTGGAAAAGTTATTGCACAACTAATCGATTATCAAAATAATCGTTAGTTGAAGCCCTAATTCAAAACTAAACAAATATACTGCCGAGTCAATACAGTTTGTACTGCCTAATAAAAATCACCTGGGGCGGGGTGGAGGACGGCTCATGAAAAGCTGAGCTCGCTTTTAATAGTTGCTGAATTAAGAAAACGAATCAGTTCGAATCTGGTGCGCGGTTCGAAACGCACTCCCTCTGCACGTACAGTAGGTGCACTTCGATATCCTCATGCGTGACATGAGCGCACACTCGCCAAAGCTCCTGCGACGTCTGCTGCTGTGAGTAATCTTTCGGTAGGACTGCTTAAAGAAGCAGAGCGTACCTGAAAGCCCAATCGTGAGGCTCACACACACACACACACACACACCTTTACATATTTATACATGCAAATCTGCTGGTTTGTTTCCACGGGCTGAGTCGGACGAAATGAAAGGAAGGAAGAAAAAAAAGGAAAAGGAAAAGAGGGGGAGCGCATCAAGTGTAGCAGTGGCACTTGAAAAAAGCAGAAATGAAGAGAGCATGAAGACAAAAAAAAAAAAAAAAAAAGGAGGAGGAATGAATTCAGAAGAGAGCCAGAGAGACAATGAAAACATTAGAGGGGGAAAAAAGCCTGAGTGAGAATGAGAGAGAATCAGAGCCCCATATTTTCGAGGTGCTTAATGACTCTGTTGTAAAGATGGCGCTGGTTGGTGTGCCGCTCAATAAATATTAACAAGTACTGCGACTGATGGTGCTGCTCACTGATCCATAATTGCGTTTTCAAAATGCTGGAGCCAAACACACAGAGAGAGAGAGAAGTGTGGTGTAGTGGTCTAAGCAGAATGCTGTGGACTGATGAGCAGACAGCACTCACACCGGCCAAGCCAGGCTCAATGAGGATTTAATCACAGCCACAGAGAGCGTTTAATAGAGACACTGGCCATTCATTATGTTGCTAATGCTTCCTCTTCACAATGTCATGATTGCGCGCGCTATTCTTCTTTTCTTCCTGTTCGTGCAAAATCCGAGATCATGTTTAAACCATGTGTTACAGCACGGTGAAAGAAGTGCGCATCACACAAAGCCTTGTGGGACAATATGGGTTTGTCAGAAATGCAACACACAGACTGGAGGGAAAGAGAGAGAAAAAAAAAAAGTGGCACGTCACACTTTGTCCCTTGTTTCTCATTTATGCACATATATTTGCATCTTTATGCAAGTGTTTTAATTAAAGCTGAGAAACATTAGCAGGCTTCTGAGATAAGTGGCACAGCCATCAGGAGAGGATTGTACTCTGCATCTCATGCATGAAAAATTGCATGCTCTTCAGTCTAGGACGCCAACCCCCCCCCAACACCACCACCACCACCACTACCAACACCACAAACGGTTCAAGAAGCTCATCCACACACACACACACACACACACACACACACACACACACACTAGAAGCAATCAATGTGTGTTAATTGCAGTTTGGTTCCGCTCAGGGTCAGTGCGAGGTTGGTTCAGTTTGCCGTGTCCTCCCTTGTCCAGTATTGTGCCCAGTAAATCATTAACCTCTCGGCAGAGCTCTGGAGCGAGGAGGAGGAGGACGATGCAAACCTGGGTAACTAACCTTTAGCAGCCGTGATGCACATTCGTACACATGTCTTTCACATAGACGCGTTTAAATAATAAGGAAGGGGGGAAAAAAAGGCGTTTATCGGTAAACAATAACATGCATCCGGCCTCCTCCAGCCAGTCAGAAAAAACAAACAAACAAACAAAAACCATGAATCCATGCACATAATTGTATTGCACACATCACATCTAATTAAATGTCCATAAGCAGAGAAAGAGTGAGTGGAACAGACCAGGGATTTTTCTCCCTCTCTCTCTCTCTCCTGGCTGAGCCCCTGGAGGAAAGCAGCAATCACTCCATTAGAGACTGTGCCGTGCTGCAGCTGAGCTGGCCAATATCAGCAAATTAGTTTAGCTACGAGGATTGGGGGAGGGGTTGCCAACACACACACACACGATCACTGATCATGTATATACAGGCAAGTGAAATTAGAGGAAAGCAAGATCAGGACATACACAAAGAAAGAGAGAGAGCGAGAGATAGAGACAGGGATGTGAAAATACAGGACGGCAGCAAACAAAGAGCCAGGATGAGTGTATCGAGCAGAAAAGGCGCCGGTGTGAAGGTGCTGCTCATGATTGATTCGCCGGTGTACAATGTACTTTGTGTCTAACCCCCTCTCCGCTGAGGGATCGCTGTCGTTCTTCTCTCTCTCTCGGGGCGAAGCCAAGGGCTCTGATCCTAACTTATCGGGTGTCAAAGATTGACTCGGAATCCGGAGATAGCGCCGCGCAGCTGTGTGACCGCAGAGCCGCGCAAAGAGCCGATCGCTAATAATGTACACGAGAGCCGGCACAGCTGGAAGTCTTTCAGTTTCTTTCTCAATTACACCACGGTAACGTGATCATACTTACACATACAGCAGCTTCACATCATGCATACTGTCGTGTAAAAGGGAAAAAAATCTCCAGTTTTGGACGTTTTAATGACGAAACGGCAGCTGCAATAATAAGGAAGAACTATGTACTATACTTACTACATTTTATTCCCACCCTTTAACACCGAATGTACGACTGCGAGAGGAGGGGGAAAAATGCTTCACTCTGCACACTCAGATGACGTGGTGAAGATTTATTCCTGTAATGTTTCTTTAACACTTCAGTAAGGGGTCTCCAGAGTCAGCACTTTGTGTTTTTAATTTTTTTTAAGTCAGGGAACACTCTGCCACTTTGCATTTCTCCGTTACATGAGGAGGGGAAAAAAAACGGCTGATAAGGGAAGACTGTTTATAACTGACGAAATACAAGTAACAGGAAGTAATTGTTTTTTTTATCTGTTGTTACACAACATTAACTGTTACTCTTACTGAACTTAAATGTAAGACACAGGATTTTTTTGCTTATGAATAAATAAAATAATAATAATAATAATAATGCCAGCATTGACAAAATGCTCTGGTCTGAAAAAAAAAAAAAAAGATTTCAGAGCACGCTGTTATTGGAAAACAATCCTTTACACGTGTCGATTATTTTCCAAAGGTTAAAACCCTGCCGTTTTTTTTTAACTTTCAAACTGAGAATAAAAGGAAATCACGTGCAGCGAGTTCATGAATTCACATGCAGTCCTTATATGTAAATACACAACTGTGGAATGTAACAATAACAATGCTTAATTAAACAAAATCGACTCAAATACCTGCAATTAGGCTAATTAGTTATTGTATCAGTACTATTTGCGGCCCAGTGATAAACACATCGTAAACACATTGTTGCATGAACTACTTTGAGACTATAAATGTAAATATCCAGGCTATCAGCATTAACGCAAAATCGAAATTTTCAAGTTGGGGGAAAAAAAGATTTAATACAACTAAATACAAATTCCTCAGTGATGTGCTGCAGGCCATAAGTAAGTACTCGGGTGAAGACTAGTGTGTGTCTATTAATATGTAAAAAAAAAAAAAAGCGACATAGGGGACTCCAAGTGGCGCAGTAGTCAAGTGCTCGACCTATCATGCGGAGATCGTTGGTTCGATTCCTGGGTGATGCTGTAACCTCTCGAAAGGTCTAGAGGTCTAGAGAGAGCTGATTGGTCGAGCTCTCTCAGAGGGGAGGGAAGAGAGGGACTTGGTGCTCCCACATTAATCACGGCTCTACAGCCAATCAGGGAAGTCTGTGAGCTCACGCAACCGTCCTCCGAGTGTGTTACTCCGCCCCAACAGGGTGTGACTGAGCAGTTCGAAAAGATGCGGTCGGCTGGCGAAGGAAACATGTGATAGTCTTCGGCCCTCCTGACTGAGTGGTAATAGTAACTTAATGTGGGACGGGGAGGAATTGGACAACAAAATTAGGGAGAAAATCTGGAGAAAAAAAAAATCCCTAAAAAAAGTGATATAAATATCTACTGACAGCACGAAGAAATTATTTTTTTTTTAACAAAGCATGTCAAATAACTTTACCCTTTTTTTTCAAATTTTAACCTTGCCTGAATATTCTTCTACAATCTGTTGCTTGTATGATTTTGTACAATTCTTACAATTTCCCTTTGGGATTAATAAAGTACACTCTCACTATCTATCTCTATCCATCTAAATAAAAGTAAAACATGTTTGGTGACTCTCAAAACTTGACTCTCAGTTGTGTTCCATAGTAAATCCTTTTTTTTCCCCTCTAATTGGTTGGATTATTTGCTACTAATCAAAATTGACAATGTAGAACAAGAAGCAAGGGGGGCTTCCTGAGCTTCCTGAATCAAGATGTTCGTTCACATGTGTTTTCCTGTCAGGAAGTGGGCGGTGAAGAGCTTAGAAAAGTATGTTTTTTCTTTTATTCCTGTTTATGTAGCAGTCAGCGAGAGAGAGAGTGAGAAAGAGAGAGAACAGATTTGTTTGGGACTGTGAAATGCTCCGCCTGTCGTCGCATTTAAATTTCACATATCGCAGGTTCGGCACTAATGGGCTGAGGATAAGGAGTAAATACACTGTGGCTGCTGGTGTCCTTGAACTCAGCATGCATCACTAGCCCTTTAGAGGCTTGTGAAATGGTGCCTGGGCTAACTGCCGTTAGCATAACAGGAACCCATTATCGCACCTGTGAGGGAGGGAGGGAGAGAGAGAGAGAGAGGGAGAGAGAGAGAGAGAGATCTGGCCTGATTTAACATAAAACCAGATACGGTGAGCAAACACAGCAGGAGCAGAGTGATTCATAGCTAAAACTGGCCCCTCCTAAGGTTATCTACTTACACAAGCCCAAAAGTGATTGTGTGTGTGTGGGACAGAAACAGAGAGGGCATGTGAGAAAGGAACATAAGAGCACCTCACATTTTTTTCCACCTCATTTTCCCTCTCTGTAATCTCCTTTATTCGGTCCTGTGCCACAGAGCTGTTTACACAAGGAGAGGGCAGCCCTGTCATCTGTGCCTTAATCTCAGCAGAGAGCGCGAGCGCACACACACACACACACACACACACACACACACACACACACACACACACACACACAGCAAAGAGAAAAGAAACCTGCCTTTGTCTGTGTGTGAATCATATGCGATATGAATGTGAGCATGAAGTCACAAGGAAACAGCAGAGAAATGTGTTAACAGTGATATCGCTATTTACGATAAATTCTTCAAAGACAACACATTTCTTTAATATCAGTTGGCAGACGCCCTTATCGGACGCGTATCCCAATGCTAGCACAAACATAACGGAGTTTATTGCATAGTAGTCAGAATAACTGATGTGAGTATGGCGATGACTTCAGTACAAGTCCGAATGCTTAAGGATTTATGTATTTATTTGATTTTCTGTTACTTTAGGACATTCTGTCACACAATGATTGTAAACTGCCGAGTCATGCTTTAAATCTAATCCTTAAGTAACAGGTCATTACATAGAATAAGTAGAATTATTGTCATTTTGCGATCGAAACCCTCACATCACCTTTTATCATCCGAATGATTCTCTACAACCATTTTTCTACCTATCGTTTTTTTTTTTTTTTTTTAAAGCTGAATAGGTTCATGACTGAGTGCACTGGTAAGTTGGAGGGCATACGTGTGAGCCCCCGCGAAGCACACGGGAGGAATCCTCATTCTTCACTACTTGCAAATTGATAGAAGCATTTCACTTGTTTTTTTACCCTCCCAGGGCTAATTGGATTCCCGGGTCGTTAGATAAAGCGCCCGGAGTGAGGCCGCTACAGCCTGCTGAATGCTAAGAGCCTGAGGTGAACACGCTCTCTTCCTCCTCTCAAAAGCCTGACCAGTAAAGATGACGCTCCAAAAACCTCTCATCGTCGTGACAAACTCGAGCCGTGAAGTCGTAAATATGGGCGCTGATGCAGAGCGTGATGTGTGGCTAATATGAGAGGATAAAGCAGGCCCCTGGGACACATATATAATGAATGTGTGTTAATACGGAGAAAACACGACAATATATTCCAGCCTTTCCTGTTTAAAAATAAATAAATAAATAAAATGCTCCTCGCTGTAAATCAATTTAAGTGCTAAATGCGTATAGGAAGGGCTGACTAAGACGGGGTGAAAAATCCACAATCGACCCGAGAGCTTATTCTTTCTAAAGACAGACGCGAGTGTCCTAATTAAGATGTGGTGTGGCTTGTGGGATTTGAGGTGAAGCACGAGGCTGACTTCTTCAGCACCTATCCTTTACACAGGCTCTTACAGAGAATAAATTCTGAATTTAAGTACATAAAAAAGGAATAAAAAAAATCCAACAATATTTAAAATAAACAAGCTGCAAAGCTCGACAGGAGAACGAGTCTTGTCTTTTTAGGCTTGGGGGGGGGGGATCTAGGCAGCTGGTTGAATAAACACAGTATTCACTTAGATTGGAATATTAATGAGAGTTTAATCATTTCATCCCTCCACAGACTAAGTGATCAGCAGTAGCCCTAGACTATGAGTTTGTACTGCTTAAACAAACAATAAGACGGTGAGGAAACTCAAAGCAATGGAAATTAATAACAGGCTAAGTATCATCGTTAGCAGAACTTCATTTAGAACCATTTGAACCTCAATCATGCTTTCTATTTGGGTTTTAGATTTTCTGTGTTACATGACAACATTTATCTAGACATGAAAAATCTATCCTTCCTTTACCCGTCTACAATAACTGATTGGTTTTCCATCCAATCTACACATGCTGTACACTCAGACGATTTCCTGATCACCACGGTTGTAAAGAGTGAATATTTGAGTAAGCGTATCACTTAAATCAGACCTTTCACTCCTGTTTGATCCTCTTGTTTTTAAAAAATTTTTTTATACCACATGAAATCTCTCTAGGAATATTCCAGTACATACCGCTGTTCCTAATAAAGTGACCTGTGAGCGTATATCCAATATAATAAGCTCAAGTGAGCATGTAGGAATTTTCACCAAACAAAAAAAAAAAAAACAGCCACTTTCAATGTTTCAAAACATGTTCAAAGATTTTCTCCATAACTAAAGTATTGGCGCCCTCCCCTTCTGCATGCGACCAAATTTGCTCAGTCCACATTTACTGGGTTCACGTTTCAATGTGTAACCTTAGGGGCCTCAACTTTTACTCCATGTCAGGGGAAGTAAAACTCTCATTTCGAGCATATTTTTACTCGTACAAGGCTACTTGATGACAACATGGTAAGTAAAGACTGTGCATGTGTCACTAGTTTGCCAGTGACCAGGTTAATCAAGGCGCATGATTGATGGTGTTTCGCAGGGTTTCGATGATGGTGAAACAATTAACTCGGCTCAAAAATACTGATTAAAACTCATTTCTGTTTATTACTATTTGTGAGTTTTATTTGTTTGCTTCCTACTCAAGATCTACATACCAGTGATCCTCATTCCTTGTGTCTGGTGACGAGACAAAAAAAAAATTAATAAATAAATCTCCTTTAAACTGCGCCAAGCATAAACAGCCTAAACCCCCCCCCCAACACAAGTCAAACTACAGCCACCTCTGCTTTAGTGCACAGTGGGTACGACTGAACACCCTTTGGCTATGCAATCCGTTACCGCTGTAAACATTATATTGCTGCCTCGGCTGCCACTCCTAGCATGTTCCTAGAACGTTGTAATACATAACAGCTAATAAATAAACAACCAGCAGCTGATGCTGTAATTAAACCAAACAACTTATATTTATCTAAACAGCACTACAACGATGCAATGGATGCCGAAAATGTCATTCTTCCTAAAAAAAAAAAGATCTAAGATGCAAGTCTTTGCTTCCGTTGGGTTTTTTGTTTATGAACACAAACATGAGGATGTGTGAAAAAACTCATTTCTGTTCGAGTTTTATCACCAACATGTACGCGCGCTCTAAAAGGGGTATAGTAATACTGTGAAATCGCAATAATCCTAAAATAGGTCAATGTAGTAGTAGTCTGAAATTTTCAAACCGTAAATCCCCGAACTCATCACTAGTTTCACCTTTGCTCTTGGTGAGGCTGCATTCATCACCTTCACAGAGAGGCTGAATGTTTCTAAAGATTTCCATACAGTTGGGGAAAGTGCTGGCAGTGCATTTCCTGGGCCAGAATGCACACCGCAGGCAGAAGCTTCAATCCGCTCCAGACAAACAATGCAGATGGGCCTCCGTTAATTACACAAGCAGAGAAGGGAGAAGAGAGCTCGTGGACTGAGAAAGAGGCTAATACATCAACTGTTTTCTCTCCTGATCTCCACCGGTGCACAAAGACCTCCTGATTTACACTTAAGGCGAAGATGGTGACAAAACATGCGGCTATTATTGGCAAGAGTGAGTTTGTGTCGCCCTCAGCACTCTTCCTGGCAATCCGATTAAAAGGCTGCTCTGATGTCTAGGCCGCCACATCCGCCCCGGACCCCCCCCCTCCCCCTCTCTCTGGCCTCTTATCCCTCCGTGCTCTCCCAGCCCTCCCTCCATCATCACCTTAGTTGTTTTGTGCCATTAACAATGTCTCCCGGGACTGCTCTCGGCACTCTGCAGGACAGTGGGTGAGCCGGGACGAGTCTCGGCTAATTGTCTCCCACCGCTGATGGGGGGGAGAGGGGGGGGGAACCCCATCAGGATGGCCATAATGTGCCTATTTGCTTGTGACAGAGCATTATCTCAGCAAAGTGCTAATCAAACCTGATTTGCCTCACGCACGATCTGGAGCAGTGAGCAAGATGGGGAATACAAACAACCAGACCACGGGAGCGAGGAGAAATAAATCAGGAATTTCATTGCCCTAATAAACCAGATTGGATCTCGGAGGGTTTTTTGCTTTCCGCGTGACATGCCCTTTGAAGACGCGAGTGTTTAAAGTGGCTGATTAACAATCGACATAAAACGTGTCGGCAAAGAGCAATCTGAGCGGAATTAGCTGCAGACCGAAATGAGCGGAGGACTCACTCCAAAGATGTGCTTCCACACACACACACACGCGTGCACATGCAGTTCTCTTTTAATTGACCGATTATATGACAGCACTGATTTACACTGTGGCGAAAGTCTAAAACTAGGGATGCATTTATTTTTGTTTTCCCCCTGATAGAGTACAAGTATGAGCACATGTGTTTTACTATTACCATGGGTGATGATTAGAAAGTGAGCACCAGGTGCAGTGAAATACGTGAGGTGAATAAAAGTCGTAGAACTGAATCGCTCTCATGATCACGTTCTCTATTAAAGATACTGTTTAAACACTGAGGGTTTTTTTTCTGGCTGTTGTATTCTAGAAAGATGCTGTAGTTCCTCATCTTGAGAGCCGTTTGCAGTCTACTTTGCTCTGATTGCCGTCATTAATCATGAAACAAGTCCAGCTCACGGACGTACAGCATATTCAACAATGTACAATGGATAGAAGTCAAGATGTATCGCATTGAAGCATTTATTTTTAATAAGCATGAGAATGAATCAACATATCTGTATACCAGACCGGGTATTAGGCCTCCTTCAGGCTAAACATTCTCATTCAGTCTAGATTGCTAATTTGGTTAGGAATCGAATAATTTGGTTTTTACAAAAGTTAAAAATAGTCAACAAAAAGATGTCAACATGTCTGCTGGCAATAATTTTTTTTTTTTATTAATCACCAAAATGACATTTTTTCTCTTGTAATAATTAGGCAAATTAATACCATGTGAATCAGTGACTCCCTTTAAAATCTGAAATGCCTTCATAATAAGGAGGGTGACTTGTATTAAACTAAAAAAAAAAAAGACAACCGATATAAATCAGCCTTCCTGTGCCTCTGAGACAAGACCACACTCTAAGACGGTATCGGGTTTTCTAAATCCTGTGTGTAATTAGAAGTGAAGCTTCTTAAAACTCTCATAATACGCTCAAGAGCAACTTTGGTAAGGCTCGTGAATGCAGGCAATCGCCCCTCCATCCACATCAAAGGGCTGTTTGATGTAGCTTTCATATGACTTTAATAAAAAACAAAAGGCAGGAGGGAGATAAGGCCGGGTGTGAGGAAGGAAAAGGGCACCTCCACTCACCAGCTTAAAGTCCTGAATGCTACAGATGAAGTAGGGCGTGTTGGGCCGCCGGCTCTCTATGTACACACAATCTGTGAGAGAAAGAGATAGAGAGAGAGAGAGGGGGGAAAGAAACACATTAACATTAGCCGGATCACCTCTACAACGTTGCCTTGTGGTACATGATATATTTCCCTTTAAAATATCCCACTCTGTAAAATTCATCAGGAATGTGAGTAATAGGATTAAAGGGCTTTTGGGAGCGGGACAAGCCCGTCCGTCTCCAGAACAAACATCAAGACTGCAACAGAGAGAAGGCCGTTATTGTTCCAGCATGATTATGTTTCAATGATGCATGAGTGAGCGTGTGTATGTATGTGTGTGTGTGCGCGCGCCTGGGCATGTTTTTATACTGTACCGGGGACCT
Source organism: Dolichallabes microphthalmus (assembly GCA_026413445.1). Classification (NCBI taxonomy): domain Eukaryota; kingdom Metazoa; phylum Chordata; class Actinopteri; order Siluriformes; family Clariidae; genus Dolichallabes; species Dolichallabes microphthalmus. The sequence goes on from JAOTQY010000016.1 coordinate 7,942,780, forward strand.
ATTGTCCCCAAAAAGGCTACATGTATCTAACAGGGTGAAAAGAGGCAAAAAGATTTCCTCTTCTACTGTGGTAGATTTTTTAAATAATTCTGTCCACACACGCTACATTTTAAAAATATTTTTGTCCACATAAAAACGCAAAACGCCCTGATAAGTGCTGTTGGAGTGTCCCTAATGAACAAGCGGCCCAATCAGAAGCCAGAAACGTCATTACCGGTTGCGCTTTGTAGAAGACCGAAACCAGTTTTGTATGTCGCAGCTGTGATCTTCGTAGTACATTCAGGCACCTCTGTTCGTTAACGTGGTGTGAGAGTAACTGCGCGTGCATGTACACACATGTAAAAAGTCCAGTAGGCAACGTTACGTACTGTAAACTACTGACTGTGTTAACTCCACTATTGCAGAAATATCCTCAAACAAGCTGACATCAAAAAGTAGAGACATCACCGAAGAGAATGACATCACCGGGCACACTAGGTGACGTTACAACAAGCCAAAATCTCTGTTTTTAAAATTTTCATTACATACAGTGTCAATGCAAGGTCCTCTCAAGGACAGTAAGGCAAATGTGTGCCAAACACAAATAAAAGACAATGCAGCCTTCCTACACAGGGTCTCCTAACCCTTTTAGATTTTCCCCGCCCTAGCTGTGACTCCTAATTTTAACACTGTCGAATGACAAACTGGTTTCAGATCTCGGCAGAGGCCCGACCCGGCCTTTTGTGCTTAAAGTGAATGTGACTGTTGGTATGGGAGGGTCGTGAACTCTCATCTCCTTAACAAAAACATTCACAGCAGACAAACAGACAGCAACCTTGCTCTTGCAGCCACTCACTCACTGTCTCTCTCTCTCACACACACACACACCAGCTTCCTTCCTCTGTGGTCGAGCTGCCAAAGGAAGATGAGAAGATCGTTGCATTGTTGTTTTTTTTCTGTTGTTTTTCCCCCCCTTCTTCTTCCACACTCTGAAAGTGAATCTGCAGCAATTGAGAACTGCTGCACGTTTATCACGATGCTGAACAAAACCCTGGACCCTGCTCACAAAGACTACATATTTCTTATTTATGCAGAGGAGCCTTTTATATTCTGAATGTGGCGAGGACATAAAGCAGGGTGTATTCGGAGGCAGACAGGCATAGATCTCTCTTTCTCTCTCTCTCTCAGACTGCGAGGTGCCAGCCAGGCTCCGGCTCCTCCACAGCTCCATTCAAAAACGCTCTCATTACATTACCCTGCTATTTCACACGCTGCACGCCTTTTTTAGCCTGGCACTGCTCACATTATTTATGCTAGCTAGACATGTTTTAACTAGTTCTCCTCGGTAGCACTCGAGCTGAGAGTGGGAGATGGTGTGAAGGGAGTGGGATTGTGGTGTCTGAGATGTAGCAGGGGCTGGAGTCCTAATCGCAGGATTTAGCTGTGTGGGATAAAGGAGGTGGTGTGGAGGAGGAGGAAGAGGAGGAAGAGGAGGGGGTTTGGAGAGGCGTTTGTCGACTAATAGTCAGTAGACCTCCCAGAACGAGGGGCGAATTGGGTGCAAAGCCGCCAAGCACACAGCAGGGTTACATTTTTCTTCTCTCTCTCTCTCTCTGTGTGTAGACTACCTGACTCCAGCTATAAACCAACCTGTTCATAAATAAGCCCAACAACAAATAAGTGTGTGGCAGAGTAATGATTTGATTCAAAATATAATCTAGTTAAAAAAAAAAAAAAAAAAACGGCAGAATTTCTTGATTTGATTTTCTTCCTTATTGATAAATTGCAAAATCTTTCTAGCTTTAATAAAATAAAAAACTAAAGCACAAAAAAAAGCTTTTGTTTGATGCGGCCAAATCGAGGCTTTTATTTTAATTGCTTCATTTTTCTTCCCCCTCATGAAAAAGAAAATGAACTAGGGTCTCATTCATGTGATTCAATGCCTTACTGAAAGGTTTTCACAATAATCCAGATCAAAATGGCATCTTTAAAGCAAATAAGGGCTTGCATTACCATGATGGCATTTGTCTCTTTTATTTTCAAACATCAGATACGATTGAATACGAGGCTGACATATGCAGTATCGCGTCACAAATTTAAACACCGCAATTCAGATTCACGTACATTGACGCTCGACATCTGTTCGACAATGAAATTCAACCTAATAATCCTAAAAGTACGAACTGCGGTTCTTGTAGAGCGAAGCAAAATTATATCTGCATGTAACCCAGTGCGTATATAGTTTCCCTATAAAGGGCTTAAACAAAATTCGTAGGAGGGCTGAAATTCAGACGAGTCAAATTACTGTCCTGCCTTAAGCAAAGAAAACAATTATGAAGTTTGCGGAATTTACTGGGACTTGGTTAAGAACTTTTCAATGCATTATTCAAAACCTGAATGGATAGTGCTGAACCAAGATCTTTGTAGAAGAAATGTAGTTGTGGGGGAAAAAAAACAAAAAATCATTAATGTAAAAATGTACAATTCCATTGTAAAAATGGACAAGAAGAAATGTTTAATAGTTGAGCTATGATTAACAATGAAATTAAAAGCACGTCCACACAAACAATGTGATCATAACGCTCAGGACTGGGACTAAACAGCTGTGAGAAAACCAGTACAAGCCTGCAGAGTCAGTGTTATAATCTGGGTTTGCTCAGGTCTAGTCTCAGCAACGTGATGTGACAATAAAATTAAGTCAGCTGATGACCTGAACATATTGAATGACCAGGTCATCACATCTATGCCTGATGGCACATGCATAATCCAGGACCACACTGGTCACAACATCAGAGATAAAGAAAGTCGAAGGAGATCCCAAAGTGTGCAACGTTTTTTTTTTTTTTTTTTTTGAGTGGCCGGACACCAAAATTAAAATGGAAATTAGAAAAATGAGAAACTGCTTTCACACATTTGCTTTACTCACAGGGGTAAACGAGAGCCAAAGCACACACCTCCAACATTCCTGACCAAATATGACCTGACTGAATAATAGTATGTAAACAATTTAATGCATGCTTAAAAAAAGGGAAAAAAAAAACATAAAAGAAAAGAAGCAGCCATGTGAAACCACCCCACGCCTTTAGAAAGTGTACATCCAGCTCAGAATTGAGTGTGTGAAAAAACCTCAGAGAAACTGTCCAAAGAAAATGCCGGTGTGAATATCCTGAAAAGGATGCAAATACAGAAATGCAAACAGGACCAACTCATAAAAAAAAGAAAGAGAAAAAGAGAGAGAGAAAAAAAACGGCAATGTAAACAGGAAGAGTAAAGAGTTTTTAACTGGAAATCACGCTTCTGACCCCGGCGACATAATTTGGGGTCCAAATAAGATTGGTGCGGGGATATGTGGGGTGCTATTATATATGACACCAAATCTAAAAAGATGCATACTATATCGAAAACGGATCATCTTAGTGAAGTGTATTGTGGAATCCTGGATGATGATATCGACACTACACCAATCTTATTGCTTAAGTCTACACGCATGAAGCACCGAATGTTTCAGGATCATGAACAAGCAGGTACGTGGAAAGGTGAAACGGATGGTATTGTTAGAGTAGGGCTGCACGATATATCGATAAAATATCGTTATCGCGATAATGGCATACGCGATAACCATATCGCAAAGAGTTGCGATAAATAACTTGTGTACCAAGCATTTGTGTGTCCAAATTTGACCAATCAGATGGGCCCTTACTATGTTTATACACGCTTATATATATATATAAATATTTATATCTTTATACCAACAACAACTTAATTCTGTCGCGAACTAACCTGGGATGATCAGAAGACTTCGCGATTAGCCGTTAGCCCGATTTTGTGATTAGCCGTTAGCTCTTTGTAGCGTGGACGGTAAATCTAAATGCGGAAGCAAGCGAGTAGGCAGGATAACCACGCGAATTAGTTTAAGGACTCTCACAGAAGGGGAGCAAGGGAAAAAC
>JAOTQY010000016.1:7953758-7973506 GCA_026413445.1 Dolichallabes microphthalmus
TGTGTGTGTGTGTGTGTGTGTGTGTGTGTGTGTGTGTGTGTGTGTGTGTGTGTGTGTGTGTGTGTGTGTGCGCGCGTATAATCTCCTCACTGGATCCATAAACCGCCTCGGTGTGGCGAATATCCGCAAAAGCTGCGCGCCGCGCGGACACAGGAGGACCACTCGGAGAGACGATCGATTGTGCTGCCTGGTCTGCTCATACAAATGCACCACCTACCCGCCCCCCCCTCTCTCTGACACACACACACACACACACACACACACACACACACACACGATTGCTGCTATGTAGCTGTGTGTGTATCAATGCAAAACAAGCAAGAGACAAGACCAAAAACTTAAAAAAGAAAATATATATATATAATCTAATGTCAAACAACCTCGTTAGTCTCCTTATCGAGTGACAAAAGCAATTAAGTCCACATTTTTAAGCTCGCCTCTCCGCCTGTTTAATTCGCTCCCTCTCCAAGGGTGGTCATAGTTTTACATACTGTGTGCCACCGGACAAATATAAAAGGATTTAACATTTAGCTGCGTCTAATCCCGGCCAGCTTTCGTGCTTACTTAATCCACTCGAAATCCACTGATTGCACCAAATGTGAGCGCGGCTCGGAGCCCCGGACGATACCTGCTGCTACTGTAACGCACGCCGTGTCTCGGACGCACGGAGGGAGACGAAAAGCGGCTCCCGAGCTTAAAGATTTCAGATTCCAGCGCGTCATGGATGCATCGGTTGACATCCCTAATGTGTGACATCATACCCTTGTACATTTCCTGAACATGGGTGTATTTATTATTATTGTCTCCCTGTCTGTCAGCGAGATGAAGAGAACCCGCTATTGTCTGGGCTGGCAAACTGAGAACTGACAGGGTGCGGCATCGGTGTCAGAAACGAGGCTTCATTAAGGCAGACAAGCGCTGCTTTCAAGGACCTTCCACGGATAATGCCTCCGAGCATATTACGCTGGAAATGTGTGCCTGTGTGTGTGTGTGTGTGCGTGTGTGTGTGTGCACGTGCATGCGTGGGGAGGTGGGAGCAGGGGAAAAAAAGGCTGAAATTACACACTGGCTATGATTTTCACTGTCTTAACTTTAAATAACTATGCACTGTGAGCGCGCTGCTACTTGACCTTTCGTTGCTGCTAGGCAAATGAAAGACATGGCAGGGATGATTTAAGTCTACAGGCAGCACAAGCACGCACACACACACGCGCGCACACACACACAATGGCTGCCCCTTACTACAGCTTTGACATTTCCCCTTAGCTGTGCATGTAAAAGCAATTTACAAACAGTAAGTGAAAGAGGCTGTGATAACAGACAGAGGTTACTGCTGCCAATTAGACAAACACGGCGCATAATAGGGACCTATTTCACAGCAACTAAAGGAAACAACACACACAAAAAAATAATAATGTGTGCATTTACAAAAGCTAAGGTGTGAGTAATGTTTGCGAGATTGCGTCACATGCTCCGGGCGAGCTCGATGCGATTCTCTCATTGGTAGCCAGGACGAGCGCGTTCCTTTTCATTTCTTACACGTTTTATACGAGTTATACGAGCGATGTCTACCGAGGCAGAGAGGTATTCACTTGCAGTACAGTTAAGCAAAGATTAATTTTTTTATGTTATGTTAGAATACTATTATCGAATACATTCTACATTTCGCCATCGGGAGCCGAAATCAAACTTTCTCTAAAAACCAGCTCTAAAGCACGGGACTGGATTTACTGGGACGACTGGGAAGATTGAGAGTGTAATTCAGCGTTGTCTAGCAGATGAAGTCATAAGCAAAGACCTTTGTGGATTTTCCTCTCCCCCACCGGGAGACGTGCTTTAAACGGCTCTTACCACCGGGCCTGTAGACGACGTCGTCTTCCGTGACGAATGAGGTGATCTCGCCGGTCTCGGTGCGCTCGTAGCGCGACTTCTTCTTCGGCAGCTTCTTCTTGCTTTTCTTGGTAGCTTCCTCGGGAGCCGTGGTGCCGCCGGCCGCCTCGTTCTCTTCGTCCTCGCTGTGCTCGCTCTCGGCGTAGTTCTTGGCGCCACCCTCCAGCGTGCAGCTGCGGCGTGGCCTCGAGCTCTCGCTCTCGCGCACCTTCTCCCTCCGGTCGCGCTCTCGATCGCGCTCCCGCTCCTTGTCCTTCTCTTTGTCGGCGGTCATGATTCGCCACGTGCCTTCCTCTGTCCTCTCACGGCTGGGCCTCCGTGAAAGGTAGACTGTGAGCCTGGGCTTCAGTCTTCTGAATTTACCAATCAAATCCAGGGAAAATTCGGCCACACCAACAACCCCAGGGTTTCAGGAGAGCTAGAGAGAGATAGAGACAAAAAAGAAAAATAAAACAGATGTTATTGAGAACTGAAAGACTAAAATCATCGTTGACGAACATCACACTCTTTGCCTCCACGAGAGACTCTTATCGTAGGTGAAAGCCACTAGAAAAAAATAAAAAAAGGCTTATTAATAGACATGCAATCTTCAGAATCAATCAGAGGCACTAGACAGCTCAGCTGCTCAGAATAGAGAGGAACATCAATGGGCAATCTCTTCTAGCGCAGCACTGCATTGCCTCAGGAGAGCTCAGAGCAAAGCTATATCAAAAAGAACACAAACTTCAAGCCGCCTGCTCTATTCCCCAGTTCATTTTTGCCCGACGCTGAGAGACGGCGATTGTTTTCCCAGCGACTTAAAGAGCGCTCCCGGCAGCACCGTCTTCAAACACCGTCCTCCACCGCGCGTCTTTTACAGGAGGAACAGGTTGCACCGAGCTTATCGATATCTCCACGTTCGAGCCGCACCGGACCGCCTTAGCCTTCTAACATCAACCCTGGAAACGCTCCGAGGCAGGGTCTAAGCTAGGTAAGCCCGCGGGCCCTCGTGCGCTTCAGGCTCAGCAGCGGTCTTTGGTCACGTGTGGGTCGGAACAAGCTCGCTCAGCCTAGTGTAAAGCTGAAACTCTGAAACTCCGATAAGACGGGCATGCTGAACTGAACCTGGCTACAATCTCCAGGCAGAAAACAGCTTTGGTCCAAATCCTGTTTTTTTTTTTACAAGCTTTGCTGAAATGCTCACTGCTTCTTTTCCCCCCCTTTAAAGTCGGCGTTCATAAAAATAAAGATCAATCATCTAAACAAAGAAAAAAAACATTGAAGAGAGGAAGGGGGGTGGGGGGTGGGGGGGAGGAACAAACCAGTACATGGAACAGCTGTGCAGAGCCAAGTGTACACACTGTCTTTAAAGCGATCTGTTATGTTATAGCGCCTCTTAAGTCAGACTCGTTTAAAGGTAAAGAGTCGTGCACCGAAAATCCCCCCCCCCCCCCCCCCCCCCAGATTCAGAGAAAGGGGGAGTTTCACTGGCAAACCTTTTCGTCAGCAGCAAAAACGCTGAGGTGATATTTTATATTCACTCACCACCATCTCTAACCTCTTGAGTAACTGTCACAGGTGAGATGTCATGACCACCTTTTTTGTAATCCAGTAGCTCCATCTTGCTTTAAAAAAAAAACTTTTTTTTAAAACCCAAACAGAGAGAAGTGTGTCTATGGAAGAAGCGGAAAACCAACCAATCAGATTGCATGCATCAAAATGCCTGACGCTCACAGGTCAGAAAATTGCACGAGAGAGAAAGAGAGAGAGATCGCAGGAGTGCGTGAGGACGGGACCGTGTATGTCCTCAAACTGTTGGCGGAGACGGGTAAATCCGAAGAAATGTGAGGAGCCGAGAGAGAAAGAACTGGGTCATTCAGCAAAAAATCAGATGTGTGTTTAAAAAAAAAAAAAAAAAAGGAGAGAGAGAAAGAGAAATAGGTTTTGGCAGGCGGAGTGGCTCGGTTGACAACTCGGCTCGTCGACGGACAGCCTGTCGTCTCTACAGTAGACTCCGACTGACAGGGCATCTGCTCTCCTCGTCATTCTCAACACAAACACTAGCGTCACGGCCGGATTAATCACCTAATGATGAGCTACCACACTGACCGCCGGCTGGCTGCCATGCGCGCACACACGCACACTGTAGGCACTGTAACCACAGAGAGTCCAAAGCATCAAGTGAAAGCAATGTTTCGATTTTACCAGAGGAGACGTCAGACACTTCAGTCACACATCTGTCTCTTAACACAGACTTTAAATACATAAGAGCCGCACGACAGAACACCATCGCCATTACAGATGACAACAGCACAGCATCACTTGTTCAGATTCACTGCAGAAATCCACAGACTTGATAGATCTGACGACCAGGGACCAGAATTAACACGTTTTTACAATCGCAAACTAAGACTCAGTCAGGCGCAGGAGTGTTATATAGTTGTGAAGACTTTTGTAGAACGCGATTATTCATTTCATAGTTGAATGTTTTTGCAAATTAAGATTTCAATCTGTATGATTAATTCTTTTCATGGGCAGGACTTTTCTTTTAACGGAATTATACGTAGGAGTGCATGCATATCAAAACATTTCAACAAGAATGACCATTAACTTAACTCGTGTTGGATTTAAACAGCGTTAATATCCCGATCTTTGTCTCTTCCCAAGACCTTTAGTTTTTTTTTGCTTTAGTAAAGGTTATTAGTTTTAAGTTAGCATTGCAGCGCTGCACATTTTAACCTTTAACACCGTGTTATTTAAAGACTGTCCCTATGCTTACATTAAGACCAATTAACATCTTTTCTATCGCTCCTGTTGATCATCACGTATGGACTATGTAGTAGGGAGGAAAAAAACATAGCGGCGTAATCAAAGGTTTAAGGATAAAAGAAACCAAGACAATAGATAACAAAACCTGCTTTATGATCGTATACCTCAGAGACGGTGTTTAAGTGGAACGCCTCTGTATACATTTAACTATAAATAAGAAAAATTTATAAAATAAAATAAAAAAGTTTTGTTCAACAGCTGGGATTGTCGAAGTGTGGTCTGTGAGAGCGAGCTGTCTGTCTAATGTTGATCCGCACACCACAGTAAAAAAAAATTTAATCAATAAAGTAACATTCAATAATGTTTTAACTAATTACAATCAAGTTTTATTTAAACAGTTGATGTACGTGCATTTTACACCAGGCACAGTTAGGACTGTGTAATTCATTTTATTTGATTTTTAATTACAATAGAGGCTTCCAGTGTCACTATAATATTATGATAACAGATTAAGATCTTCGAGATGAAACAGTCACACTGTTATACTTTTATAAATCCAGTTCCTCCATTTACTTTACACTGGTGCACTTTCACCGCCTCACGAAAAGCCCAAAACTTGCTCTCTCTCAGCCAGGATGTGGTATTTGTGTTTTTTTGCTTGTTTGTTTTTTTCCCGCACTCAAGAAATCCACTGTTTAAAAAAAAAGGTTTTTTTTTTCCATTTAAAGTAGTTAAATCTAGTCAAATAATCATGATTTTAAAATTAACAAACATATTCGTGATTGTAATTTTTCCCAGCCCTGGTGTGTCATGGCACAGTTCACATGTTGAAGTTTTTTTTTTAAACAAAGAAAAAGAAAAGGAAAATCTTACATTTAGTAATTAGAAATTACATTTAGTAATTTTTTACCAGTGTTTACCAGCTCGATGCAAAAAAAGCATTAAAAAACAACAAAATCTAAAATCTAAAAACAAAACAAAACGAATGTGTGAAACCAGAAAATGGTGCAGATGATTATATACATACATTGTACACCAATGTACATGATCAAAACACCTAATGTAAGTCATCTTGCGCTACGGTAAAGGACGCGAATCATCAGAGATATATCATCGGTACGATATCATCACGAAACCAAAGAGCCGATCTGATTTGTACTGTGACTCTGTAAGCATCGGCGATTTGATATTATTTAATTCAGATTTTGCTACAATTCTAAACTGAGCTCTGGAAAGGCGCTATATAAATAAAAAATATTATTATTATTAAACAAACTTTGCAAATAATTGAATATGTGAATAGTTTAGCACACGCCACCTGCAGGATGATAGAAGAACTGCAACATTTTGCCAACCTCACATGCAAACAGATTAAAAACAATAAAAAACTACTCTTATATGTATATCTGTTTTCGAGTTCGATATAATAACTGCCACATGAAAGAATCGCGACGTGCGACTGCTCGTGTGCTGTTCAGATTTTAGCCGTATGCTATATATAGGATAAAGTACACGTAATTAGTTTCGAGAGGTAGAAATTCAGAAGTATGAAAACACCCCAACACATTGCTATATCATTAGCTATTAAAGTACAAAAAGAGAGAGAGAGAGAGAGAGAGAGAGAGAGAGAGAGAGAACTGTGGTTTGGAAATACAGAGATGCAGTGGAATGAAAGTGAGGCGAATTAGCAGGAAAAAGCAATGCAGCTCCTCATATCAGCACTTGAGTTTTGAGACTTTATAGTAGTTTCACGCACGTGTGGCGCAAACCTGTATGTATTTGCTTCTCCGGTGGGGTTAAATCTAAAATCGCTGACCATCCGGTTCCATCTCGACTACAAATGACACACGGGTTTCCTTTTGCAGCCCAAAATTTTGAGCAGGACCAATTACACAGTTATCAGTGTGCTCTTACGCGGCGCTCGCAGATGAATAACATGCTGAGGGGCAGGTGAGGCCTGAAGTCATTACGCATCAATCAGTGGAGCAGGACCCTTTGAAAGATAGCAGCTGTCTTAATGGAAAAAGGGAGGAAGGGAGAGAGGGAGAGAGAGAGAGAGAGAGAGAGACAGAGAGAGAGAGAGAGAGAGAGAGAGGAAGAGGGGGGAGCGGATGGAGCAAAACCAGCCATTTGTGAAAGCCAGTGAATAGGCTTCAGGGGCTACAGCACCTATTTTACCATTTCCATTACTGCTATGAAGTCAAGGGGTGTGAGCCAGGAGGTTTTAAATAAAAATATGTTCCTCCCTCAGAGCAGCGGAGAAATTAGACCTCCTCGCCCTCTTAACCACCATGTTGCACTCTCTCTATTAACACATCACCCCACAATGGGCGCGCAGCAGGGCTCTATTACCAAACACACTCCTTTTTTTTTCTCCCTTCCCCTACATAACTCTTTCATAGTGCTGTGCTTTATTCATCACCGAGTCTCTCGTGCATTACTCCCACAGACGCACGGTCTCCGGCAGACCTATGGCAGAAGCAAAGTGCTTGCGTGTTGCCGTTTGTTTAAAACAAGAAGAAGAATAGTCAGAAAGAAATAAAGAAATAACACATAACACATGTCAAGTGCTTGTGCCAATCAAAAGAGCCTGCGCTTCATGGCCTGGTACAAAAAAAAAACAAAAAAACTAATAAATAAACGCATGCAAATTATTTGTCGATCCCAGATGCAACAAATGAGTTTTCCATCCGAGAATTATGAGATGCTTCTGGAAGTATGACTGGCAAGGATTTAGACGACGGGCTTTGTGAGCGGATTGAAAGCTGCAAAATACTCTCGTGTGATTTGGCCGCGTCTTGTGAAAGCGAGATTAAGCGGCGTTATCCGCAACGTGGGGGACGTTGAGTGGTGCTGGTGGTGGGTGGGGGAGGTTGAGGGGGAATTTATCAGACCAAAAAAAAAAAAAGTCCATATTCAATTTGAGCTTTCTATAGCTCATGACAATGGCAGGACAAAAAACAGAGCTGTAATGAATGCTGTCAGCTTACCTCATCGGGCGAAGAGCTACAATGGTGCGGACTAAAGAAGAGGTCCAGTATAAAAGACACAACACCAGCAATTATTCAATGGCAGTGAAAAGCAACACAAAGGCACCACTTCACTGCCCCCACTACTACAATCCTGAGCAGAGGAGCTCCCGTATGCAGAGCTGTGACTCACAGGGCGCTTCTTGTGACATGTGTTGACTGAGGATCTCATATACACACACACACACACACACACACACACACTCGGAGAACAGAAACACATCGCTGCTTCAAAATGACACCCGGGCTGTAAACTGAAGCCGGCTGCTCAAGACCTGTCTGGATGCTTTAGTGGACAAACGCGGCGGATATTTCAGCATGAGAAGCAAACGGATCGGGCGCTTCGGTTCGGATTTCCGGACTCGTATCTGCTCAGAATGGAGAACGTTAACGGAGTATGTCTAAATGATGCACGATTAGCAAACCGCTGTAGATCTGAGCGTCTTCACACAATGTCGTGGTTATGATACGAGAAAACTGTAAACAGAAGTAAAACGTTAAGCTCGGTCTAATACAAACGAATACGTTTTTTGTTTAACGTGGTTATATTGCTTGTTGCTGTTGAGCAGGTTAGGCCTTTACCCTTTGCTAGGCCTTCAAGAACTTTTGTAAGGATTGAGTCCCTTTTAAGACATCATCTTACATTTCGATCTTGCACGATTGCTGAAAATTAGAGTCCTTATAAAAACAAAACCGCTCTCAGATGCGATATACATCTGGTTCATTTCGATGTGTAAACTTTCCGAACATGAACCCACGCAGTCTGTTCAACATTCCCGACCATCCCATAGACACCACCAGACGCTAGTCCGATCCGATCGGCGCCATTTTCAAACCATCACCTTTGCTGTCTTCATCATTCATGCTGATCGTTTTTTTCTTCCTCCTTACCTTCTTCCACATCGTGTATCACGCCCTCACCTCACATGAAGGGGCAAACTCCCCCATCTTAACCTGCGCCCCCCCCCCTACCACGAGTGAGCCGTTCTCCCCCACAGAGCACGCCCCCCCTCCCCCCACTGAACACCCACACCCTCACCAGCGGTGTACAAACAACATGAAACCCTGGCCTTTGCCCTACACACACACTGTGTGCTTAAGAGCTGCTGTTTTATGCGACATCTAGTTCATAAGCATGAACGCTGGAGGACACCAGGAGGACGCGGCGGTGGGGGGTTAAATTCTCACCGGATGATTTCGGAAAAGTAGTGACGATCGAATCCAGAATAAATTTCAGACTCGAGCATGTTGACCGAAAACAGTCAAGGACATTAATTGCGTGAACGTCTTTGCAGCGGCTTTGTTGAGGCGGTGAGCTAAACGCTTGGGTGCTCTTCGGAGTGTAGGAGAGTACGAGTGTGTATGCGAGTGTGTATCCCCCCCCGAGGGCCCTGCTTCCCATCAGCGCATGTGTCTATTATCAGGCTGAGAGCAACTTCATTTTATACTGTAATACCTGAGAGAGACCGTGTGTGTGTGTGTGTGTGAGAATGTTTATGTCCGTGTGTGTGGCCTGAGCACTCAGACTAGCCTGTTTCTCTGAGAATAAGCAGTTTTTTTTTTTGTTTAAGAGCTACACGCTCTCACTTCTCCTCAGGAGTGCAGATCTGGAGTGTGTGTGTGTGTGTGTGTGTGTGTGTGTGTGTGTGTGTGTGTGTGTGTGTGTGTGTGCTATCACAGACAGGATGTTGGACAAACCCCTTTATCTGCACCTCGGATAAGAACGTGGACATAAAATACACAACGCGAGTCATTATGAAGAACCGAACATCAATCTGCGACTTTTGTTTTAGTGAGTCTCAGTGAGTAATATTTGATGCGATTTGAGTCACATATAAACTCAATACATGTACAGTTCCTCAACTACTACCCTGTGTGTGTGACTCGCATCAAATCAGGTACGAAGTCACATTTTGGTTTCGATAAGCTCCGTTTTGTTGTCGAATTTTATTACTGCATCATATCCGGTTGCTGAGATATGAACCGTGCAAGTTTGTTTTGCTCCGGCAAAATCCTATTTTTAGAATATTTAAATTACGCAGTAAGAAAGAGGGAACCCTGAGCCGGATCGTGACACCAGGATTTCCCTGCTTCACCTAAAAATAACTCCACCAGCAGATTCACAGTAACCAAAAGCATGTTTTTTCCCCCATCACAATTGAATTAACCAGCTTGGAGAGTGTGTTCCTTTAAAACAGCGTTTTAAAGTTGACTTTTTAATGCCGAAGGATTAGGAATATAACATAAAAGTTTGGGATACAAAGATTTACAAAGAAAGAAATTTCCTTGTTTTTGTTTAGTGATTTATTTTCTACATTCTACAACAATACTGGGGATTTCAAAACTATGAATTAACACACAATTATATAATAAAAAACAACAACAGTCAGTCGTTATTTTAAGACACAAAAGTCAACTGTTCTGGATCAGTTCTTGCAAGAACAGAATTGTGTCAAGTGCATTTGCAAAACCCATCAAGCACCGTGATGAAACTGACTCTCATCATGAAGACCATCCCAGGAAAGCCAGGCCATAACTGACGTCTGCTGCAGAGGAGAAGTTCATTTAGAGTCACCAGCCTCAGAAATCACCAAACAGCACCTCAGATTAGAGGAGTTATGATGGATTTACAGATCAGAAGTAGCAGATATGTCTCAATATCAACTGCTCAAGGGAGATTATTGTGTATTTTAGACGCCTTCAGCGTTGCATTATTATTTTTATTTATTTATAATCAGGAACGACCATGGGGTTAGAATGTGATCGCAAACTTTTGAGAAAAAAACAAATCCAAGTTTTTTTGTTTTTCTTTTTTAAACAAAATTGAAGATTCCTCCTACTGCACACTATCAATGTGCACAAACGTGTCACTTTGTAAACACTGGTGATCAGTAGCTCATTCCTGTTTAGAGAAGCATTATAAATAATACGAGTAATGTTGAATATGTCGCGATACGCTGCATTTAAAAACAGTTTATGACCTGTTTTTTTAAGTGTCAGTAAGAAAATACAAAAATCTAGCATTTAATTTAAAAAAAGGTCATTTTCAAAGAATGAGGCTGCAGACGACCTTCTGCAAACAGCGTCGAGTTGTTTTTTTTGTGTTACTGTCGGATTAGTTAAACAGGATGCTTTTATAATGATTAACTCAAAGCTGATTTCGATACGATGTTCATAGAAAGCGAGCTGAAATCTGATGCTCAAGCTGCTATCGAGACCAAGACAAAGACAGGCTAAGGAAAAGGGAGCGCAAATTATTTTCTTTTTTTTTTATTTGATCGTTATCGTTTTACACTTATTAAACACAGGCTGTGGCTTATTTCTTCAGCTGCTGAAGTACATCCAAGCATTAAAGCGTGACAATAAGGTCGAAGACGATATATATTTCCATCCAGCAGCTGCATAAATCCCGTGCGTAAAAGGGTACGAGGGTTTAAACTGAGCTGTTAGTATTGGCTCCTCCTCCTCGTGCTAGATAATGCTCATTAAGTGTGCAGCAGATCTGAGCATGGCTCATCCTCAACCCCCAGCACGTCTAATCAATACTAAATCAATGGTGCATAAACACAGCTGTCACTGTCTAAATCCATCTCACGCACAGATAGGAAGATATTAACATTACACACTAAAGCCTGTGCCTGAAGCAGACTCGCACTCCTGATACAATTAGTGTGAAGACAAACAATCGCTGTAAAAGCACAACAAACAAAAAAAGATTCTTTGGTTCGGAAAAAAAAAAAAGAGAAAAAGAAAAAAGATAATGTCAGACTGCTAATCGAGGAACAACCTCGTTTCCTCGATGCCAAAAGTAGCATCTCCTTGAGCAAATGAGGTTCGAGATGATTAGCTTCCACAAGCAATCCTGTCGGGTCACAGAGTCAAACCGTTTCCCGGCTAAATAATTTTGCTATCTGAGATTTCTCTCTCTCTCTGTTTTTTCTGTCTCCTTAAAAACCCTGGCGACCGGCGGCAGATGGCCCAGAAGAACAAACGTCACATTCATCTACACGCCTAACAGCTCGGCCAAAAAAGCACCTCCACCCTAGATACCACAGGATGGCATTACCTCTAATTAGGAGAGGCTTTTGTTTCTGGATGAGCCACCTTTTCTTTTTCCAAACCTCAGACTGCGTCCCTTTAAGAGGCCCTGCAGTCTGCCAGGGATAACACCACCCTCTCCGTCACGTCTGTGCGAGTCCACACGGCTGCGGATATAAATATGAAACTGGAAGCCTGGACTGAACCGCTGGTGCTATTTTCAATTACGACAAGAGCCGAAAGATGCCTGCGGAGACTCAGCGCTGGACCGTAGGATTCGGAAGATCCCTAAATCAGCCGTGTCACTGATTTGTGTCTTGTGATGTCTGTTAACAGTAATCTGCCAAAACAGAGGGAGTAAGCAAGGCTGCTGACAAAAGACAAAAAATAGAAAGGGGGAACAAAATAAACCCACGGCTCTGAATTGCCTGTCTGGGCGCACTTTCCGAGCAGACAGCACTGTAAACATCATTTCAGATCGTTTCATTGCCTCAGAGTGAGCAGACGAGGAGGGACTGGAGGAGGTAATGAAAATGCTGCTGGAACAAGCAGGATCAGAGCTCCACTAGCCTCCCCGGACAGCTCATAAAACATGCATTGAGCGGCGCCATTACCGGCCAGGGCGTTTCGTTCGGTGCGTCCGCCCGGCAACACACCCACAAGACACAAGACCAAAAAAAAAAAAACGGTCTCCACATCCTTCGGCTCTCTTTATCAGCCTGATTTCTATGCGAGAGAACATCTGTTTAGAGAAAACAGTAGCACGCCGAGGCTGGCACAGCGCGCCGAGTTTGCCGAGCATTTGAAAAAGACGTACAGTAGCGATCAGGAGATTAACTCGAGGTCTATCCATGTGTGAAATGGAGACCTGATCCCTAAATGATATCGCGGCCTGCCTCCAAAACACGGGGCGGAATATTTTTTTTCCTTCTTCCATCATTTCAAAACAACAGCCGTAATATATTAGATTACCGCTCGCATCTTTCCGAAAGGAGGTCAGGGAACGGCTCGTGTTTTACCACAGAAGCCTAGCAGCGAGATTGGAAGGAGCGACGCCGGGAAACAGGCTAATGGAAAGCTTAAGTAGAGCAAGCATAAATGATCCCGTCGTTATAGTCAATAATACCATTACAATGCGATTTGGATTTTTTTCCAAATCTCTTGACAAGATATATATTTTCTTTATTACAGTTTGGTTTTGGCAGCGCCAGTCATCTCCAGCCCAAATGGGCAACGAGGGCAGAACAGGCAGCGTGATCCGTTCACTCAAGGGAAACACTGGATTAAACACATAATGCTCACAGCGTTCCATGACGACGAGTTACTCTGCGCTCCAGTTGTGTGTTTTTTTGTTTTGTTTTTTCCTTCAGTGGCTCCACGTTCAGGAACATGCCGTGTGTGCCTATAAGCTAAAATAGCTCACACATGCACGGCTAAGTTTGCAAACAGCCAGCGCGAGTGTGTTTCACCACAGAGCCACATTCATCTGACTGTATCTGACACATGCACACACACACGCATGTTGAAGGAAATGAGTAGTCCATTGACTGGGTGTCTCTTTTCAGGTCCTCACTGATAATAAAAGGCTTGTCCGTTGTGAAATGTTGCCTCCCGTTTTCATATCCTTCTTTGCATGGATTTCTAGTTCCGCCTCATCAATCACTACGACAAAACGGTCTTCTTCTACCACTTCTTCTTCTTCTTGGGTACCTTAGCGCCATCTCCTCTGAATAACCTCGAGCGGACCTTTCGGCACTGCTTGCAGCATGACGGAGTGCTCTCTCTCTCTCATGCAGACTTAACACCTTCATCAAAGGTTTCAGAGTCAAACCCACCTCCCGCCTGTACTGCCATGAGTCAGGTTTTTTTTTCTTTTTTTCTTTCTTTTTCTTTTTTTTCACAAAAATGAACGGCTGTGTTTCGGCATTCAAAACACTCTCGCATCTTGCTATCAATAAAACACTTCAAAAAGGATTATTGTTTGCAAGATTCAGTAGCTTCGATTTATAAACTCGATGGTAAATTGGACCTGAGCTCTATTTAGAGGGAAGAATAAAACAAGAAAGGCTTTCAATATTCCATCTATACTTTTGACATGCACGTTAAAAGTCAGGCTCAAAGCCCGGCAGAATAAAACTTTAGATCCAAACTATACCTCAACCTTACTTTTTGCTTCATCAAAAATCTGGTTATTCATTAAAAAAAACGTTGAATAGTTTTCTTGTTTGTAGATCTTGGTTGCAATTAAAAACAGCAAACTCTGGCACACGACACGGCTCCTATCTGTCCAGGCTCTACATAGACACTTAAGCTGATCGAGCTTCAGGCTTAAGGCTCACGTCTATTTCTAAAACTTGTAACTTTCTTAGCGGGTGATTTGTCTGAGCAACTTCTGCTGCTTTTATTGATAAAGACGTTCCTTCATCCATTCCAGTTCTCTTAACAATTAGTGCTGCAAACTTATAACTATTTCGATGATCAATTAATTAATCTATCTATCGATTATTGACCTGATCAATCAATAGTTGTAACTTAGTCATCAGCCTTTAAATTTAGCTAAAGGTACTTTTGTCCGTGTGGAAACTATCAATCAAGATAAAACGGATCAATGGTGATACTTCATAAAAATAAATTATGAACTAACAATCTAAAACCGAGGAAAAGCTAAGTAGCAGGAATAAAATAAGACTATAACTTAACTAAAGCTTAGAGACGGTGGGCTAATAACTATGCTCACAAGATTTTTGTTCGTGAAAGTGTTTGCCATCGTGCTATTACTCACTACATACATCGGTTCAAAGACAATTAAATTCATTGGCAACTGATCTGATTACAGATTTTAGTCAATAACATTAATAATCGACGCACATCTATTTACAACACGCTCATTAAATGCTACTAATGCACTTAACGTTGTTTGACAGAGTCTGTTTTGAGACTAGAGGTTCTTGTTTCATCCTCATTTGTTTTTCAGGGTGTTTTTCCTTTGCCGTCGTTGTCACCGGCTCCCCAATCGAGGGTCTGATCCACACTCGTCTGATCGTACGTCTCTGCTAAAGCTGCATCCGTCGCTGAATGGAATCAAATCAGATTCTCACTTCGCTTCCGGTTATATCCATCTGAATGACGACCGCGGTGAGCTACCCAGTACAACCCGCCGTTTTGGGAAGTGGTTGTTTATAGCACACGTCGGATTTCTTCTTCTGTGTTGAAGTAGGCAGCTCCGAGCCGCTCTCGAGCTTTAACAGTGATAGGCAGACGTCTGGCTCGCGAGACTATGATTAATTAGCCTCGAGGAAGACCGTTATAGCAGCATGTAATCACGCTTGCTTGGAGCCATGTGTCTCACGCAGACGGCTCGGACATTTTTTAAGGACATTTGGATGCAGAACACACAGGCCTTAACAAAGTACATACAGACACGATTTATCACATCAGGCAATCACATCGTGTGTCATTAGAGAGGAAAAAATATATATAAAAATGGAGTGTGTAATAAAACATGGATCACAGCACATTTAAAAGGCTTTGCCCTGAACGTACTTGTGATATGAGGGCAAGGGCAGTAGTGCATAAAGTAATTAACATCTTAAGATAATTAATTTATATAACAACTATCGCACCAGACGTGTAAAAGCTTCAGCAGCTTGCCTAATACGCTGTTTTACTACCATGATGCAAGAGCTGAGCTTAAAAGTAAAGTGTATTATTACCCACTAAGGGTGGAAAAAGATCCTCTTTAACCTTATAACACATCGAGTCACGTTTTATTTCATTTCCTCCTGATCTAAAGCAAGAATGTGTTTCTGTGCTGCATTTTCTTTTTACCTTAACTACTATCCTACCACTTCTGTGCTTCTTTTTTGCGATCATCTCGCTGTTACAAGTCGAAGCCGACTCTGATGGTTTTCAACAAAGTTCTGAACTTTTTTTTACAGTCTAAAACATTGCACTTGGTGGTTGTATTAGCGCCACCTACAGGATTGGAGTGTGGAAACTCAGAGGCTTTTTTTATTTGTTATTAAGTAACGGTTGATGAATTGTCCAAGCTCTAGTTAAAGTGTTTACACCTGCTTTAGAAGTATCACTTGGTGAAGAGGGAATGTTTTAACACACTGCCTGCTTTCACGATGTTGTTTTGGCTAAAATTCACACACTTGCTTTCTACAACTTACAACCCAAGATGCCTGAATGGTGTGTGTGTGTGTGTGTGTGTGTGTGTGTGTGTGTGTGTGTGAGAGTGAGTGAGTGTTCAATAATCAACAAACGGCCCTAATCAGAATATTAAGATCGCATGATTATCCCTGCCATGTACCAAAGGAAAACAAGGCCCACACTAGAAGAATTCACACACTAAAATCGCATCACATCCCCCCCAAAACCGTGCCCTCGGGAGAGAAAAGGAAGAAGAAAAAACGAAAAACCCCAATCACATAAAGCAAAAAATACTGTAATTAACGTCAATGGGAATCCTAACAAACAAGAAAGTCACCAGTCATGTTGTTAATAACCTCTGATTGGCATCACCGACTGCCTCCCAAGCAAATTAGATTTGCGCTAAGAGCGCATTTGATCTCGGCACTCGTGTGAACCGGCTGCACAAAAAAAAAAAAAATCGTGTAACTCGACCAGGCCGTTCGGAAGTGCCTGGGAAAAGCTGCATCTTCACAATGAAACATTCTCTCCACAATGTAATCCATTGTGTTCATTTAACACACAGAGCGTGCACCGCTTTTGCAACCCGCCTGCTAATCCGTCTAAAAGGCGATCGGATGCAAAAAAACAAACAAACAAAAAAAAGAAAGGCATGAAAAGCCCGGGTTTTTTTGTTGTTGTTGTTTTTTTTTTTACTTGGCCTGGGGAACCAGAGAAAGCTCATGTATGGACTCGGAGCCATACATGCACAGAGTGTGACTCACAAGAGTAGTACAAGCTTAACAGTTAGCTGGTCAAGTCAACCGATAACATGATGAAATCAATGACTAAGCAATACTGTGGCGACTGTAGTGATGTAATATCTAACACTTATGTATAAGCTGGACGACCCTGAGGTTTTGAACGAAAAACAAAGTACTCAGTGAAGCCAGATGGAGCAGGCATGAGGCAAAAAGAGCCATTAACGTTGCTAACGACAACGAGCAGGAATTCTGAACCAGATGAGCGTGAACTTTAAACGGAATGCAACAATCAACATTTCCCATGAGTAACATTTTTAAATAAATAAATAAATAAATCACATCACATGATCATATGATCAACATCATACGTTTTTATGATATGTCAGCAAAACAGTATCGCGTTAAATGAGAAACAAGGCTCAAACGGTAAAGGCTCTGGGTTGCAGCCCAAATGGTTCGAGCCTCAGAACTGCCAAGCTGCCATCGTCGTGCCCTTGAGCAAGGCTTTTAACCCCATCTGTGCAGCTGGATATCCAGAAATGTATCCAGTGTATACTGTGACTCTGCGCTCTGTCCCCAGCTTCTTAACTGGGATATGGAACAAAATAATCTACGTGACAAATCATTTATTCTTACTTTGTTTTTCTGCGAAAGGCCTGGCATATTTCTTACAAATCACTCAATCGGCGGTGTCCGTTGTGGTGACTCTGAGCCGCGTCACTGTTCCCACGCACGCAAGTGCTGATTATTTTCCCATAACAGCGGTGAACTCTTTTTATACAGTTTCATTTCTCCTATACAACGCTCATTTCCACATACTTGATTTTTGTGCAAGAAAAATCACATCAAGTCACATGCCGTTTTTATCCACTTAGAGATATATTTACTTCTGGAATGTCCATAATTCAAGCTGGCTTCTGTTAACACTGCAGATATAAACAGTCCAGCCTTCCTCTCTCTCTCTCTCTCTCTCTCTCTCTCTCGATATCTCGGACACTGCAGACTCTTTCCACAAATAATAAACAAACATCCTCAGAGAAAGCCTCAGGTTCCTTAATATCAAGCTTGGATAACGTCCCTCGTCGACACATCCCTGTGATTAAGCTGTTACTATGGAAACTATAATGCGCATTAAGAAGGATCTGCGATTGACATTTTAGTGTCGTTCCTGCCCAAGCTGCTGTGCTAGGAAATAAATTAAGACTTCATACTTCACCTTGATTATAAAGTTTATCAATATCATAAATGCAGGCGATTTCTTCCTGTCCATTTTAGTAGCTATAAAATGAGATCACAATACCTGAATAGTGACATGTGTGTACAGTGACATCATGCCTTCGATATTATATTGTCACCTCGCCCCGTCCTATTTGTTTTGTTTTTTTTTGCCGCGTAGTCTTCGAGCAGAAAGCCATCATGCAGCACAAATGTGCACAGACACAAGGCTAATTCCAACATGGCTAATCTCAGGTGTGTTAATAACCTTGGGCTCCTTCGCCATTCCATTAGTTTAAGGCGAGGAGTGTCGTATAAATAGTGACTCCATTTCTCACCAGTGGTCTGTTACGGTTCTATTTCAGCTTCCCCGTCATTAAATATTTAGCCCTGTAGAGTGCCGGTTCATACCGCACCGATAAGCATTTACCAATCCAAATCTCTCTCTCTCATTCTCGGCTCTTTTCCTTCCTATGAAACACACACAGACACTCTCACACACACACAAGTTTCAAACAGATTATCTACAAGTGTTCCTTTAATCAGTGCAAGCCAGAACTAGAGCTCTGTCCTGAAGGAAATCCTATTCCTAGACATATCAAGAAGAGAAATCACTTCTATTATATAGCGAGGAGACGAGGAAGGATGTGATCACGCCAAAGTGAGATGGCATGGACAATGAAGGATCTCTTCTCTACCCACCCAATTAAATAAATAAATAAACAAACAGGCTCACACTGCGATTATTTTCACCACACATTGCAATTTATTCTGCGATATTTACCCTTTAAAATGTACATTAAAATTTTTCATTATAACATTTATCCAGGCTGACGGCAAATAATAAAGAGGACAAATGATCTTATCAAGATGTTCACCAATATTTATTCATCAACTCATTTTTTAAAAATTAACTAATACTTCAATCATTGACAAACTCAACATGAATTCCTGACGATGTTTATATTACCTGTAATACATCGCTGCCACTTGTAATTAAGGTACAGAGTTATTTTTATTTTTGTCTGATTAGTTGCTCAGCACTAACGAATAAATAAATAAATACATTTATTTGGACAGGAATAAGACCTAGGTGATGTGATAGTGATATTGCGATAAATTGTCACAGCACACACTAATCTTTTCATGCGTTCATTCATCTTTTGTACCGCTTATCCTGAGTACAGGGACTGGCGCCTATCCCAGAAGATTTTGGGCACAAAGGCAGGGCACAACCTGGACAGAGTGCCAATCCATCACACAAAAAAATTACGGGCAATTTGGAAATGCCAATTAATCTAATGTGCACTTCTTTGGAATGTGGGAGAAAACTGGAGGACCTGGAGGAAACCCACCAAATACAGGGAGAACAAGCAAGCTTTATGCACACAGACCTGAGGCAGAAATCAAACCCTTGACCCCGGAGGTGCGAGGCCACGGTGCTAAGCTGCCACCATACTCTTATCTTCTTAAAATCTTTTGAGAAATTGAGAAACAGAACGCAAACCATGCATCTTTTTGTTTGTAGAGAATTAAAAAAGAAAATTCTCCCATTTCAGGTTAGATATCCTGTTAGGAAATCTTTTTTTTCTTAAATCATTTGAACTTTTTCTCTTCACATATTCAAGAATAGTGATACGATGTATTTTGTGTCACATGTCCCACCAATGGTTCTCAGTAAAGCTATTTGACAAGAGGCCTACTAGCAACAGGTTTACCGGCACAGTTTTTTTGAGAGGATTGTTCTACGCGCGCACAGAGGATTTCCACCCAGTTAACGGTCGAGAGAATCTGCCCAAATTTGCATCCAGACAATAGCGATAATATGCATATCTCCAAAACCATGCTTCCTTTTAGGGATGTGCATTTTTGTTCATATTTAATTTCGAGTAATCGGAGGTTTAAAAAACGAGTACTCGATTAACTGGGG
>JAOTQY010000016.1:8129197-8140668 GCA_026413445.1 Dolichallabes microphthalmus
GATCTAATAAAAATATAAAACATATTATATTGATTATATCGACCCTTGTTGTGCTACTTGCTAGACATGCTATAGTAGTGAAAGAAAGTATCCAATATCTCTTTATATCAGTATGACAAAAATTACATTCTCAAATAATAAAATCAAAATAATAAAAATACTTTTTTTTTATGCAATGAAATTGCTATACAACAAGTTGATGTTCATGCCAGACTGCTACAGCCTTTGTTACCATTGTCCAACAGTTTTCTCCAGGGTACGGGCCAGGTTTGATTCCCGCCTCTGTGTGCAAGAAGTTTGCATGTTCTTCCCATCCTTCGGGTACTCCGGTTTCCACCCACAGTCCAAAGACATGCAGATTAGGCTAATTGGCGTTCTCAAATTGCCTGTAGTGTGTATGTGTGTGTGTGTGTGTGTGCCCTGCAATGGATTTGCACCTTGTCCAGGGTGTACGGCCGCCTCGTGCTCTAAGTCTCCTGAGATAGGCTCCAGGTCCCCTGCAATCCTATATACAGGATTAAGCAGTTTAGACGATGAATAAGTAGCACAACTCCTCAGGCTCGAAATAATTAGTGAAATCACTAATCATTGTGTTTTGTTTATAGGGAAAATTATAATACATGCTGTCTTAATACTTTTGGCCACCATTAAGGCAGTCATGTCTTACTGAGCAAATTAATATATTTTTTTGTAGATTCACAAAATTATGAGATTTTATTGTGCTTGCTAGTAATTAGGCAAATCAGACTCCATATATATACATTATGCCCATAATATAGACAGCATATGCCACTGTCATATCTACTGTATACGCAAACAATACACACTTTAATTATAAAATTAAATATGCTTTTTTTTAAAAAAATAAATGTATTTGGTAGCATTGTGTGTTGAACATTAATATTTCTATAAAATGATGCTAAAATCCTCTGATAATATTTTACTATAATAATTTTTATTGTGCATGTATATCCTATTAAAATGAAATTACTGTATGTACTGTAAATGGCATTGGGAAATATCAGACAGAATGTATAAAAGGCAAACATGAAAGCAACCATAAATGTCTGTGCACAAATTTAAGGTATAATGCATTTCATATAATCCATCACCGTGAAATCTAGTCTGTTAAGTTATAAATCATTTCATCACAAGCTTGCGCTCCCCCCCACATTCCAGATGTTCTAATGTTAATAAACAACTCTGCAGATTGGTTTACGATTTTTGTGGTTTAAAGTTTCATTTTGGTTTCTAAAGAAATGATCTAACCTTTTGTGAAGGTCTGGTTAAACAAATGAAAGGATTTACTGCTTTAAATATAGAAGAAATTCAGTCATCTTTAACACACATTTGAATGTGAGCTTCCTTTATTTCAAGCGCAGGCACATCAGCACCAGAAAATGATTTCACCACCAAAAGCCCCTTCTGACTCACTGACAAGATTCTTCTCACACTTGTACAACCTGCAGTTCACAAGGAAAACTATGCACACTGCTGAAAAAAAAATTCCACTTTGCTGTACACATCACTGAGCACGCTTATATCTGATCATATTTTATACTTTGATTACTTATATGATACTATAAATCAGTTGGTAAAAATAGTTATCAATTACAATCATTAGATTTTATGTATGAAAAAAAATCCACCCTTATTAATAGTATCTGTAATATGTTGTACTTCACTGTTGTCCAAGATTTTAGATTTATTTCAGTGTCTTTCAGTGACATGTTGTGGCTATTCTCAGTTCGATTATTAGTTTCATATATTACTCATGGTGCCTTTTTTTGCTTGCTCATAGTACCATTGACTTGCTTCAATGATGTTGCAGCACTTTTAATCTGTCTAGCTCTCTCAGCTCTTCATCTGTGACAAGAAACATCACTAAAAATCGTGTGAAAATAGAAACTCATGCTCTCGTTGAACATTGTGGAAATTTAACATTTCTCAAAAGGGACTTTTTTTTTTTAGTACAAGTGATTAATCACTGAGTGCATCTTAACCTCATCCATAAGCCTCTTCCTGTCTGAAGACAGAAAGCACAGCAGACGTGCTGACTGGTCTGGAGCAGCTCTCAATGCTTAGAGAGGGCTGGAAAAAAATCATCTGTTTCAGAATCAGCACCACACAACATCAACACGACAGTTTGGGTAATGTGAGTTATTGTGGGGACCTTTGTGGAATGGACTTCTATGGATCAGATTAGGATTTGGGGAATTTAGAGGCGCGGTCTGCAACCTTGGGCTCTTTGCCTGTATGACAGTCCGTGGTGCAGTGTGTCTTCTGGTGTCTTTCCATTGTCAGCATTGACTTTTCTGTCACCAGAATGAACCAGACGCGTGACCTTTGGTCTCCGCATGCATAGGTACGCCTTGTGTGCCCATCATCCTATCGCAAGTTTACTGGTGTGTGTACGTGCAAATCAATGTTAATATTATATCTGATCTGTGTATGAGCGATATGACACATTCCATATGTCATATTTTTTCATATCATAGACTTATTGTATTATATTTTAAAATACATGCATTTGGACCTCTGTTTAAATCTTGCTTGTGTGTTTTGCAAATCGAACGAGATCTGTACGAGCATCTGTACATTTTTCCAAAAGATTTATTCTATTTCAAATAACAGTCATACCTGACCATGAATTCTGAATGTCTTTCTCTGGGGAAATCCCATTGTAAGTATGCTAGCAATACCCATGAAGCGGCATCTCAGAAATACAGCACCAACCCAACAAATCCGCACCAGAATTGCTTAGCAATTCAAAAACATCACAAATGTTTCAATATAAGCACATTTTATTGTGTTTCTGTGTTTTCCTTTAAGAATCACATTATTGTAATCGTTTGAAACAGACTTTGGAACAGACTTAACATCTTGGAATAAAGGCACAGCCAAATGGATGTCTGGCTTCTCTGTGATGTTTCAGTAAAGTGGTGCACTTAATGCAATCACAGCTTAAAAGGAGAGAAGTGCAAGATAGCAAGTACTTTATTAAGACCTAAGTGTCGACATGCTGCGAAACAACTGCAGATGTTCAGCATGCCAGGGTGACCCTGACACATATTATGGCAAGGCTGGCACTGTGAAAAGGTGCTATAATAATAATAATAATAATAATAGTAATTAAATAGGCTGTTATTTATTGCAACAGGCCTTGTTAGTCAAAGAGCAAATTCAAGCAGCATGTTTCACCTGAATTTATTATAGAAAGGAGAGAACACAATAGAAAATAATATAAGATAGAATAAAAAACTACAAATAGACTTGAAACGAGAAACCAAAGTACAAATATGAGGAAATCACTGTATTACAGTGCAGTCCTGAAACAGTGTCTGATGAGATAAGGTTTCTGTCTTTCTCTAGGTTCATGCGTTGAAAATGCGACTGAACGGGCTTTGCATGGTGACGAGTTTCTGCGGCAGTATACTTGCTGATTGCTTCGTTCTCACTCCTCACAACAACCAGCTAAGACACTGCCAGAGAAACACTCACAGTAGCCATTTCTCTCGACACACCTCCTCTTCTGCTCTTGTCCGGCTTCTCCTCCGACCTCCTCTTTCCCTTCTCCTCTTATTTTTCTTTGTGTTCGTCCTCTGAGAACTCATTTCGGATGAACAAATGCCACTTCCTGGAAGTGTTTGTTGTCAGCAAGCGAGAGCTTTTATGAGCTAATTCGAGAATGTCCAAATATTTTCCTGTAGCGGCTGATGACAGACAAGTGCAAAAATTTCACACTAAGGTGTAACAGGCTTGAATTCAGGTTCTCTTCTTTTTTGATAAGAATGATGAGTTGATTCTCTGTAAAAACAAAAAAAGGACATGAAAAGTTATGATGTAGGTTTCATGTTTTATTTTAAGGGAACACGATGCTCATGACACATTGGATACTTTTACCTGAAACACTTCTAACAACACAGCAAACATGTTTCACCGTCACCCCCTCTTTTATCTGTTGACTTTTACAGTATAAACAGATACCAGTAGCAATGTAAAAACACAGAATTAAAAGGAACCAGTACAGAATAAAATAGAGAAGCATCAACCCGGGACTGGGAAAACAATACGTAAATATTCCTTTGAATTTATTAATATATTAGAGAATGTCGCATGAGCTCTGTGTGTGTCTGTGTGTGTGTGTGAGTGTGGGTGGGTGGAGAGCATCTATAGTCACTCCTTAGTTACACAGTCCACAAAACACTACAACATTGACCCCCCCTAGTTACAAAAGGGTATATTCTTTAAAAAAATAAAAGGGGGGGGGGGAGTGCCCAAGAAGAGACTCCTCCAACTTTGTGTAGGTAAGAGCACAAGGTCCTTTTCAAATGTGTCTTTTTAGACTATTAACTATGATCGCCTTCTCAACCTCATAAAAAGTGGTGACTCACTTGTTTGCAAATAAACGCTGAAACAAAGTTCATGAGGTTCAGACTATAAGAACTTATTAGATGAGGGAGTAGCGTGTGTGTATGTGTGTGTATGGGTGCATGTATATGTGTGTGTGCGCGTATGTGTTGGTGTTTCTAAGAAAGGTGCTTGATATGAACATGCAGTAGGAGTGTAGAAGGGAGGAAAGAGGTAGAACCCAGGCTAAGATTTGCTGAACACCCACAGAGACAGCATTCAGGTTTATCAGCCGGTATTCCCCACCGCTGGGTTATTTTAGGTTACTTGCCTCTCTCTCTCTCTTTCTCTCTCTCTCTCCTTAATGCTCTCACTTAACTAATCTTACAAAGACACAGGCCTTACAGCGTATAGAAGCCGGCCTGCCCCTCTCACTTATAATAGAGAAGGAAAGTAATAGATGAAAAAGACAGACAGACAGACAGACGGAAAGAGCTCAGGGCCTGCCAAGGACGGTTGTAGTCAAGCTTTATCCATTACCCTCACAGTCAGCAACTGCAAGCTCATAAATCCCAGTCTGAAACAGCAATCCTCGTTCATCACAGCCATGCAGGCCAAACCTAATCACTAAAGATTCTGTCGAGCAAATATCTATACAGAAATATCTATAACAACCTGAAACAATACCATGATCATCTTTAACAATAGTAAATATACCAAGCAGAGTAGTATAGGCAATCAACATTACTAACCACAGGAGCCTTTTATTAATACTTAGGTAATGGTGGTTAGACTCGAGTGACAGTTTGTAAATATTAATCAAAATTAGCAGATGTGGATCTTTCACTGCTCATTAGCACTTGGGTTAAGTCACTCGTGGTGCATTTGTGTAGGAGAGGCAACCATGAGCTGGACACGGTTTTAGTGTTTATTTTGTTTTTGTTTTTTTGGAGGGGGTGATAACGCAATCTAATTTCCTGAAACTTGGCTCGTTTATATTTATTGGTAAATTAGTAATAATCCAAAAAAAATCATATGCAAATAATAATAAAAAATGAATAATGAATGAATACAACTAGATGGAGCTATAAAATGTACATTTTCTTATGAGTAATTTAATTAAATATATATACATAAACACACACACACATTGGAGCAAGTCATACTTATGTGTTATTTAAAGAGTGGGCAGGAGCTTGCATCAATGCAGCTGTAGCTGATTCATCAACCGCGTTTGGATCATGCTCAGTGCGTGACGGTTTCATGAATCAGACACTGATTCATATGTCATACAGTTTGTCTCAGACCTATGCTTGTTCCTACAGTTAAAATAAATAAATCAATTAATAAAATACTCCAGAATTGTCCAGAGTAATCACTATGTATTGCATCTATAAGGTGTATGTGTAATTCGCACGGACAAGACTTATACGAATGGACGTTATGGATGGGACTCAACAAGGACCATGCGATACGTCACTGTACCTAGATTCTGTTTCAATACATATTTTTTTGTATTTTCTTACAATTTTAACAAACAAACTTAGCAAATAATTAATTCGCTCACCACAGAGGATGCCATACTGCCTGTCAACGTGTGAATAGTTTAAAGCGCAATCATATAAAAAAATCTATTCTGGAGTCAGTGTGGATGCACATGACTTACCAGACAAAATCGCAGTATGTAACAGAATTATTTGCCCTCCCCCCCTTGCTCTAATGGAATTGTGCAGTCAGTTGTTGGGGTGTACAAGGCGTTCAGAAATTATATGACATTTCATCTGTAATATACTGAAAGCGTAATTAGCATGTTAGTGTGTAAAGGTTTTTGAGTCTGGGTTATATTGGATAAATTTATTTATAAAGTAAAACTAAACAACCGCCTCATACTGTACATCCATTATAAGTGAATTTAGAGTGAACAAGTGTTTATTTTAAACAGGCTCGAATTAAAGAGATTTAATTCTATCATGTCAGATATGCATTATGAGGGAAAAAGTCGATATTGTAGTTACACTGTGATTGTGGTTATTTGCAATCAACAATTGCAATATTCTTAAATTAATTGGTCAATCCATCACGCAGTATGGTTAATGAGTGTCCTGTATCTGTTTTTAACCCACATTATTTACGTCACTGGATCACATGAAAACTGCGATTCATCAAACAAGCCAGTGAATCACACATCTAATCACTCATGGACTCTTCTGGATGCTCACCACCTATAATAAAATGTATTTTATCATTGCAGAAAGATAGTAATGTACTGATAAGGAACAACGGTAACTTATCTACCTCTGAGGCCGTGCTTGTGTTCGTTTCCTGTACCGGACAGTCTGGCACCATTCATTTCGTTTTATGAGAGCTGCTGACACAACATTCCAGGGGCCAGATGTGTTATCAGTGCTTGAGCAAACACACCTGTAATTAGCAGGCTATTTCAGTTCCTGCCCTGCTTGCTGCCTTGTTCAATAGTCAGTTCAGCCAAGGATTGTGGGAATGACTGAAAGTAAACGAGTCAAAGCGAAACCGATCTAGCGTCAAGCAACCCTTAGTTGAGTAAGCCTAAGCTCTCATGACGTCTAATGCTGTGCCGAATTTTTTCGTTCCCCTCGTGACAATGACAAGCTCTGCGAAATATATTTCTGCCACGCTTCTAATCTAGTTATCCTCCTGGTCTATTGTCTTTGTTTCATTTCCATATTTCACACACCCTGTCTGTCCTGCAGTGCCAGGTGCGGGGTGCTGCGTCATCATACATCACCTCTGTACACGCTTGCTTGAGGCGGAGAACTCTTGACTATAAAAGCATGTGAGATGACATGATATACTTGTGTGATCACATGTTAGGCAAAAAGTTTCAAGAGGGTCCAACCACCAGTACCATCGAATAGGTCTTAAAACTGCTGCAATAAAACCCATAATGCTCTTAAACACAAGCATGTAGACACATCGTGGCTATAAAATCATGCTTCGCCAGATAACGCATGTATGGAATTCCTTCATTAGAGCGAAGGGAAAGAATCAGTGTCACTAGACGATGGATTACACAATAAAACAAAACAAAAAAAAACACAATTAAAAGCCTCGTGATTCCCCTTTCTGCTGCACTTGCCAAACTACAGCGTTGTGTGTCTCATGAGGCAGACGAGGGCACATGACGACAGGAATTCCATGCTGCCTTAAACCTGATGTAATCCCTAATACCGGCCTTCAGGAAGTAGGGGGAAAAGCACGCGACTGCCAGCTGGCACTCCCCAGGCTTGCCATCGTCGTGTGTGTGCCTGCACTCCTCTGACTGCCCTCTGATTTACATCTTTACTCTCGAAAATATGTCGATAGAAACGATGTGACCTTCCTAATATGCTGAGTCATCGGTCTATATTTCTCTCAAATTTAGTCACAGTGTGAAAGTCATGCTACAGGAGGCTAATCTTGGGTCTGGTGGCTGAAAACGAAACCCTCAGGAATAGTAAAAAATCCATTATTTCCCCCCCTTGTTTGTTGTGAAAATACTACTTCCTTTTTTTAGTTTACTTCCAAGTTTACTATAAAAGAATGAACATTAGCCATCCAGGGGTCACATGTTGTCATGAATAGACGGTTTACAGTAAATTATTAAATATGGAATACTGATATAAAGATGGAGAAATGAATAGAGAGACTCAGGGAACACACAGAGGCACGAAGAAAAATGAGTAAACGAGCTCACCACTGTGCCTTTGGTTTCTCAGACACTGCAAGGACATCTGGTGAAGCTGCTGTCATAGGAAGAGTATAGAAGTGATAGGAGTCTCACTCGTTCTTTCTCTCTGTCTATCTCACACATATTGTACCATCAGTTTGTCCATTCTAACAACAGCGTACGTACACTGACATTCCACGAGCTTAAACATCTTAAAGGGAAAGTACTTGTCACCTGAAGCATGTATTGCATTTGCCCTTTGCTCATTCCAAGTGCTGACCGTACAGTATATTATACCGAATATTATATATGCAATTTAAGGTTAGGATATACAGTATAATATTCAGTGTAGCGCTTAGAAGACATTTTTCTTTTCATACTGCAAAATATCTGGTATCTGAGTTGCCCCAGAACTCACGACGCTTAAACTGATCATTAAATCTGTCACTTAGATTTTTAGATTTGACAGAAAGTGAGATCAGGAAGCAAAAGTGTCAATCTAAATAGAATCGCCTGTAAAGTGAAATAAAAATCGAGTCATGCAGGTTTTGCCTAAAAATGTCAATCTTGAAAAATGAACACGGATGAAAATCTCTTGTGGGAAATCTGACAGTAGCCTGCGTGCGCACCCTCGCGCCTGAAACAACTGACAAGGGAGAAACTCGCGACCGTTCCCCTCCAGAAAACAGGAGACAGTAAGGAACAATCTGGGAAGACAAAGTGCAAACATTGCATTCCTAAACAGTATCAGTTACCTCAAGAGACTGGTGATCAATGCAAGCTCTATTTGTAGAACTGGAGAGCATTAATAATTTAATACCTCACCTTTTAGCCAGAAAAACACACTGCTAACATCACCGCACTGCAACCGAGGACGGAAAACTGATAGAGGAATATATACTAAAATAATATAGCTTTATGCTGTAGGGTTTGTGGCGTTTTAGGCACTGACGTCACAGAAAGCTGCTGTACTGTATGTACATAAACCTTTTTAAAAATTCAGCATGTTTATGGGGTACTGTGAGCATCCTGAATAATCTCATGTGACCATAATCTTTTCTGGTCAAAATAAAGTATTAAATCTCAACATGTACAGAAGTAGTGTACAATACAAAAAATATATATTTTAATCCATGTTTATTTTTTTAAATTTTATGTTTAATGTTGAAATTATAATATTTTATTTGACAGCTTTTTAAATATTGGGCAGGTATATACAGTATATATATATATATACACCGTATTTCTTTTTTATATCCAGTGACCACAAATACAACATTTTCTATCTGACATTTTAAAAGAAAACACCAAAATATTACTTAAAAACATATTGCTCCGTATCAAAATTGTCAGAGTTCCCCTAGCAGAGATCAAAGACAAGACTTACTTTTTTTTTTTTTTTGCAGCCACAATACTAATGCATATAAATTTTTTACATTACACTATTACTTCTTGTAAAGATCTAAATGTGAGATTTAAATATTGTCTTTAATTATATAACCATTAATGGAATTTCAATTTTATTTGAAAATAAATGGATGGCCTTACAGTTTTAACATCACACGCTCAAAATTAATTAATAAATAAAATCAGTCTGTTAATCTCTGGGACACATTCAGCAACATTTCAAATTTCTTTTACTGTTTTAAAAGTCCTCACTCAGTCAAAATCCATTAAACAGAACATCTTCTAGAAAATTCTACTCTTACACAAAATATACTGTACATTCAAATATCAAAATAAATTGTAGATCTTTATTAAAATATCTGCTAACTTACCTTACTGTGTCTTTGGTTTGTAGGAACAGATTAACCGTCCCTCTCTGCATCAAGGAACAGAATGAATTATGGTAAAGTTGGGGTTTTCCAGTGGAGGGACAACCACCGACATAGTTGCTGTTGAATAAAAAACACAAACCACATTCTGTGAGCACACACATACACACACATGATCACAGAGACTAACAATTCCTTTGCTTTGTTAAACACAGAAGGATAAAAAGCTTTAGATTAACTTTTCCAGTAAGAAAACTAATTTCCTCTGTTCCTCAAATCGGTGCTATTTGTTCAGGGAAGGGGCCGAGGCCGGTGGGTGTAAACAGGCTCTTCAGTGAACATGGTGACCACGGCCAGAAATATAAGCCTTAAGTAAAGTGCTGACTTCAGCATTAACACCTCAGACTTGCTAAAAAGTAATTACAGCTTTTGTGATTAGCGTCATGATTAAAAACAATACATATAGGATTTTTTTTTATCATGGCAGATTAAATGTATAACCAGAATTACATTTCTCCCTTCTGTATAGAATTACAGTGATTATAAATGGCTTTATATAGACGTTAATTAACACATTTTTTATAGAATTAAGCCTTATAGCATTTAATAAACATAAACGAGCTTTTATAGTGTTAACCTATCTTATTACAGGACAGAACACCTACAATATTGACTCAACTCCTACAGAGAACTTAGATATTACAGTGTTTGAGTTGACTTACTACAGTGTAGATCTCACACCCACAGTGTTGAATGAATTCTTTCTAATTTAAACAAACTAAATCATGGTGTTAGATTACCTTCTACAGGTTTGCCACTTTTACAGTGTTGAAGACAAATCTACTCTGTTGAACTCACACATAAAGCTGTGCACAAATCAACATATTGGGAGTGAATTCCACACTAGAGAGACATTGAAAAAAGCTGCTGAAAAAGAAATGGGTGGTCATAATACCTGTGAAATTATACACACACCCCAAAAGTCTCTTACCTAGTCCAGGGGCTTGAAGCTATAAGTCCAGGAGACAGTGCAGACACTCAGAGACACTGGTAGAAACAAGACTTGTGTAGTTCTCTTGCCTTGATCAGGGTCAGTGTGCAGAGAGAACAAACAAACACACACACACACACACACACACACAGCTGCTGTGTTGACCACAAACCCGAGCTTGCCTTCAGACAAGCCAGTACAAGTCAAGGCATGTTCCTGTAGAAGAGAGAGCGCCCCCTAGAAAGAAAGAGGAAGGGGTGAGAGAAAAAGAGAAAGGGAAAGGAGGGGGAGAGAGAAATGAAAAAGGGGGAGAACAAGAGGAGAGACAGGAGACATGGACAGAAGAGGGAAACGGATAGAAGAAAGTGAGGTGAGACAGTTTGGTCTGTCAGTATCAGAGGTAATAGGATAACTAAAAGATGCTAACACTAATGTAAAATGTGATATAAAAGTATAATAAATGTTTATGCACTACTGTAAAGTCAAAAAAGCAAATACTTACTTTCATATGTGTTGTACAGCTAAATACCTAATTAACTAACTAAGTAACTGAACGAAGCAAACAAACAAAACAAAAATATACTGTATATTGGGACGTTTTGTCCAATAAATAATTTGAAAACATGCTCAAAATAAACCAAGGGTTAAATTGCAAAATTTATAACAATCA
>JAOTQY010000016.1:8185837-8197961 GCA_026413445.1 Dolichallabes microphthalmus
AAAATATTGACATTTGCCATCTCCGCATCATTGCATTCAGTTTTTATTCACAATTTGTTTAGTGTCCCAACTTTTTTGGAATCCGGTTTGTAGATCATAAAAATGTGTGTATGTTTTACATTTCATCCTTGTGCATATATATGTAATACATTCACATGCAAGATTTTAAATATACAGTGCAACCTATAATTTGTGGTTGGAGCTTTGTATAGGGCAGTGATGATTGGTTATTTCTGTCAGACATAAGTATGTAAAAAGTGCAAGAATGGCAGAGTTGGATTTGTGTGCAAGAGGCTGGACAGTGTGGATCCCCATGGCTGTGCTGGAAGCAAAGATTCAGGTTTTTTCTTCTTCTTCTTCTTCTTCTTTTTTTTTAAACAGCACTCTTTTTTTAAACACCCTTCCCAGTGCCAGAAGGGAAGCGAAGGCTCACATGTCAGCAGGGTCTCACCACTATCTCTCTCTTTCTCCCCCTACCTCCATTCCCAACAACAAGCAGTCCAGCAACCGGTGGTAAACTTGCTGCTTCAAACCTATGACCTAAAGACTAATCTCGTAAGACTCTTGGCACACAGAATGGAGAAGAAATATAATTCTTTTGGACAATGTACCAAATTCATCCTCCGTATGCTTTCCAAAACCAAAAACAGCAGTTTAGCTTGAACTTTCACAGCTTTTAATGACAGAATCACTGGTCTGTACTCTTTTAAGTATTAGGCACATTTATTTTGGCTTATAGAAGAAAAGTAGAATGCTTGGCTCCACCGTGTTACGTTATGTAGAATAAACCATGAAAGATTAAAAAAAAATAAAATAATTCACCCATGAATGAAGGCAGAGCATAATTTAGCTTCATAAAAGCACAACAGGTGATGGGGGGTTTAAGAGGTTGTAACACTGGTCATTTAATACTTTTCCAACAAATGCATCATTAACATGGCCACCTGTTCTATGAAGCTTAGAAGCGTAGGATTTATTTAGTCGAGTGGAGTTTATTATGGCATGATGAAACCAACAAGACATTTCAAGCAAGCTAGGATTTGCAGACGATCAAAATGAGCCAAAATGGTATTAGAGTTAATTATAATATTAAATATGAAACATCTAAAATAGAATTTTTTGAGAGCGGACTAAATCTGGACTTTTGTTAGACATACTGATTTAAAAAAAATCTGAAATCTTCATATTTGTCACTTTATATTCTGATACCTTTTTGTACTCTATGAAAGGTAATTTGTCTGCTTTTGCGACAGCAGTTTTCATGCTCTAGTTGTCTGTCTATCTGAATAAGCCGTATTATAGAAAAGATATGACTATAAGTCTATAAGACTATATCTGGACCATGCTACAGTACTACAGTAGATCAGTAGGAAAACAACATATATGGTATTTGTGTCTAAATAGTGAAACATTTTTTCAATTACCCACAAACTAAAGAGAAACAATAACTTTTTTTTTTTTACTAAATTGTAAACATGCAAGCTTATGAAAACAGATTATGTACAAGTGTGAATTCTGCGTATCAATGCAGTAATATTTATGGATATGGTAAATGTATTTAGTTACATATGCAATTCTTTTGTGTGGCAGTTCATGAGTTCATGTCATGGTAGGTTTCTCGCCTGCTGTTCGGAAGGCCCAATTCGATTCCGACCCAATTCCGAAACCCCAGCCACTGATTGCAGTGCTGGTTCTAAGCCCGGATAAAATGGAAGGTTGCACCAGGAAGGGCATCCGGCATAAACCCTGTGCCAAGTTGTGTGCAGATCGGGTGGTCTGCTGTAGCAACCCCTCAATAGCAGCAGCCGAAAGACCACCAACGACAAGGTAGTGTATATGTCATGCTCTAAAGTATTCACAAATCGACAGTCAGCACAGCATCCTGTATGGAGCAAATTATTTGTTTCATTTATTTACAATTTTAACAAAATCTGAAAAAAAAGAAAATCAAATCGGGATACATATACAGTATACAGTATATAAAACCGCAATACAAACCGAATCAGCACCTCACATCCCTAGTGATTCCCATCCCTAGTAATGTGGCATCTTTGCAGCTCTTATATGAGTGAATCTCTTATCAATGTGAACCTTGTCTGTCTTTTTTTGTGCAGGGATTACGTGTAA
The DNA here is from genome assembly GCA_026413445.1 of Dolichallabes microphthalmus. Taxonomy (NCBI): domain Eukaryota; kingdom Metazoa; phylum Chordata; class Actinopteri; order Siluriformes; family Clariidae; genus Dolichallabes; species Dolichallabes microphthalmus. The sequence goes on from JAOTQY010000016.1 coordinate 8,187,965, forward strand.
TTACTTTAGGTTTCTTCTAGATTTTCCTCTTTTAAGCTCTCTAAAGTCAGACAAAGTGCTCTGTATACATACATGTAAACTGTTTTCCCACCACATATTTTGTCCATACTGTATGTATGCCCAATTTGAGGGCTTCAGTGGTGTACCACCCAGGAGAGGGCAGAAGGATAGGAGGCATACCTCTGAGGAGTAACCAAGGCTAGTCATGGAAACGAGTGAAATTGCCTTCAAATGGGTGCCAAGGGCTATTTGGAAGTGAGAAAACTGCAAACTCAACTGATTAACAAAGACCAAGTTTGTTTAAGTGTCTGGTTTAATTAAGAAGACAATTCATTATAGTGAGTAGCAGTAATTACTTCAGTCCTCCCTCATGCGTAAAAGGGGAGGACGACTTACAGTGTGGCTAAGGTCAAGGTGGCTGAGGCAGGTGGGAAATTTGTGGTCCAGACTGCTGCAACTCATACATGGATTCACAGAAAACACAAGGACTGACTCAAGCACAGTAACACGGCAGTATGATTACATCATCAGTACCTTTTCCTCATATTAGACTTTCAGTTCAAACGCTGTGGCTTTCTTCGCGTCTAAATATAACTGTCTGTCTGGTGCTAGTGCAGATGATGGTTAAACGTTTTATGCAAAGGGCTTTTAAGCATCGCTGGACCATTATGAGATTTTTTTTTAGATTGATGTTAACCAAATATCAATGTCTACATGAAACCTGTCGACAAAAAGAACGTCTGATGTTACATTCAGCAGAATAAATATCACTTTGGACCAATATTTGTGTTAGTTCAAATCTTTAGAATGGTATAAGTTATCAAGGTTGGAGCTGATTTTGTTCTAGACCAGGCTGTAGATTGGTGCGACCCATCAGACTGAAACACCCTCGATATTATGTGCTCATAGTGCTGATAGTATTAGCCTGCTTTACTGACACAACTGCATCACATAATTTTTTTTTCTATCATTCTTCCTGGAGTCGCTAAAAGTAGACAGACTAAACACTCATTGTCCGATTAAAGTACAAATGACACAACAGGACACCTTGCAAATTTTTTGTTTTGTTTTGTGTTTTGGTGTGAATGAAAGGGTTGCAACCTTTCTGTTTACCATGTTGGGTACTGAGGGGAAACACACCATGAACCCAGAAGAGCATTACGGAAATTATAAGTCACGAACGCAGCTGCCTATCTGTCTAAGTCTGCGTGTGGGTGTGTGATAGTTTGCACCACATCATCGTATTCTTCCATCCTTTCATGCAATGCATTGCTCAACCCTAATACTGTAGTTTATTTTTTGCGCTTTTGATAGACATGTAACCCCTCCATTCTAATGGTATAATCTGCCTGCCGTTAACTTTTTTCCCACCAGAATGCGATCATTGACGTTATAAACTAATGCTGCATCTGTAAAGCTCCACAACAGAATGTAACTTCTGTACTCTTCAAACAAAGCATTTATATGTCGTAGTCCGTACTACACCCTGGTGTAGTCATGTGCCTGCTCTACCCTTATGTACAAAGGTGAGTGTATGAATCACTGTTCTTTGTAACAACATGAATTATATCATAATGCATAAGGCTAGTGGAAGAATAGGCAGATCTTGTTACACGTTAGACCCATTTACAACACAGTTATAGCTGATATGAATTATATACAGCAGAACAAAGTTGGTATGTGACCATGCACCATATCGCACCATTAATGTCCTCATATAACCTCTAACCCTTGCTGATACGGCTCACTATTGTTTGCATTTTATTCCATTGTTCAAGGAAAGTGTTTCAGGCATGGACTGAGAATATCTCAGAGGAATGCCCGTCACAAGCAGATTTTAAGTGTCTTTTGGTCTGTGTTTGTGAACAGTGATTAAAGCCATGTGGGCGAGAACATGAGGGAGCGCCCAGTGCCGGGAGCTCATGTGAGCAGGCCACTTCCTGTGGAGAAATTATTCGCAGGCCTCTGTGGTTCACAGCTCTCCCTGTTGGCTAGACATCACAAGCCCCCAGCCAGACACCACAACATGCTGTTTTCTTTTTTGACTTGCCTTTTTTCATGAGCTTGACCACACACAATAATTTAGCCGTGCCGATCAGCTGGGGAAGACGGGCACAGCCAGAGCCTCTGGAGAGCGAGCAGGCCGGATTGATTCCTGGTTCCTGGCCTGGCTGGGCTTGTTATGTGACTGTTTCAGGGGCATTTCCTGGGTTCTGGGATGCGAGAGGTGAGAGAGGACAAGGCTAGCCTCAGACTCTGCTGGAATGATGTACTGCGTTCTGAAACAATTAGCTGTCTGGATGTCATGTTGATATTATAAACCAGCAAAACCTTAAGATATGCTCACACCGAATGATGCACGGCACAGCTTATTGGTGCAGAACTAGTTTAGCACTACAATTCAGCAGGGCGTATAAACTCAAAATAGACTACAGATGGAGACTTTATCAGTCTGGAGATCTCTGTTAAAAGAGCAGAGGGGTGATTTATTTTTTTTTCTTTTCAGTTTCATGGTCTAGACTTTATCTCTGATCTAATCTGAACCCAATTAGAACCCACAGATTTTTGAGTGCGATTGCTTAAGAGCTTGCCAAGCTCTTGATTTACAGCTGAACAATGAGAATAGAAAGGATATCACCAGACACACTGAGTAAGACTCTTGTACATGCAGAAAGACGAATGTGTGAGTAATGTAATCAGAACAGTATGCAGGTGGCTTCCTTTAATGTACTCATGCCTATGGCATTTGGCTTTAAAGCAAAACATTGAACCAGACAATCTCTGCCCAAGAGCTTTTGTTGAAAGCAACAACAGAAACTTATGTCACTTATGTCCCCCTGTGAACATATATTCATATTTCTATGAACAGATGAGCCAGGTAACATGTTTATAATGCGAACGACCCTTGTCTAGAATTCTGAAAGTTGTGCCAGTCTCCACTACTACTGTAGCTTATCATTATTGTAGTCATCATTTGGCCAGGAGTAAACTTTATTGAACTTTGTATTGAAAACATAAAGCTATCTAATATTACTGTCTCATGATGATTACGTTATCTCATATCTCAGATAATCTTACAATAAAATTATGAAATAAAACAATCAGGGAAATATAACTGCTTACTTCAATCCTCTTCACCTGAGGAAGTGGCACATACTGTAGGTTTATGGTGAAATTAGGTTATCAAAGTGGAATCCAATGAATATTATTTGTATTAAAAATTTAGTTAAATCCATCATTATCAGAATGATTTAATTTAATATTAAGTTGACCAGTTTGACTAGCCATTTGAATTGAAAAGGTTTCATTTACACCCAAATAGCTTTGGAGAGAGAAAGAGAGAGAGAAATTAAAAGTGTGTATATTAAAATAATATTTATGCTAATCTTTTTTTTTTAATCTTAACAACTATTAAAGAAGTTAAGCCATAGCTGTCTTTCTCTTTTATTTTACTGTATGTGACCTATCCTTCAAAACAAGCACATGTCTTATATAATATTCTCCCAAATACAGGTAATCATAAATTTCCTCCAACCATCCCTACAAGGTGAATAAAGGAGACGGATGTCAGAACTGAACAATCCCTTAAACTGACAGGTGCTGTAGGGCAGGTAGATGAATACAAGAGAGAATCGCGGAATTCTGACTTGCAGGCTTCTAGTTCTAGCAATACCTATGTGGATTTCACAAATCTCATACATACCAGCTAAGTCAAGACTGTGCCTTAAGGACATCATGATAATTTTAAACCCTTAGACAATACATCACTGGCTTTGAGCAAAAGTATGTGGATGAACTGTGATGTCACTTATGCAAAAGAACAAGAATTTCCAACATGTGTTTGTCTTAAAGCTGCACTAGACGTTGTTAAAAAAATTTTTTTTTCTTTTTCGAATGCTTAGATGTGAAATGAAAAGCAAATGGAGAAAAAGGTTCAACTGCGGGATACAACGGCTACGGCCAGGGAAAGGAGCTACGGGCTGTTAATATGAAAATGATTTATCACAACTTCTGTGTGTCAATAAAATTCATTGTAATCAGTGTAGACACCATAAACCATGTCTATTGTTAAGGTTACGTTGTGTCATGGATTGTTTTTACAAGCACCAAAAATGAACTATGGAGGTTATGAGCAATAATATGTTTAACAATGTCGATTATGAACTGTTTTCCTGTTATGGATCTGTAATGGTCTGGGAAAATCGCTATAGTTCAATCCATATTCTCACTGCGCAATTTTCTTTACTTTTAAGATATAATCTTTTAGAACTCCTACATCTCTAAGTCTCATAATATTTTGCTTTTGAAATTCTGTGAATAATGAGATTTTTCTTGATTACGTGTAATTTAAATACTAATCACAACCATAAAGTCCCTCGATATTACATAAACTGGCAGCTGGAGGCTTTTCATGTTCAGTGAACTCACAAAACCTTTTCTATTGACTAAGAAAACAATAGCATGTTCAAAACGAGAGTTGTTTTGAAGAAATGTGCACTGCCATTTTCTAAAAAATTGCTTTCTTTTCTTGGATAAAGCAGGGGGAAAACCTTATGGTCGTCAGTGACATACTGTGATTTTTTTTTTTTCATGATCTATAGACCACAGATAGGAGAAAACACTCAGCAAAAAATACTGAAGCTATGCAGACTAATCCAATCAGCTTAACATGTAGCATTAAGGGAAAAGCAAGCTGTGTAAGGTTTCAGAGGTCTCCTCAACACTAGATAGCTGCTCTCATATTTATGACTGTCCTACAGTAACCCCCACGAAACCATGCAGGAGACAGCCATTCTGAGTCAGAAAGAGTTTTTCATCCCCGTCCTTATATAAAATCTAATCTCTTCAGTCACAAGGGTTTGTCAGTTTGATATTTTACCTGTGATTTACGTTCCCTCCCTTCATCATTACGACTGTGCCACTAAAGGTTATGCCTCAGCAAAGCCATTTTACACTGTAGAGTGATATAACTCAAGAACTACAGTATGAACATGTAACGCTATAGATGAGTGCAAAAGTTTATACGCCATGTTTTTATTTTTAAACACATGCACTAAAATCATTGCTTGACAAATTAACTGAATTCAATAGAAAAAAAGCAATTATTTCCTGCTAAAGACCAAAACAAATAACAAAATCCACTGACTAATTATTTGAAAAGGAAGGAGTCAAACCTTTTGTAGACTCATGATATGACTGGAAAAAAAGCCAGTCTATGACATCTCTTCCAGTTACAGTCGATATTCAAAGAAGAATGTACAGAGAATGAAACTGAATGTGGTTACTCAGTTTGGTGTAAAGGAAAAAGAGTTTCTGTAAGAGTGAAAAGAAAAAAGATTTGCATGGTTTATGTATGATATTATACTAATATCATGTAGATTATTTGGGTATGCTTTAAATTAAGGTTCCAAAATTGATATCGCAAGGGGCATTCAAGTCAAGGTATGGCTTTTGATTGTGCAGAATAACAGTATAGAGTTATAAAGCAGGGGGGGGGGGGACACTTCTCTATATAATGCCCTGTTATATTAGTGCACTTTCCCCAGAATTACAGTACTGCTTGGTTACCAACCAACAAAGTAGAAAGTTTGCCAGATTAATGAAATAGCCCATATCCAAGTTCCTGTAATGTGCAAGTGGTGTTTGTGAATGAGTGCATGTACAATGAAAGCTTGAAAAGTCTCTTTTTTAAAACGACTCTTTGTAAATTATCTGTGGGTTTTCAAGGACCACCTCGGCTGAGATCATGATTCACGGAGGTACAGCCTTCTTTAAAATGTTTGAACCATTCAAATATTTTACACAAATCTCATCACATATATACTGTGCGTGATGAATGCCATCGGTTATACAGTATGCCTACATTCACAAGAGATTTTATCACAAGTCCCGTTTTGTCTTGAAAAACCCCTCATAATTTACTGAATTAACTAAAAAGAATGAACATTTCTTATAACATTAACTCAAGTAAATACAATTAATCTGCATTGGTTGGTGCTTATCTGATAAATAAAAATGCAATATTCATAATAATAAAAGATGTTTCTAAATATTGATAATATAGTGAAATACCAGATCTCCAGATATAAATTTTGTAATTATTATAGAGCCTTAGCTCTGTGTTTTATTATTTTACAACCTCAAACATGTCCTTAAGGTGTGGTTCACACTGGTCATTGTGGCCTTATTTTATAGCATAAACAATGGTTAATGTATATTCTGAAATATTTGTAATCATTATTAGTATCATTATTTAAATTATTATTATTATTATTATTCACTTTTAGCCTTGTTTGGTTTACCATTCCAAAGTAGTGTTAGGTGCTTTGTTCATGGTATTTACAGTGTGTTCATTCTGAAATTTGAAATTTGTTCATACTGTCAGATCAGGAAATAATAATAACTATAAAGCTAAATGTTTTTACCGCTTCTGCACCAGCACTCAAAAGTTTGGGATCACTTTCTAATTCCATGGTCGTTCCTAATTTTTATTATACTTTCTACTTTGTAAAGCAATGTCTAAAATATGCAATAATCTCGTTTGAACAGTTAACGTTGAGATGTATCTGCTACTCATGATCTTCATAACGGCTCAAATCCGAGGTGCAGTTAATTGGTGATTTTTAAGGCTGGTAACTTTAAATGAAGTTCTCCTCTGCAGCAGAGGTACGTTTTGGTCTTGCCTTACTGGAAAGGTCTTTATGAGAGCCAGTTTCATCATGGTGCTTGATGGGTTTTGCAAATCCACTTGACACAATACTGTTCTTGCCAGAACTATTCCAGAAAGGCTGACCATGTTTTAAAATAACAACTGACTGTTGTTGTTGATGTTGTTGTTGTATGCACATAATTACCTAATTCCATATGTGTTATTTCATAGTTTTGAAATCCCCAGTATTGTTGTAGCATATAGAAAATAAATCACTAAACAAAGAAATTTGCAAGTGACCCCAAACTTTTGAGCGGTTGTGTATCATATACATATTTGCTACTTCTGACAGTAAAGAAAACCCATGCACAGTACTTGTTCTGATAAAAATATATTTCTTTGTCCTTTGTTTTATTTTTTTAAATGTACGCAGACTTATGCATTTAACTGTATTTATACTCAGCTTCATCTAGTTTTATTGCTTTTTTATTTCCCAAAGGAATATGATGCTGTTTTTCACCTCTTAATTTGTTTGCAGACTCTGAACTTTGGCCGTAATGACATTACTGCACGTTAGCGCCAAAAATTTATTAGCCATGAATGGACAGATGATTCAGATCATTAAAAAAATTTTCTTCTCCCTCTAATTACCCAGCGAAAACAAGTGATGGCATATCTCATGGCTGAGGGAATGAGACTTTATCTGTTGTGCTGGCTGGGTGATGGTAAACAAGTTATCTGCCCACAGAAACAGCGAGGAGAACATTAAGCTCTCTCTGTGCTGTGTCTGATAATGGTAATGGTCAGCACAGCCTAATCATCAATTATTATCATTACCAAGAGCCAGGGAAACATGTACGAACACGTTCAAACAAACAAGTGATTGCTGTAAATGGAATGAACTGAGCTGAGGCTGAGCTGAGGCACTCTGTGGTGAGAAACATATTCTAGCAACAATTTGGTGATATTTTATTCGGATGCATTTCAAGTCTTGAACTTCAAGTACAGGGCACTTATGCATTCCTTCCTTGGTGAAGTATCCAGACAAATAGGCATTTGTTTGTGGTTGTAGCCACATGAATCTGTCTGCAAGGCCTTGGATTCATACACAGGATAGACAAAAGCCGCTTTATTGAATGATGGGAAGAAATATAGATCAGTATATTATTTACAGGAGGAAGCAAAACAGTCATGAATGGAAGCCATTGTGACCGTCATCCAAAAGTGCATATGTGGCTGAGACGCGATTATGTTTCCTGTGGTGGAGAGGCAATATTTTGCGCTTCAAATGGACCTGTTTAAAGACCAGTCTTCTTTTTTTTTCTTTTTTTTCTTGATGCCTTAAATGTAACTGGAGACCATATGTGTAATAGGTAAGAAGTGTAATAAAATGACAAAACCATCACTGTGTGTGAGAATTTGCAGTAAGTCAGTACTATTAACAGCACTTAGACACACTGGGTACCGAGGGTCATTTGACTCCTGAGTGTGGCTTTTGTAATTCCTTTTATTCCTTGTGTCAGGGTTGAAGTATGAGGGAGAGAGAATGGTAAAGCAATCACACAGCTTGCTTCCCTTCTGTATGTCAAACTATAGAGATTTACCTCAGAAAATGTCTCCGGTACACGTAAAACTGCAAGGGAAGAAAGCTGTGTGGTAGAAGAATCCTTATAAGATGTGTGAGATGTTTTAATATCTTGGTGACCGTTTTCACTTTGTGGAGATATTTGCATGGTCCCCCCAAAAATTCCTTTTGGTTAAAAATTTTGGTTTGATTAGACACAGTGTTAATTAGCTGCTTTAATAATTTTGTTAGTAAAATGTCCTCAAGGCCTTTTATAAGGACAAATGTGTTTGAATGTGTGTGTCAGGATGCCACAAGCTTTTTGGTCTGTTTCATATAAGAACATTAACAGCTATATTAACACAACCATTAAAGCTACTAAGGCTTGTTACAGTATTTGTATCTTGCTCCAATGTCTATTTTTATTTTCAGACTTATGCTAGGGTTTTACTTCAGACTTCTATTATAGGGTTCAGTGAATCCTAAACATTAACATTTAGTATTTGTGGTATGTGTTTGTAATTAATTCCAATGTCTTAATAGATGTCTGGATAAAACTCTGATTTTCTCAATGTTCTAAGGAAATTTATGAGGAGTGAGAAGTTTCTTTTGGGATGGTTGTTTCCCAGTAGTCCTGCTGTGGCTTGGCGACTAGCTGTGAGAAACGGTTGGATTTTCCTCTCTTTCTCAGGACGAGACACTTAAACACTTAAATCACTCTATTTAATTTATTTTCTCTTTATTTATTTAAACCTATCTTTAAAAGACATGCTGGAATGTAACCAATACAAAGCCAAGAGCAATATTAGGATAGATTTGCACCGTTTTACAGGATCTGTTATGCAGGGCATACACTTCAATTCAATTCACTTTCATTTGTGTAGCACTTTTAACAGTAGACATTGTCTAGACATTGGCAAAGGAAAACTCCCTGAGATGACAAGAGGAAGAAACCTTGAGAGGATCCAGATTCAAAACGGAAATCATCCTCATTTGGGTGATACCCAATAGTATGACCATAAATCAATTAATTATTATTAATAATTAATTATAGAACAAAAAAAGTTATTTACAGTTTATTCCTGCGTGATTTATCTAAGAAAACCTGACAGGATTTCTGAGAGAATTTTAGTTATGATCATAAATTCATAATCTTTGCCGCTAATGCTAGCCCGCTAGGCAGCAGGAGCAAATATAAATTTATTTTCGGAGAGATTTCTTTATCATGTTGATCACATCTAATGCCAGCTAGCTAGCCAGCATAAGCTAATGTGTTAGAATTAGGATATAATGTGTGAGGATTTTCACAGTTACAGTATGTTATGTGGTTACTGTTAACATAATTGTTTACTAGCACTAGCCTGTTAGCTAACATGAGTTTTTCTGACAGGAATTTAAGTTGAATTTCTAAATATTTAAAATCTTCACTGCATGTTTTTCTCTAGGTGGCTAGCACCAGTTAATACTTCCGAAAAGACTGATAAAATCTAAGACAAGACTCAGAGGTTCCATGGGTGTATCTTTGAGACTTGTTGTAATAATATTGTATTAAGAATTTGCCTACTGGACTGCATTTTGCAATAGCTCTTAAAACGTTATTATTTTTTAATGGTTGTTTTGTTTCTCTGACTAAATAAATAAATAGATAGATAAATAAAAAGGCGGCACAGTGGTGTAGTGGTTAGCACTGTCGCCTTGCACCGCCATGGTCCGGGTTCGATTCCCGGGGCAGGCTCGATTCCCGTCTCTGTGTGCATGGAGTTTGCATGTTCTCCCCGTGCTTG
>JAOTQY010000016.1:8198061-8213997 GCA_026413445.1 Dolichallabes microphthalmus
TGGCACCCTGTCCAGGGTGTACCCCGCCTTGTGCCCTAAGTTTCCTGGGATAGGCTCCAGGCCCCCACGACCCTGTACATAAGGATAAAGCGATACAGAAAATGAATGAATGAAAAAAGATAAATAAAAATAATAATAGCATGCTCATTTTGAGAGTTCTACATTATTGCGACATCATTCCCATATTCCATTAGTGGTAAAATGTATACGTTATTAAAAAAAATTATAACTTTTGTTTTAACCTGACATATCCGAGACCCCTAATGCACAGTTTGATGTCTGAAGCCTCCCTAATAACACACACCGGCAAGGCTACCATATAAGCACATGTATTTCTTTTTTAATCGTCATTGACCTATGCTGTGTACAGCATAAAGTATGTATGTCTTTGTTGCTTGGCTTTTAAGTTTTTTAATAATGAGTGGTTTTTATATAAAATTTTGCATCAAGCTTGGTCTGACCAGCTGCTGAGCTGATCAATCTAAAATGATCAATAAATTATATTTTCTTAAGCTTGATGTTATAGAACTCAAAAACAACCCGTCTATGAAAATCGGTAGCTGATTTGATGAAACACACAGTGTCCCTGGGCCATGCAAGCTGTGCAGTTTTACTTTCTGCACCCACCTTTCTCTCATCTTTCTATTAAACATAATCCAGTCTGAAGAGTAAGCACTAGAGCCTTGCTGTGTTTAACAACCAGGTGTTGGTGTTCACTCATTAACAAATAAATAAGTCTTGCTGGTCTCTTATAGAGTATTTGTCCTACCTTTGTATATTTGTCTCTTGGCAACTAGATTCCTCTAAACCTTTAGTTCACTCATACAGGAACAACTACAATGGCAGACTGCGGTTTTTATGATGGTTTATTACGACACTTGGAAAAGCAGCCAGCGTTACTCCATAAGTACACTAAATAGCTCCCTGTCACTTGTCCAGCCAAATCCATGCCTGTTTTATGAACCAGTGAGTCATTCTCATCCATTTGATTCACGGGTAATTCCCAGTGTGTGTTTCTAAAAGTTACACAAAGTTACTTGATTAATTACATCACATTTCCATGAGTGATATTTAAGGGAGATAAACAAGGAAGACTTTATTTGCCCTTGTATCCATGTTTGAAGATGTTCTCATCTATATGGTCTTTATTATGTGCTTGGGGAAGTTTACAAAAATAGTTGCTCAGTTTGGGAAAGGGGAGGATATGTTAGAAAGACAAATCTTACTCATTGAAGCACATATGACGTGCTAACTGGACAACTTGTCCATTTAGTAATGATGTCAAACAAACACTCTGATGTCAACAAGGACCTTGATATTCATGACCCAGAAATTACCTCTTACTAGATCATGGAGTGAGCTGTGTTTTTTCTTCACTAGGTGGCATAATTAACGGTAAAGTACAGCAGAATGGAAATTAACCCAGTTAACTCCTTTACCATGTAATCCAAATGCCGACAAAGCATTTCATGTACAAAGTTCAAAATATCTAGAAAATGTCCTGAATGTGTTTAAGGGTTACCTGCAGTAAGAACTGGACATACAATATACGGTAAGATACAGATAAACATGACATTCCCCTGCACTTAATTAAACATTTGTAGTTTTAACCTAACTGTAATTGTAGTACAGCTCTGTAAGTGGAACTGTGGGATTAAAAAAAAAAACTTCTGCTTTCTTTCAAACCAGGCACCAAAACACAGCCTCATATAGTACATGCCAAAAACACCAGACTGTCAGAATGGCCGTGATCCAAACTGGTAGAAGAAGTTGAGTGGATGTGAGTGTATCCAAAGTACAAGAGGTTGTGGGATCGAGATCTTTATTGAGGAGGTAATTAGTGGCTAAAATCCCACCACTGCTTGGCTTCACTCGTTCTCTCTCCTGCTTATTCTGTTTCTTTCTCAATTTCTCCCTAAACTTTCCCACTTTTGATTCTCTTACTGTTATGAGTCAGGTTCTCTTGATTTAACTTTGAATGTGAATATTTCTCTTACTGCTGTTTAAAGAAGTGAATGTGTCGGGGGGCTTTAATTTACTTTTACACTCTCATTCTTTGTAAGTTAAATTTCTGTTTGTTAAATATGATTGTGACTAATACAGTATAACGCTTTGAATCATATCAAAACCCAACTCTGCTGAGAAACAATGAGCACAACATTTAGGATTGAATAAGTTTATGTTTCAAACTCAATATTCAGAAACATTTGGCCCCTGCAGAAATTTAATAATGTCGTATGATGAATTTGTGCCGGAGCATAAGTCCAGTCACTGAAAATGAGACTGATGTACATCTCCAACTTATTGTCAAACATGAGTTATGCTAAGGGACCTTCTCGTTTGACAATATCTACAGAAAATAAATCATCCTGACTAAATATAGATGCACCTCCAAAACAGGTCACATTGCTGACAATCTATGATGGCCAACTGAATGTAGATCATGTTGGTATGATGAACATCAAGAATTAAGATTTATACTCTAAAATCGATTTTTAATTTGTCTTGTGATACTTCATGCATACATAATAAATAATTCACAGTTTATTCAGGTTATAGTAATGAGTCCTGTAAAATGACAAATCACACTATGCTAGGTTGTCTCAATAATTCATATACGTGGATTGACAGCACGTACAGTATATGATACATTACAACTTATGTTCGATCTAAATTCAAAATTTGGTACTGAAAGTATACAGTAAGCTGGGCTTTTGGCAGTTTGTCTTGTCGGCCTAGTTTCTAGACAATATAATGCTGAGGGAGATGTTTTATATATTTTCCCAAGCAAATCACTGTCAATCAGCTAACCTAATATTCCATGAGAAACATAAGTGTTCTGAGGCAATGATGAGCTTGGGGATTTCTGATTCAGTGTAAGGAAAATTAAATCCAGTTTATATCATGAACTATGCCCAGTGTCATGCAGCTCTTTGCCTTTCTATGCACAAAGAAAATTGTCCAGTCCCACGCCTCTTGCCAGACACTACCAGTGCTCTAAGTCCCATAAAAAACATGCATTTTTTCCTTTCAAACTACATCACTCCTGCGTTCAGTTGTAATCAGCTATCTCACTTTTCCTGTCTGTAATGGTCTCATTATGAACAGAGTCTAGACACTGTACAATGTGACCATGCTGCCCACATGGACATGACAAGGCCAAAATCCCAGCCAAATATTATAAAAGTATCTTTTGTGAGTTTAGCGGTGGCAGAATATTAGACAATGGTGGCTGATATAATGTCTCAGACAAGGTGGATGTGTAAATCTTTTGGCTTTTATACCACAGTCTGAGTAGGTTACTTATGACAAGCAACACCAGGCTGGGTGAGTTGTTATTCAGCAACATTTATCATACAAGTCAGAAATTTAATTTGGCATTCACCCTAACGTGGAGGCCTGCCATTGTGCCAGAAAATCACAATTTGGCTCTCTATTCACCCTTAAACCTTATTGCCTTGGGCTTCCCTTGCTGTGGCGACCTGATATCCTTATCTCCTGGACACAGTGGAAGATAATAGCCTAGTGTACAGGGTGTTGAGAGACAATTCACTAGCAAATCACTAGACATTCTGAAGTGCTCTCAAAATAGCACTTCCGAAGTATCCAGAAAGATTCATTTGTCTCCTCAGATGCCTGTGCTATTAATAGCTTAATTGGTGTAGTTTTTCCTTATGCATATGTCTACCCTCTGTTGCTGACTGAGACATGGGCAGTGGATTTTCATCCAGGCTTCTGCCTTCACAGTTGCAATTGGTTTCTTAATTTTCGAAAGGACTACACCAATGTACATGTAGGTAATGTAATTAATCTAAAATCTACATGTGTGTTGATTTGATGCGACTTTAGGGCAGGAGGAGCTCCCATTGCATCTCCTGTCATTTTCACATCTCTCCTGACCAGTTAGTAGGAGATAGGTGGGAAGTTTGTACACCAGTGTTGGATAGTATATTTGATAAACTGCCATGTTCTTTGTTTACCAGTAAACTGCTTTTATATGGAAGCATAAAACATGCTTAATTGTTGTAACTCAACTATCAGTACTGTTTTCTAATTGCTCCAGATGCTTTGGAACTTCTACAAGGTGAAGTATATCTATCAATATGTATTGAGTGTCTACAGTCCAGTAGCTACAGTGTAAGTGAGGAACCTCAATAGAAAATAGCATTAAAAAAATATGAGCAATATGATTAAACTCTTATGTTAGGCTTTTCTACAGTAAAGCCTAACATCAGAGTTTGTAACATCTTGTATGACTCCTAGATTATTAGTGTGCTATTTATTACAAAGTTTGTAGTTTAATACGTACAATACAGAAACTAATATTTTATCAGGAAATGCGTGGTATATTAGTATAGCATACAACGATCAATGAAAAACATTTGGCTCAGTATTGTGTAGGTTCTCCTTGTGCCACCGGGACAGCACAGGCCACTCCACGAGACTGGCGTGACTCCACAAGACTTCTGGGGTGGGCTGTAGTGTCTGTCACCAGGACATAGGTAGAAGATCCTTTGAGTCTTGTGAATTGTAGGGTGCATCATCTGTGTTTTGGATTTGGGACCATTTGTGCTTGATTGAATTGGGATCTGGGAAGTTTAGAAGCCAGTTTGGCAGTCTTGAGCATTTTGCATGCTGACCTCCATGTTCGGTGGGCTGTGTTGCACTGGGTTGTGGCCAGCATTGACTTTTTTCATCAGTTTGTGCTCCATTGGCTTTTCTGTGGGATTGAACCAGACAAGCTGGCCTTTGGTTCCTGCTGCCATGGAAGAGCCTTGGGAACCCATGATCCTATCACCAGTTTGTACAGTACTTGTGTATAACTGTTTATGATTCATCGCCCATCATTCAATTATCAGTTTATTTTTGATTCTTTTAACCCTATCACCTTTCATGGAAAATGTCACCTGTGCCATGGTGGTTTTCAATCTAATAAACCGGGATTTGAATGCAGGAGAGCAGTTTAGTCGGTGTTTCTTCTCAGTCACTGCATAGTTCCATCACAGCTGCTACAGATATTGTTTATTCCTGTGGACCTTCCAATTTATAAATCTGGCAGGTCACCATTTACTTTGTTTATGAGTAGTAGTGGAATAAAATGCCTTTGCATCTGTTGTTTTAATACCTGTACATTTTGCTGCAGGTATGCTATACTGTACCTATAACTAGATCAGAAACTTTTTATTCCTTACATACAAAATGTTGAGTTCTCCTAATCTTCTTCCTTTATGCATTATCACATACTTAAGGGGTCTAAATAATTTAATACCTGAGTCAGCATGTTACTCTTACTCTATCCATGCTTATGTCTAATGCCTTATGCTATATTAGCTGGGCACTCAGACATTATTCATCAGTATAAATGGAGACGTTGACCTTGATTTAATGACTTTGTTGAGTCCTGGTCAAAGGAGCTTTATAGAAGATCGTAAAAAAGAAGCAGGCTTTTAAAAGATGGTAATTGATATGTAAAACTGGTTACTTAGTTCTATCACAACCCCCTTTCCCCCCCAGGCATCTTGAGGTGATGAGGAGTGTGTTAGGAGGGTGGCAAGCAGTAAATGAAGTGCTAAATGGGAGCGGATAAGATCTGCGTGAATGATACTTCGCATCATGTTATGGAGTGTGAAGTCATCAGCTCCACATTGCGGGCTCCTCACACTCATGCTCACTTGCACCAGGAACATAGTATATTTATCACTCTCTCCCTTAGTCGATCTGTTCTTCTCTTTACCTGCAATTGACTTTAAATGAGTTCTCAAGGCAGTCCATAAAACACAGGCAAAAAAAAAAAAAAAAAGCAGTGTAAATCTCATTGATTGCTTCACATATGTTTCATAAGACACTCAAAGAAGAAGTGGATCACATATGAATGCAGCGGGAAATGTAGCTTTAGGAACATGTGTTAGGGATATATTACAAAGGATGATTATTGATAAATTCTGGAATGTGTATCGAAATAAATTACTGTGACGGTACTGTAAAGATGGAGTGTGTTTACTGTTAAACAGCTTGTTTTCAGCACCAGCTAATTCTATATATTCTTAAATTTTTAAAAATTATCTTTAAATACTCGTATTATATCTAGATCCCAATTTGAAGTGTGTGTGCCACACATCATCTACCTGTTATTGATTAAAATTTATTACCTTTTATTATACACTACCAGTCAAAAGTTACAGCACAATACACCTTATAATGCCACAGTCTTTTCTGATTTTTATTTATTTCAACATTTTAAAACAACCCTGAAGGCATTCACAATATGTAATACTGTAATCTCCTTTGAGCAGAGCCTACTACTTATGCCCTGTAGATCCTTCATAACGCCTCTAATCTGAGGTTAATTGGTGATTTCTGTGGCTGGTACTGTAACTCGAAATGAACTTCTCCTCTACAGCAGTTTTGGACTTGCCTTCCTGGGATAGCCTTCATGAGAGTCAGTTTCATCATGGTCCTTGATGGATTTTGCAAATGCATTTGACAATAACTTTTCCAGAACAGCTGACATGTTATTAGGGTCTAAGCACTATAACTTCAGCATGATGTTGATGATGACATGGCTATTACATCATCATGATTGCTGTGAAAGTGCTGATGTCTGAAATTGGTGATGTCATCATATGTGAAGGGTCCTTTTGTTTTCTTTAAGGATTTTTTCCCCAGCAAGTGGGGCTTTTTGGGGGACGAAAAGTGGTTAATAACTTTCTACCTGACATTATTGACTGAAATTACATTGAGTGACATCACATTGAACACCATAATAGCTTGATGCTTTTTTCCCCAGGATCTGCAGCTCATTGGAGGTCTTAACATAAAATTCACCCTATTCTACAATTATGTCATAACAGTATTAGTATGTCCCCTTTAAATGCATGTTAACATGCTCAAAAATCACACAGGTTGTATGGTGCACCTGCAAGGTTTATTCTCCTCACCTTTTGGCTACATAGTAAGAATTTAAAACTACTTGCACCCCTGTAAATTACACTAACAGCAATAATGTAGGTCGCTACCTATTGATTGCCAGCTCCACCAGTTGAGGTTAGGTATCAATTGTAGATTTGTGTTGGTGGATCAAAGTAAAGCATTTTAAGAAACAAATCATAATTTGTTGATAACAAATGGTGTTTGTGGAACTGTTTTATGAACGCAACTTCATACTCAAGGTTGTGCTGTTGTACTAAATATCAGCACAGATGTGATGCAGGGTGCAGCCCGAATGCCAAAGGCATCAAAGCAGTGCTGATATTTTGTACGACAGCGCTCTCTCTCTCTCTCATGTGATATTGCTGAAATATCTGTTGTGGATTGTCTTGATACTGTATCTATTTGTGCTTTATTACATTTAATTATGGGTTTTTAATATAATTATTTAAATCCGGTTATTGCATTTTAAGGTGGGATAATATTGTTAATAATAATAATAATAATAATAATAATAATAATGTCATATACTTTAACTGAACGTTTATTCACATGATTGGTACTGCAATAAAACTGAATGCATGTTTTTTCAGGGTTCCAACCTTGTACAGTAATGAACAATACTGATGTCTTGTTCTTGTAGCTATCTGCTAATTATCTATGCTCACTTTTACTTTCATTTTATTCATCAAAAGCACACATTCATAAAGGAGTTATTATTATTATTTTTTTCATGTTTGCTTTGAGCCAACTGAAAGTGGAACAGGACTGACTGTTGTGAACAAAGTGGTAGAGAGGACACACTTTTATCACACACCATTGCCCTCTAGTGTTCGGTCAGTTAACATGCTTATACTGTAAAACAGTCAACACCTATTATTATTATTATTATTACTAAAGAGACAGCACTAAAGAAACACTATGACTAACACTATCCTGTGATCCTGTGTTGCAGTTATTTGGGTAGAAATGCCTTGATGATGAGAGATCAAAGAAGTCTACTGTATGCTATCTCAGATAACCACTTTTTAAAACATTGGTGAGCAGAAAAGAATCTCAGATTGCACAACACTTCAAACCTTCAACAGTAGAACATCACTGACTAGTGCCTGAGCCCACTGTAGCCTTGTTTTTGTTGTTGTTTATACATTAATTTGTACATTCTGAGATGCTTATTTCCTCATCGTATTTATAAAGGGTATTATTATAATTTTCCTCCATTTTGATCTGTATGATTTTTATTCATTAGATTTGTGCCACAGTACATGATCGGATTATTGCGTGAATGTGCTACTGTACGGGTATTTCTATTAAAGTGGAAATTATATGATGTGACTAACAGTATAACATGTAAATTTGAAAAATGTATATTTAGAATCATTGAATGCAACACAGTCCATCAGTGGCATGTTAAGTATGACGCGTTATAGTCAGGCCCCAACTCTGAGCATTATTTGCTGAACAAAGTACAGTACAGTGAGTATTATACTGTAAGTAAATGTTAATAATTCAGAATGTTGCTGAGAATGAAAGTGTATCGCATGTTTAAATCAGAGAGTCAAACCAAAGAAAAATATTCTTTTCAAATCTCTTTATTTCATTTTATTTTGGGCCTATGTACAAAACAGCAGTATTTACACAATTCAGCCCACAAAAGCATGAAGAGGTCACACTAACAGTCGAAGCAATGCTTGATCTGTACCCTGTTTTGAGCAGCAAACATTTCCTGCTCGATGTTTTTTTATTACCTAATTTGCCTTTTGCAGTGAAAGTGCAAGATGGATGCTTCTTGTAGCTTAAAAAGACCAGACCTGACCACAGAAGGGCACAAAAAGCACATAGCAGGGCTGACAGAAGCAATTAACAAAGAAATGTGAATATTTTCCCTTTTATACATTTAGTCAAATTTTTTTAAATATATTTTTAAAAATGTCTTTCATCTTCACACAGTGTTATCTTGCATTATAGAGCAAGACTGATATGAAAGTCTTTCAGGAAGGTTTACTGTATGTAAAACTCATCTTAAACTCCCAGGACCCCACACTGCATCCTGGCTTATCCTCATCTCTTTCAAACTACATAATTTAAGGGATCAAGGTTTTACTGGATTCATTTATAATCCTCATTTTAGCTTGTAACCAATGAAAATTAATAGAACGTTCTGCTTATGCATCGGCCACTGGGTCGAATAAAACAATGTTTAACTCACCTTTTAAAAAAAACAAAACATATATATATATATATATATATACTTGAATATTTTCACAACATTTATACCTTGAGCTAACTCATCCTCCCTGATTGCCGGTGTCCCCTATATTAAGGCAACCACATGCACTGTAATCCTTCCTCAGTGATTCTCAGTGATGTCTGCATTTGAAATGAGGACACATGATTAGTGATTTTTGGCATTACTGAGGTTCAAAGACAGTGCTGGGTTTACGTCTATGCTTATATAGAGTTGATCTAAATAGACTAATCTTTATGTCTGGAGAAAAAAATATATATAAACATTTTACAACACATCAGCTTCGTTGGAATTTAAAAAAAAAAAAAAAAAAAAAAAAAAACGGACAGCTTGCGTAGGGGCAGGGATTTGAATAGTAAAAGTTTTAGGCGGATATTAAACCCTACAGTGGCATTCACAGCTTCACAGATCTAGGGTCTGAACACATTAATAAAGAACCAAGACACCACTTTATACTCAAGTGAGCACATTACAGAAATAACTCACAGTCTGTTGTATATATTGTTTTCTGGGTTGTGTACAGTTAAAGTGAACATCCCTTGTACAGAAAGAACCAAGACTCATAAAGAAGCTTTTCTCACTATAGACAGGACAGATGAGGTTCAACAACACAGTTTATCACATTCTATGAAAGCTGGAGCTACTTAGCTGGCTAGCTGAATCACCTGTTTGAGGGTTAAGTAAGGCATTTTTATGCAATTTAAAGAATTCATACCATTTAAAGAATATATATTTCTTTCGTTAATTCTGTTGACAGGCTGGGAATGACATTGGCAAAAAGGTTTGCTCTGTAGCTTGATACAGAAATGTAAGTTGGACTGTACATTTTACTGAACAAAAAGCTGTAGCAGTAGTGATTACCCAAAGACAAAAATCATACATTGATAATTAGTATAATTAATAATAAAAAAACTAAAACATGCCCATGCCAACGTCTGACACACATTCCAGTCAAGTTTCTGCTGCATGCTGGGGTTTTGTATTTTTTTTTGGGTGGGGGGTGGGGGGGGTATTTAGAGCAGAACACGGCACAGATTTACGAGCCATGCGCCAAAATGAAAAATAAATAGCAGTCTATGCTTTATAGGCAAAAAGCCCACTTGATTTTCTACACGGATCAGAAGCAGTACTGTGGACAGAACAGAAGAGGTCAAATTCAGACAAGAAATTCACAAAGAAAAGGAAAATGATGCAGTGCAAATGAGGTCTCTCCATGCAGCCTGTGCCGCCAGTTCCCACCTCACTCTCTCTCTCTCGCTCGGTCCTGCACTGGGCCACCAGTAAAGCAGTATTCTGATGCAGGGCATAGTCACTCTATTATGTACATAATCACAATCCTGCCATCTGTCACTGTGGTGCAGGCTGGAACTATTTTCTTCATCGTCATCATCATTTTCATCATCGTCTGCAGCAGTAGCAATCACGGCGAAATCCCGAGCTCATGAGTCTTAGAGGAATGCTATAATGGTAGCTGTGAAGAGACATGCATGGAGACAATGTAAAGAATGAATGATGAAACATAAATATTAAACATACTTTTAGATGGACCTTTTTAGACAGTTAACATTCATTCTGTCATCAGAGTTACAGGATATTTTCTTATTAAAATTTTCCTTTCCATGTTAGAAAAATGACAGGTCAAGATAGAACATTTTGTAATGTCAGTTGTGCCGCTTATTTTTCCATCACACCGATTAATCTCACAGCTGCGAATCAGACCTGCGCCCGAAACAGAATTCAATTCACTAAGTAGGATGCTTATTTTGCAATAATGATAATGATAATAATAATAATAATAATGTTAATGTACTTCATGTAGCATTAAGACGAACATAATGTGGTGAATTGTGGTCACCTCTGCTATGTGCATTTTATTACCAGAGCTTTTACCTGTTATGATCTGGGCTCTCAGACTGTAGCAGCCTAAGAACATCATATTTTAGAGTATTTTGAGTTTTCTCTTGATAATGTTTTAAACCAAAATCCTATAGCTTTAACATTGTTACTGTCTATTTTAAGTCGTCATATGAACCCTTACTGTCGCATACCGTTACAATTTCCCATGAGTGCTCTTACAGGTACATGTATTAGTTAATCAGTTCTTTTTAAGTTCAATTAGTAAATGAATCTGCTGACCTGTTGATGGAGATCCATGATGCAATCAGTTTGGAGAGGCTAGCAGTTCTGTGTAGGACACACACATGCGCACACAGCACAATGGTTACATGAGGGTGAATATTGCATTGTTCTGTTTATTACTTACACTATAGCTATTACTCTCTCTCGAACAACGAAAGCAAATTAATCTATAAACAACCTTAAAAGAATAGACATTGGTGAAACATTCTCACCGACGTAGTCTTGTGGTCAACCGGTCGATCTAGCTTGATGCGGATGTCCGTCCGGTTCTGGTCATGACCTTTACCACTGTCAGGAGGCTTGCCTATACCTGGGACATGAACAGTCTGCAATCAGCTTTTACTCACTTGACTGTAATCAACCTGACTGGGTTACACACAGTGGAACAATTCTCATTTTTTTGTATTTCAAGTGGACATACAGTATTATGAGAAAGGCACTTTTTAGTCTTTTGAGACATTAATTTTTGACATGGGTCTGCAGTGTGCATGTACAATAAAAAACAAAAAAACAAAATAAAAACCCTTTTTTTACTTTTCTATTTTTCACTGCTTATTTGTGGACCTTGTATGGAAATTAAATTAGATTTCCTCCTTAATATGACCTCATATTTGTGATACAAAAAAAAGTTCATGCATTATGCGAGTGGTATAGATGGAACACTAAAAGAAATGTTTTGGAGAACTCTAAGGCTTATGTTAACTTTTTGTATAAAATGAGTATAATTTTGCACCGATAAGGCTAAAACTCTCTCATCTTGTGCTTTTTAACTCACCAGGAGAACTTCCCCGTCTGCTGGTGCTGATGTTGTTTACATTGTCGTCCATCCATGTGTTGTAGTTAAACGAGTCCCGCTTGTGTGGTGTTCCTGCTGATGACAGACTTTCCTAAAACACACAATGACACACACACCATCAGTCCACTCAAATGCAACCACATGCTCTCTACATACCAAAAGAGATTGTTTATATTTGTATTTGCATTATATTTAATTGTAGAGTACCAAGGCTGAATCGAGATTATTTCACAGCATGTCAGTTTGCTTTGAAAAGAAAATGAGAAATCGCTTACCATGCCGGTATCGTAGTCCTCAGTGGCCTCGGTTTCGTTCTCCTCCACCACACTGGCAAAGCTGCTGGCATTTGAAGAAGACCGTGACAAGTCGTGAGCTTCAGGGATTGATGCAGCTCTGAAACACATTGCTGAGCTACACACACACACACACACAACCATACACACATTCATTTAATATCTATACAACCCTACTGCTTCATCTTATATTCATCTTTTCAAACACATACGCCTCACCTGTTCTTAGTGGCGAGAACCTCGGGTGAACTCTGATTGGATGAGTTTTCAGACTTGGGTTCCTGTGATATGTGTCCGCTGTCAGGAGTCTTCTGCGTCGTCGGCGAGCTCTCCCGGCTGCTGCACAAAAACACAATGACCATTAGGGGGCAGCAGGAGAATTCTCTTCAATGCTGTTGTTGAACGTATAGTGCTCCAGTTAGGTGCAGGTAAAGACCAAGCTGCACGCTACAGCTGCTGGTTAGTAATGAGAGACATTAGACATCTATATTTGGAATAAAGCATGCTGAATCACCAGCGAATCTGCTGAAAAACCAGAATTCCAGAAGAGCTGCTGCCAGTGAAAGCTGTGCTCTGAGGTTTAACATAAATCACATAAAGATTTTTAGGGATCGTAATACAAGTGCTAAAATAAGCACCTCTTCATGGCATGGTGCAGGTGGCAGAAATATTTTGGGTTCTCTTAAGAAGTGCCTTGGTTAGAAGGATGTGGTTAGAAGAGCTACTACAACACCTAAATTTAAATATTTCCTTTCTATATTGAGTATAAAAATTGAGTACAGGAGTCATTTTCTTAATGTCTATTAAAATGTACTTATTAATATACAGCATGTATTCTGTATATATTCTGTATTTAGTTGCACGTAATATATGACATTCAGCATATGATATGCCAAATTCAATTTGCCTACCACATCATCAAGCTGATTACTTTATTTTTTCCATTCACATGCCACACAGCACATCGGTTGATGAATACTCCCTAACCTGGAGATACAGCCGTCGTTTGTGCTACAGTAGCTCAATGTGTGATGTGGCTCAATTTTGGGAAAGTCAATTAACCTAACCTGCATATCTTTGAACTTTGGGAGGAAACCGGAGTATCCAGAGGAAACCCACTGAGCAGAAAGGACATGCAAACACCATGCACCCAGACCCCAAGGTGGAAATCGATCCTCGACCCTGGACGTGCATGGCGACAGTGCTAACCACTAAGCCACTATGCCGCTTCTTATTTGCTAGGAATATAATAAGAAAACTTGAGTTTGGAATAATCTACTTATTTACTGTATATTAAAAGTATTTAAACATTTCCAAAACTGATTATTAGATTATTCTAATCAATGCTTTCATTTCTGACAAGAAAAATGAAAACAGGGCAGTGATATATTTGTTATACCACTTATGCCAACGTAAACATACACCCCTAATGTTGAGCAGATTTTCACTCTCAGTGAGGAAACAATCTTGATGCTGTGCCTCTTCTCATTATTTGGAAGCACTGTGTCTTTCAGCAGCATTTCTGTTTCGATCACAGATATTTCAGCAGTACAAGATGCTTAGAGTATGAGTTATTAATGTTCTTCAGCACAGGTCAATTAAGCTGCATCATTAAACACACAATTAGAACCTGTTATCACTCGGCAATCATTTCAGACGTGAGTCTAGTTTCATGGCGCGCAAAAAAAGCTTAGATTCGAGAGACATCTATTCCATTATGTTATATCCAAGCAGTTCTGTGGTTAATAAGGCGATTCTAAGGTGGCATCTCTACTTGAAGGAATCTATGATGAGCCTGGCCGTCCTGAGACTGACGCTGGGCAGAGAGACACAGAGCACTGTCCTGTCCTCTGACAAAAGAGCGGCAATCCTTCAGTAACCACACAAACACAAAGGTACACAATCAGTGACATTATTTTTCTTTGTCTCTACATCTAACTCAAAGGATTTAAATATACTGTACACACTGCAGTCGATTTAATAGGGACAAATGTACACCTGTTCATTCATGCATTTACTGTATGCAGACCAGATTAGGTTTTCCCAACCTTTAACTGACCCTGTGTTCACTACAGCCTTAGATTCCCGTGCTTCACCGAACGAGGAGTAAAACCCTGAGCCTACCCACCTCGAGGCTTGATATTTTCTGGATTTTGATAAGCTTTTCTGCTCACCACAGTTGTGGTTATTTGTGATCCTGCAGACTTCCTGTCAGCTTAAATATGTCTGGCCTCTGAATTCTGTTCCCACAATACTGAATGTTTTATTGTGTGATCACATTCTGTGTAAACGCTGTAGCCTGCTATGCCTGCACAACCCATGAGAAAAGTCATTTCTGAAATGATTAAACCAGTCTGTCTGGCAGCAACACCCATGCCACAGTCAGAGTCACTGAGATCATATTTTTCCCCCATTCCCCACCTTTAATGTCAACATTAATTAAAGCTTTTCACCTGTATCTGCCAGGATTTTTATTCGCTGCACTGCTGCCACATGATTGACTGAGTGGATAATTGCATGATTGTGCAAAGTCCCTGATTTTCCTTCTGATGTTGCTGAGTGTTCATATACAGTACTGTACACATGTAATGTCTACCTTTCATTACCAGGATGACAAACATTAGTGTACTGAATGAGAACACGATCTGAGACATTTTAGTTGCAACTGCATGTGTCACCGGGTCCCTGAGCTCCTCACCTTTTCTCCTGCACCTCCTGGATGTTCTCGATGCCAATGGCGCTGCTCCTGCGAGAGTTGAACGGGCCAGACTTTTTCCTCGTTGGACTTTTCCCAGGAATGATCAGAGACTATAGGAGAGAACGACAGCATCGTCAAAAAACAAAACAATACCATACCATCATCCTCCCATATTTTGTAGTACACATAGTTTTATTATAGACTGCTTTGAATAGCTTTGATGTTCTTTTTACTCTGAAAAAAGTATGCCTCAGAGCTAAGCTTTTTACCGCGACAAGATTCACTTTGACATGTCTGGGAGGTTGAAAGCTATTGATGTCATCCAGAATTGAACTAGAGGAGAAATACAGTACCGGTCCACAGGCATCACTAAAGATGGTTTGGGCACTGACTACAGCACTAGGCTTTATGTACCAGTGCAAGATGAAAGACGGGGTCTGAGCTACTGAGATTGGGGGAGTTTGCTTTACTGCGGACACTTTGTTCTCTCAGTCCGTTTACTGGGTTTTACTGCTCCCGCTTTACAGCTTTCAAAATATGACTTGAAAAAGGCTTTTATCTAGAATGACTTCAAAAGTGTGGAGGAGAACTGACACTGAATGAACCCCCCCCCTACACACACACAAACAAACACACACACACAAACAAACATGCACTTTGTGGTACTATACTAGCAATACCATTCAATACCATTCAAAATCCAGACAAGAGCAAAGAATAACACTGAGCTATATATACCACAGCAAACAGGGAGGGAGACACTGGGAATGCAGCGATACGCAACACAATATAGAAGGACTGGAAATTTGAAAAAGAGAACGGATATTTGGACGTC
>JAOTQY010000016.1:8249477-8269884 GCA_026413445.1 Dolichallabes microphthalmus
ACAATTGGAAAAAGGAAAAATAAAAGTAATTTGAATTTTATATATATATATATAAACTTTAATCTCTTTTACTTCAGACATCATACATGACTTATTATGCTGTTCTGTAGTTCTGTATAGTCTTACAAAGCTAAATTCTAATTATTATTGATTGAGAATCTGACTGTTTTAGTCACTCAATGTAGTGAAGAACTGCCTTTTTCAGAGTAGAGGCCATTTGACTGGAATTGCAAATGATCAGCCACACCCATTGTTTTTGCCTGCCGTTTGGGTGAACAGGCGGCGTGCAAGCAACATCCTAGATGGCAACAACATGGTTTGCCATAGTGAGACATCTGAAGAATCTGAAGTTAGGATTAAATGAGCCTCACAGTCAATGACTATATTATGCTCCAATGTTGACTCACTGAACAAAACTTTTTGCCTTGGCCTGAAAAACCTGTGAGCAAATGAGACCAAAATATACAGTATGTAAGATGATCTGGGGGTTTTCTTGTGATTATGTGCATTGGAAGCATTTAGAAATGTAAAAAGACTGAATCACAAGGAACAGATGACAATGTTAACGTGCTCAGGTCAGTATTAGATTATTGTCCTTGCGTTTTGTCATGTTTTGTTTTGGGGTTGAATAGGCCGTCTTAGACAAATTCCTTCATCTATAGTATTCTCTTCATCCTGCTCAGACATGGGACAGGTACACTTGGAATGAGGCAAGTATACAAACTTAATGGAACAGCAGTTAGCTATACACACACATTGACTTATACCTCAGGGCATTTTGAAGCAGTCAATCCACCTCTTCGTGGTTTTGGGAGTTTGGGGAGATACCTCATACAGACAGTTGATCTCTACTGTAGATCAAACCAGGGACTGACTGACAGTGGATCTGCCCTCTGCATCACTACGCCAAAACACAGCCAGTGAACAAGACTGTATAAAATGTCTAAACCTATGGCTGAAGTATAAAAGTTCCAAAAGTTTGCACACCCTTACTGTAGGATAAAACGACAAAGAGGGAGGGAATGAACATATACCAATACGGCATAAAGGCCTTAATTTAATGAAGGTTTGTCTGGTCTGGTCTGCTTTAACATGTTTGCTCTTATACATATGCAGTTTGGGCATGTTTACCTAAAAGTACAAAATGAAGCAGGACTCCACACATTCAGCACCTGAAAATCCAGTTGAAACTAAATTATACTATTCATTAAGATTGAATAACGGGAGTGCTTATCAAAAATGTGCCTTAGTACTAAGATTTATAAACAATGGTTTGTTATTAGGTGTTCACGTCATGTTTGCACATGCATTTCCAACGACACTTAAATACATTTGGTGGAAAGGTTTTATTGACTACCTTAGTGAAAACAGACAAAAGTGCTAAACAGTGTATTACAGATGATTTCTCAAAAGAGCTCACTGCTCACTACATTTCATATTCTTGGATCTTAATTTAAGATCTGAACTTGCCATGTCTATCAAAAACAACTAGCCCCCCCCCCAAAAAAAATGTATGTCCCATTGCACATGCAAATCAGCTCGCATTATTTGGGCATCTTAGCAATTCACGTCTAAGGGCCTAAGTGTGTTAGATTTCACAGATGTTCTTTCA
Source organism: Dolichallabes microphthalmus (assembly GCA_026413445.1). Lineage (NCBI taxonomy): Eukaryota > Metazoa > Chordata > Actinopteri > Siluriformes > Clariidae > Dolichallabes > Dolichallabes microphthalmus. The sequence goes on from JAOTQY010000016.1 coordinate 8,251,090, forward strand.
TTACCAAAAGTAACTAAATTGTGAATGTTAAACTACAAATCAGTTTTGTATCCCCCTTTACACCCCCATCTTAATTATTCTGTTTATTTATAAGGAGGATAAAAAGCTTTATTTTCTTTCTTTCACTCAAAAATCCATGAGGCCATGCAAACTTTTGCGCTCCAATGTAGAACAAGCTTTTGACTTTTTGTCCTACATCCTGTGTAAGGGTAAATAAAAAAGCATTTGCCTTCTTTTATACCTATTATATAAACACACATACAATGCACTGTATACAAAAAAATAATTAGTGGATTTCTGGTGGGGCCTTGAGTTAGTGAGCAGGAAATGTGTTTTATAACACAGCCGGATCCCTGGAGCCCTGAGCAAATTGGCAAGTGGTTTATATGAAAAAAAGAAGCTTCATAATGTGCATTATTTTAACAATTACATGTTTGTTTCCAGGAGCGAATGGTTTGACTGAGGAACCGGATTTCTGGAAAAAAATATGGGACAGATGTGTGTTGTTTTTTTTTTTTTTTTTACAAGTAAGTTATCACACAGCGGACGATTAACTCTCTCTCATATCATTCGTGTAAGCCATTAGTACCATGCTAGCAACATGTATACAATAAATGCCATGGAAAAGGGTGCTCTCAAAAGCCAAGCCATCTGTATGAAGAGTTTTGGTAATGTTGCAGGCAACAGATTGAAGTACAAGAGGGAAAACATACAGAGCAAAGGAAGGTATCAGTGAGGATTTAAGGCTTAGTGTTAAAGGCAGCAATGTGTGTGTGTGTGTGTGTGTGTGTGTGTGTGTGTTAGAGAAGTACAGAGCTTGAGAAGTACCTTTTGGAATGCAGGGGCAGTGTAGGGCAGCGGAGCCTGGAGCAATGTGGCGTCTAGTGTGCTAGAGATACGTGGCTCACCTCCATCCTGTTTCCTGCAGACACAGAGAGACAGATGCAGATCTGGTTAGTGCTGCATCACCTCTCACGCTCAAACACACACATATTACATACAGTACACACATAAACACAAAGATTTTGAGGTCACGGAGGGGAGCTTTATCAATGTGGCACCCTGGGGGTTGACATTTGTATTACTCTATGCAGCTGTGTACGAAGCCACTCCCAGCAGTCTTTGCACTTTCATTAGTAGATTCCTGGTTCTTTACGAGTTCTTTACATGGGAAAGATGAGTATGAGCAGTATCTGCTCCAAGGGAGAGTTGAGTAATTCAATTCATTGAACTTCTGACTTTTATTTATTTATTTATTTATTTATTTAGCTTTCGTCTGGTCATAATTAAGTTTTACATTATTCTCAAACTGAAATAAAACAGGTTGTGTTACAGCGTAGGCTAAATATGATACAGTGGCAATGTGAGTGACCTACAATTTCCCATCAGAAAACAACTGGTGTGTGATCCTCAGGCTGAAAGACATACAGACAAAGATATTCCTGTAATTCAACATGAACCTAAAGCCCTTTCAATGTCCTCTCTAAGGGATCAAGCCCTTTCCACATCAAGCAGCAGAAGAAAAGAGGTTACTGCAAAAACACTGCTTGAGGCAATATACGTTGAATGCAAATATATACTATTCATCTCAACAGAGACCTGGAATCAAATGCAGAACTTTAACTTGACTCAATACATTATGTGGAATGGAAAGCAACAAACGAACACTGCAGAGTCAGTATTGTATAAAATATAGTACAAAAAGAGTTAAATTCTGTCTCAGATCTCATGAGAGCTCTTGAACTTTGATGAAGAAGCATTTTCCTTCTAAGAGCAGATTTTACAACCTGATTTACTAATAGGTACTACAGATTATTGTTTTTTTTAATGTTTATACTCTAAGAGGGGCGTTCAAGTCAAACCGGGACTTTTAACTCCTGTAATGTGCAAGTGGTGTTGGTGAATAATCGTGTGCGCAATTCCCACAGAAGGATGCGTCTCTTTTACAAATCGGGGACAACTCACAGAATGTTCACGGGACTTCTGCAGTACCCTCCGTGTCATTTACAGATTCTTTAAAATGTTTGGTCTTGAAATCGTCTGTAAATGTCAATCAGTTTTATACATGCATTCACGAAAAAGTCTGACTTCGTGTATACTAAGAAAACGTACATTACATTTGAGTAAACACCTTTATTTCATAAATGAATGAATGTAAATAATTAGAATACTCCTAGAAATGATGGCCGGCTTTAAATTTAATAATCACTGAATATTCATCAATATCATCTCCAAATCTAGAAGGCTTGTGGAAGAATTTTCATCCATCATTTATATCGATTCTGTAAGCTGCTTTGTTAAGTTAAGTTAAGCCTTTATTTGTCACATATACATTACAGCACAGTGAAATTCCAGCGTAACTGGGGTCAGAGCGCAGGGTCAGCCATGATACAGCGCCCCTGGAGCAGATAGGGTTAAGGGCCTTGCTCATGGGCCCAACAGTGGCAACCTGGTGGAGCTGGGGATTGAATTTGGTAACGCAGTGCCTTAGCCCTCTGAGCCACCACTGCCCCTTTGTGACAATGACCATTGTTAAAAGCTAAATACAAATAAAACAAAATTGAAATTGAACTGAATTCACATACTGTATTGCATTCTGTTCATATTTTATAAAACAGCTTTTTATGAATATAAGCTGCACTTTAATACTATGAGCTGCACTTAATGCCGATTTCTCCATTACATGTTTGAGTTTTACTCCTTTATGAAGTAAAAAATATTTCATTCTCTCCCTGTCATTGACATTGCACAAGTATTATTCATAAATCACATGCACAAGTGATCAGATTGCACAAGCAAATGAGTTCTCTGAGATCTTATTATGTCGGACAGGTTACACCATGATGCAATCCTGACCTGGATTCACTTGTGGAGAACCACCGATTTTACTTTGCTGCATCTGGGTTAGTAACACACTCAACCAAACGCACTGAACTGTCCGTCCAAACGGACTCAAAAAAGCTTCTGATACATGAAAACGAAATACTTTAATAGCGTGTACACTATGTGTATATTTTACATACTGCTGCTGAGGATGGCCTTCATACGGACAGACAAAATATACAGTATGATGTAGAAGATGAAGATGGCTCGGGACTACAAATGATACAAACAGTTTGGCTATGATGCCTCAGAAATTCAAGTCTCAGTCAGTGATCGTTTAATAAATCGACTTGACAAAATTGGCTTGATAAAACAATAATTGAGTTCCTGGTTATGCATAACCAGCATATAAGGGAATTTTTTTTACAATCAAGTTTCTTCCCAAATAAGGATAAGTTCCCTTTTGTGTCTAATTCCTCTCAAGGTTTCTTCCTCATGTTATTTTAGGGAGATTTGTTTTTTGTTGCTACTGTCGCCCCCAGCTTGCATTGCATCATTATGATTAAACTTAAAATATAAAAGTTATATCTGGGGTTTATATAATTTTGAGAATCTGCTTTGTAACAATGTCCATTATTACAAGTGCTATACAAACAAAATTTTATTTAATTCTTTCTACAGACATCTGGCATTTGTTTAGTCTACTGTGAAATATAGTCATAGAGGACTTGTATCACTGTCACTGTGGATCCTCAAACAACTCTGTGACTGGATTTTAAGGGTTATTGTTGAACTTCCTTCACAGGTTTCATTATACCTTCCCTGCCTGCCAAATCCATTGATCAGGCATTTTTTGAGTGAAATGCGGTTACTCTCCAGTGTGCTTCCGTTGTGTTATACTCTCCTGAACCGTCATTATCATATATAGCAGTGGAAAAACCAAGCAGAATACAAAGCGGTGCAGGTTTCATTAACTTTCAAATTTCCTCATGATTCACATAAATGGGTCTCGCTTAAATAATGCCATCTTTCTGCTTTCATGGCCAGCGTTTTAAAAACATTCATTTTAGAGGATAATTGTGATATACTGTTTTAAACGAAAGCACTTGGATAAAATCTGTGAGGTACATTGAGCTAAAACAGACAGAGAGAATGAGGCATGGACCTTGAGTGAACTTCAGGCAGGAGCCAAAACAAACCCTTCAAATTGCTTTTTTGCTTCATGGGTCTTAATCGTAGGAAAGAGCCTGCCAAATGTATTCTCAGTTACTGATCATCATCTCAATACTGTAAGCAGCGACGAAATAAATGCATCTTGGTTGTGGTATGGTTGGTAACTCTCAGTGTATTCTAAAGGAAAATAAAGTCAATCCCAGATGTATCACATTTACATTAACATTTACATTTACGACATCGGGCAGACGCCCTTGTTCGAAGTGACGTAAAGAAAACTCCAATAGTTCTATCAACAAATGCATTCTTATACTGGTTCACTAGGTTATTGAGTATCATCTGTCAAACGCCTCTTGAGGAAGGTTATTTATCATCATTTAGCGCTGTAACTGAAGGCATATTTGATATTATGCATTACTCTAATAGGAAGAGGTTTTAGTAATTCCTTGCTGTTCAGCCTGCTTTGACATGTAGGAAATTCCCATTAGGCTACCAAGATTTTGCATTAACTGATTTTCCACGGCTTCTTTTGTCCAGCCTACAGTATAACACCCTGCAATGGGAAGGGAGAAAGTGTCTTTGTAACACACAGGCCACTGAAAAGGTAATTACTGGAGAACAGCATCAGCTACTCTTCTCCCTGTGGGCTTCAGACTGAATTCTTAACTCTATCCTTTATTTCTTTGCTGTTGCTCATAATGTGACTCCAGGGTTTCTTAATTATAATGATTATAATTTGATTATGGTCTTATGATGATATTATGATGATATCCAGAATTAAATCAAAGCATGGAAATCAAGGTTTTAGAGACTTTTTTTTTTTTACAGTATATTTGATTTTACAGACGGTACATGTGCCATTAAAATCATCTTGGATGTTTGTCTGTTTTCTGCAGCATATGAGAGAAAAATCGGAGTCCAAAATACACAAATTGCAATAATTCAAATCACAAGAATGCACAATGCATGCAAATTCGGCCAAAGGTAAAGCATTCGGGATTCCCATGGAAAAGAAGCAGATGCAATTTAGAATGGTGTCCAATTGCAGTGAGGATTAGTGTTGCTTGAAGTTAAAATGGATTAGAGGAATTAGGATCAATTGCATAAATTGTTGTACTGTTTGTTTTATACAGCATGTTCTGTAATGTTACATTTATATCACCTATTTTTGGAGATTTCTAAACACTGAACTTGATTTTTTTTTAAGGCAAAAAAAATCTCTCAATTTTAATAATAAAAAAAAAAACGCTAAAAACTCATTCAAATATTTTAAGCTTCTGCGCTCCATAGACAACAGGCTTCACTCAGAAAAAGCCTGTAACATTGATTAAACACACATTTCACTGTTATTATCACAATCAACAGTGTACAGCAGCATCTATAAGCACAGCAAAGAAACATGGAAACTGTGCATGGATCAGGCCTCCCAGTCTGTCATGCCTCCCTAATTGAAGGCGTGCATATATTATGACTGCTCTAGGCAGTAAACAGGTGTTTCTAAATGACAAATTCCCTTGTGGTGAACATGTCAGCATCCTCTGCCAATAAAATTCCAAATGCTCTTGAATGATTAATACACTTTTCTAAACTGGCATTAATATCAGATGAAGTGTTTTCTAAAAATAACATCATTATTAAATATGTAACATATGTATGAATGAGTTTTTATTTATAGTTAATAAAAACATATGGTATAGTCAATAATAAAGCTCATAATGAACCGAAGAACAATCAAGCAGCTTTCCGTTTTTTTTTTGACCCAATAAATCCTTTTCAGCAGGCAAGCCAATAATCAGAGCTCTGCTAATCAAAAACTACTAATCTACACCAATTTAATTAGGACTTGACTAAATAATCCCGATATTCCCTTCCTCTTGGGAGTCCAAAAGACCCTTAGCTAGAATTGACAACTTGTACTGTAAGTGGCACACCCGTACTGCATGCAACTCAGTGCTGTTTAAGTACAGTGTATATTAAGAGAACAAAAGCCTGCTTTATTTTTATCAAGTGGTTTGACTGACCAAATGTACAATCATATTAATAGAACACAGAGGAGTCGATTCTGGAGATGATGGTTCAGCTGTTGACTTAAAAGAAACAGGAAATATTCCGTACGTTGTAATTATAGTGCAATTACCACACAGAGACCAAAAGGACGTACAATAATAATACTGTCACAGATTTGACATTTTAATCAAGATCACATTAAAGAGTATAAACAGCACAACTTGTGTGATCTGACTGGGTCTTTTCATGCATGATGACCACACAAATTTAAGAAATATACTCTAGACCTGCAATGTGAACCTTTCAGTTCATCACATGATAAGTATGCATTATGGAATACTGTACATGCAGCGAGACTGAGATGCATGCCTGAGGGACACCTTTAGACTGACAGCAGCCTGTTGGACTGTTGCTTCTTTTCTTCATCTATAATATTTCAGTTAAATGAGTTCTGACAGCAAATTACCTTGCTAAGAGAGTGCAAGACCCGCTACGATACTCTCTGTTCTTTTTCGATTGCGGATCCAAATAAATAAATCGCTCCCACGCGCTTTCTCTCATTTTCCTCCAAGCAGACGAACTCAGCTTTCCGGAAGAGACTTCAACTGAGAGCAAATGAGATATTAAAAGCTCTCCACAGCAGAATGAGAATGAGACAGACACAGTGAGTCACATTTCAAATGCGATGCACCCCTCGCTCATCATCTTTTTTTTTTTTTTTTTCTTCAACCAAATTTGTCTGGAAGTGAGCGTGATGCAGACTGCAAATCTGGAGTTAGACGGTATAGAAGGTTGGGAGCTGCACCTCGGGGCGTCTGAAAGTCCTAAAATAACACTTAAACATTTCTCTGAGTCTGACAGAAACTCCGATATAGCACGTCATTATCCGAGCACTTAATTACAGATAATGAGGCGTGAACAGACCCTTGTTATTGCTCACCGATCTGTCTGTCCCACTGGATACGAGTAATACTGCTGCTATGGAAAATCTGCCAGCCTCCTTCTATATAGGGATGTGTGTGTGTGTGTGTGTGTGTGTGTGTGTGTGTGTGTGTGTGGTTGTGTGTAAAAAGCAATGTCGGTGTTGGCTGTATAAAAAAAATATTGAATTAAACTGAAGCGTGCAAGGTCACTGGGTGCCACATAGGGTTAGGAGTGTGAGAGCTATCTGGTTACACATCATGCTCCAGACTCATGTGCGTGATCTCAGCCTGTACTGCATTAAACCCTGCAACAGCTGTCAGTACCAGATAATGAAGCTGAAGAACAAGCCTTGTAACAAACTCGGCATTGCTTCTCTTTAAGCTTCGATACCCTGAAACTGAATTTTACCACCTCACCCGAACAACATACAGTAACACCATCTAACCACATCACATCATCGCAGTGCAGCTCATATTAAAGCTCAGCAGATGAGGTGAAGAAGTTACTCACCGTGTGGCAGCAGTTACAGTCGTTGTGTCTTTCCCCAGCCAATGCAGTGCAATCTCTGGTGCTGCTTTCAACTCTGCCACACACCTGCTAGCGGCTCTGTGCTCATCCTCCCTTCACTACACCCCCTCCCCTCTCTCCTTTCTTCCACTCCACTGCTAGCTCCTCCTCCTGCCTCCCTTGCTCTCTCTCTCTCAGAATGCTGCCGAGAGACTGAGCGCTGCCCATCCAAGCTGTTTGATGCAGCCGTACTTTGCATTTAATTATGCTCTGCCATAATTAAACGTCCCTCCCTATCAGCGACTGTTGCTTAGGTAACTGGAATCAGTAATGAAAATAAATCTCGCTCCTAAACAACTCTGTTTCTTAATATATGTGCGTCTCTGTCTGCCTTTCAGACAGCCACAAGGCTATGTCTGTTTATGTCTACTACATCCATGCATTTTCTCCTCTAAGGTTTAACCTGTGCTTTTAGGATAAACAGGAAACCTTGGAAACAATGCAGTTTACCAGTGATGAGAGTGTTATCTGACTGAAACAAACATTATTCTCATATCTATATATTTACATGTAGCATACGTTAGAGCAGGTTGCTTCTTCACTCTTTCGAGTTCAAACTTAGCTGACCTGCGTAAAAACAAATGGAAGCGTAGGTCAGTAAGCTACACAAAGAAATTTTTTTGGCTTGCAAATGATGCCCTGCCCAAGAGTGAGCTCTGAGAGTGGAAAAAGCCCATGTACCCCTTCCTGACCTTTTTAAGGCAAAACAAGCCACGGCAATCAATATGCAGTCCACAGCAGCGAGGTCGAGCTGAATTTATACAGTACAGATAACACAGGATTAATAAGCAATCCCAAAAGCAAGTAAGAGGCATGTAGTATTCACCACTAATCCCCGATCTTAATACTGTGTGTTAGATGTCCTACATTCATATTTATTCTCACTTAGAAATGATTATTGAAAATGCTCCTCAGAAAATCAATCCCAGTGCTGCCAGTGCCTTTTATGACCAGTGGTAAGTGCTTTCCGCGTGTTTATAAGGGGATTCCTCTCTCTTCTGTCAATGAGAGCTAGCCGATCATGAGTGTCTGTAAGCTCGTGGATACAGAACAGGGTAGTTAACTTTGTACCTGCCCTGTTGCATGAGCTTTAGATAGCTAGGCTGCACATCTCATCGAATGCATGTGTTAGCACTCACTGAAATAAGTGTCAGATCTCAACACACCCTGGGTAAAGTGCAATGATATGACTTTCATATTTCTAGATGAGCCCCTCACTGGTTGTCTGTCAGTCCTGAGATCTTCTGATCACTAGATTAAAACTACATAATGTGAACCAGAGCACTGATCTGCCCATGCCTTATAAAATAAATAAATAAATAAGCTGTTCAACACTTCCATTTATAGACGCCTGGCATCTCTGTATCTACAGTATGTATCAGGGTTGAACAAATCAGTGGCCGAGGCTCTTAGAACAAGCAGGTTTTGCGTCAATGCTATTAGTTTTACAGGCCTGCTGAAAGTAACAGTTATTTAGCAGATTTTAAGTTGTACATTTTTGTTCTAAGTTTTCTTTTATTGCAGAAAAAGATTTTTATTCTATCGCATGAACAGTTGTTTTTCATTTATGTATTTCATGGTGTATCATACCATGTATGGTTGTGAACGTGACAAATTTTTTATTTGATAAACGATTTAGAACTCTCGAATGACGATTGACAATTCCATCCTGGGTGTACCCTGCCTTGTGCCCCATGTTCCTTGGGATGGGCTCCAGGCCCCCCAAACCTACATAGGATCAGCACTATGGACAATAGATGGATGTACATATAGTTGTACAGAAAACCGCAGCTCTTGGCCGATACACTGCCTAATGACTTGGTTCATTTTTGGTGAGATTTCTTTTCTTGTGCTACATTGGAAAATTTATCAGGAATGAATAAGGACTCTGACTGCACACTTGTCCCCTCCCTGGGAACAAATTCTATTAGTGTGAATTAAAGTGCTTAATTAGCTTCCTAGCTAATTATATTGTATTACATTACAATGGCTACCAATGTTTAGCCTTATCATTTAGTCCGAAACAAGATATCAGGCTAACTAGCAATTATTAATTTGGACACCACTGTGAAATCTAAATATACCGTATATATATAAAAAAATGGTGTTGAATTAGAAACACTTTTACAAATTCGTATTTAAAAGTGACTTTGTCCTGTAACACTGACTCTGTAATGTCAGGAGACTTAAATGCTGCCTGCATTTGCATTTAAGACTTTTATGTCACATACAGAAAAATCCTAATGGTCTGGGTTCCTGCCAGTTCCCCACATCTTAACAATGACGTATAAAAAAGATATATGAGCCACAGTTCTCCTTTTGCTGAATCTTGACTTGGTTAAAATATGTGCAAAAATGACAGGTCTAAAATAAACTGTGTGAAACTACCTTAGAATTTGGTTGGGGAATTCCCCACAAGTATTATCACTGAGTCTGAGAAAACTGTTGAGAGGAGGTGAAAAGCAACACATTTCTCCTTTGTGGTTACCTAAATAAAGCTTTAAAAACTCAAAAGTACCACCAATCTGAGCTTTAACCTTTCTTCAAGTACATTTGAAGGACGGAGGAAAGGAAATCGTCCAACATTTCACTAATTACAAATGAACAATTTTACTGCCACAATTCACTTCTAAGATTATTCAGAAACCTGTTGGCTTTCTGTATGTAGTAGAGTATCATGACTCTGTGTTTAGTTGCTGATATACAGGAAGAAGAGAAAGAGGAGGTATGTGAGCCCCATGATGACTGAACAATTCATACAACTCCACAATAACAGAAACTAAACAAACAACACATTTGACGTCTTTTAAAGATTAAACACTGTACTACTGATAGGAAGGATAGGAAAAGGATAAATATTTATGAAAATATTTAAAATCCTAAAGCCCAGAAAATAAATTCTCTGTACACCTAGAAAAAACAGGTTTTATTTTGGCCCCTGGTAAAAAGAGTTAAGTGCTAATGCAATGACCCTTATTTAGGAAACTTGTCTGAGGTCTGTAGAAATGTGGTGTGATTTCAGTAATGGCCTCCTTAAAAACAAATCATGTAATCAAAATCACTTCAAATCTCTAGCCATCAAATGATCATAATGACCTCTCCAACTGCTTACAGCAGGGCTTTAAAGGGATACTTTGGGTCTTACATCAAAAGTATAGTAAATCGGTCAAATTTTCCTGCTGGATCATGACGTTTCTCACCTGTAAATTGGTCCAACATACAGTAAGTAATCAAGATCAAATTCCATAACCTTCGTTTCAAAGTTCAGCTAAGACTCATATGAAGCTTCTGCAGTCTCACTGAGCTTAATTTGGGTGCTGTGGGTTATGGAGTGAGGCCCCCATGGATCAGACTTATTTGTCCGGTGCATCCCATGGCTGCTCGTTCGTATCAGGCTCTGGTTAGTTTGGAGGCTGGATTGGTGCTCGGGTATCTTTCTGTAGTGGACAGCATTAATTTTTTTCAGAGATTTGTTCTGTGTTGGCCTTTCTGTAGGACCAGACCGAACTGGCTGGTATTTGGTCCCAATGGGCATGTGTGAGACTTGGGTTCCCATGATACTGCCACCAGTTACTGGTGTATAGTTGATGATCAAAGTCATTCAATTCACCTGGCGATGGTGTTGGCTGATTGATGAATATAAACCTCAATTTTAACGAAACAAACAAACAAACAAACTCGCCCCTTTAAGGCCACACTCAGGGAAAATGTGCTCTGTAAGTGTCATCTTTGTCACTAGTCAAAGGACAGAATGTCTGAGCTATCACGTTTCCAATGCCAATGCAAACTTGCTCTAATAGAGGCCACAGAGTCGGAGAACAGCTTAGCATCTTTCAACACTGAGAGTACATAAAGTCCTAGTGGCTAAGTGCCGAGCAAAGCCTTTGATTTTTTTTCTTCACAAATGGACAGTAAGTAACAAGTACATGGCCACAAAAGCTAATGGCTCAGACTTTATTCTACATGGCCAAACACAGCAAAAAATGAAAATGTTTCTTGCAAGTGTCCTATTGAATTAAGTCTGGTTGGGACTGATGGTCTAAATCTTGCTGCACAGAATGCTAGCATGAGGTCTCCTAAATCCCTCAGTTTGGTGAATGCTTAAAAATAGTTCTCGATCTATATTATTTGCCCAAAGATTTGTGAAAACCTGACCATCACATTTACAGTATACAGTATGTGTGTGATTAAAAAGAAAAGAAAAAAAAGAAAAGAAAAAATCAAATTATGGACTTAATCCCTCTTCTGCTGTTATAATAACATCCACACTCCTGGGAAATTTTTTCAGAAAATTTGAAGTTTGAAGTGCTGCTGTGGAAGAATCACCCCCCCCCCCCTTCTGTCACCAGAACATCAGTAATGGCAAGTACTGATGGCAATGAGGAGGCCAAGGGTGCAGCCACATTCAAGTTCATCCCAAAGGTCTTCAATGGGGTCAGGGTCAGAACCCTTTGCAGGCCACTCAAATTCTTCCAATCCATCCTTGTTAAACTACGTACTTATGAAACGTCACTTTGTGACTTTGAGACATTGTGAAACTGGAACAGGGATGGAATAGGTATCTAAGTTCTGGTGAGGGAAACTGTACACCACGTCTAAGACATTCCACACAATTGAGTGCTTCCGACTTGTGGCAGCAGTTTGAGGAAGACTCACATATGGTTGTGACTTCAGTCAACCATAACATTTGTCCATATACTGTAACATTAAATGATTCTGACTCAGAGTATATGAATAAAAACAATATGACATAACTATGAAACACTGCTTCATAGAACATGGTGATATGTAAAAAAAACAATAAAAAAAAAAAACAACGCCCATACTCTTTTCCTAGAACAGAAGGTCTTCCTACATGTCCTTGGACATTACTTTACCAGCCCACTGAGGACCTGGTAAATTCCCATATTTCACTCATCCCCTGAGCCCTTTTTTACTCGGTCACTGTTTCCAACTTCTCCCCCTCAAGGTTTACATCATGTAGCTGCAAACATTCCGTAATCAGTTTAGTTCTAACCATTACATCGCCAATCTGATTCCTGTTTAATACACAGTGACAACTGGAGAACTGCTTAAATGGATCCAGCTGATTTCATGTCCTTGTGTGTCTGTTTGGGTGAATCATTTAAACATCTGCATGCAAACCTTCAACAATTCTATTCTTACATAAGTCAGTACATCCAGACCCATAGCCAGGATTTTTTTAAATATCATGGTAATGAGTCATAGTTCCTTTAATATGGTTCGGGGACATGCCCACCCGAAGGATGTTTATTGAATAGAGTATTATTCTATGTATTTAAGTGCATTTGAGAGCGATAATTATTACTTTAACCATTTTTTAGCAACACCCATGATACTTGTGCAATATTTCAGCAATATCACGCAGAAGGAAGTTCTGTTGTGATGAATATCAGCACAGCTGTGATGCGGTTGTAGGCAGCCTGAATGCAGAAAACATCACAGTTGCGCTGATATTTAGCACAACAACATGACCTTGAGTGCGATATTGCTTTTATACATCTGTTACACAAACACCATTTGTTATCAACAGATTATGATGTTTGTTTATTTAACCATTTATTTTGCCCCACCAACATATATCCTTCTGTGACTGGAAGGACCCAACTAATGTAGCCAAAAGTTGAGGAGAATAAAATATGGTGGACATTCTTGTAAATGCACTTTGGGAATAATGGTCAAAAATTCCCATGAACACACTCCTAAACCTTGTGGAAAACGTAGTGAAGTTCATATGCATGTGAAGGCATATGAGCGAATACGTTTGTTTGGCAATAAAGCATTAAATGGAAAGCTATAAAACAGATTATAATCCAGCATTGGCATTAATGAGCCAAATCTGATGGTCCAATAGGATAAATATGTCTTATAATCTTTATTGTTATGTATTTGTGTAGCATCTACAGTACAGTAACTGGAGAATCATTTTGGGGGGTAAAAACAGAAACTATTATAGAGGTTTTTTATTCTTGCACTTTGTCTGTAACACACAATAAATACCAGTGATTCAGTCTGTTGGCATTTGTCTGGGCAGTGTGTTAGCTGCAACAACGTTATCCTGTCTACAGCTTCACTTACTACACTACACTTAAAAACTACCAGTTTGCTGGAGGGTATTGTTATGTAGTGCTGTTTTACTTGTGGAACAGTTCCACAGCAACTTTACAGTCTAAACTCATGTTTTTTGTCCCTCCATGTGATAGCATCTCACGTCACTCAATTGTTTCTGTAAGTCATTGTTGTTTGGGACGTTTCAAGAATTTCACATGGTCACAGGGTTCCCACAAACTGTTATTTTTCATACACATTGTACACACCTGAAGGAACATACTGTTATTGCTCAGAATTAATTAGGATAATTAGAATGGATGTCTTACCACTTTTTACAAAAAAACATGTTTAAAAAAAAATGTCTCCATGAAGGGAAAGGATAAAAAACAAAAACATTACAAAATATATTGAGGACACGAACTCTGTGTTCTCGGTGCTAGCTACCGCCGTGAGTACACAGCTGTGAGGTTTGGTAACTGACTTGCATACAAACAGCCAAGTATGAACTCAGTAAATTAGTTATGGCAGCCAAATGCCAACACAGGAAACTGGAGCAGCGTTTCTGTAAGAATGACTGTATCACTTTTAAGGTGGCTTTAAATCCCCTGTCAAACTACTATATGTTCAGTATATACATAATTAACTCTTAATTTTTAGCTGTAGCTTACTGTATGCTATGAATCATCAACCATCGACCGGAAAAGAATGAGCGATGTCGGTGTAATCGGTTAAAGACTGCTGGATTTCTTTTGTTGAAATTCACTTCAACTGGTTTGAGCTGAGCCGAAGTGTATCTACAGTATATGTACTGTAGCAATCTAAACTAGTCACAGAAACTAAAGTTTCTTCTTTCCTCTTCACCTAATGATTAAGTCATTGTGACTGCACTTTAATAAAATAACATCTGATGAGAATTTCGACCATTTCATATTCATACACAAGCCTTAACGAATTGCTGTATAAACTGGTTTCTACTGTGTGAAAGCACAAGTTGGATGAAAGAACATTGAAACTTGTTTTAATTAATGTTATTAAGCCTGACACGATATGTGTCCTGTCTACGCATATTGCAATAACATGCTCTGCTGGTCAGTATAGTTTTTTAAACTAGCTAACAGTAGCTAACTGTAATAGGGAAATAAAAAATGAACAGCACCAAAACCTCAATCTTGCATTCATTTGCTGTTTCCCTGAGCACAGATTCACTAGGGATAAGTACAACGCACCATACAAAACTCATGATTATGTATAAAAAAAAACAGGGCTTTGGATGAAAATTAAACCCAAAAATTAATAGCGTTCTTCTCGGAGTAAAAATATGATCATCATTAACTGTTTCAGTACAGAAATCTTTATTGTTGATTAATTACTGGGTATTTGATTCTGTGCCAGCCTACCTGGCCTACCAGTTTATTATTTACTTGTGTACAAATAATATGGACAAATATTTTTGGATCAACCTCATGACTCATGGGATTTTATATATCACTGACAAAAATAAAAAAAGAATGAATTACAGCCTCAATTTAACAATACAAGGAGATCCTAAGCAACTGTTGCCAACTTAAATAATAATAATAATAATAATAATAATAATAATAATACATAGGTTTGTTGGTGAGGCCTCAATTTGCTAGGAAACAAAGACTGGACTCTGGAGCAATTTAAAAGGGTCATGTGGTCTGATTAGTTCAGAACAATATGTGTGTCAGGGTAAGGGAAGCACATTAACCGATGCACCCATCACACATAGTGCCCACGGTACAAGTCTCTGAATCAGTGTTATGAATGATGGGGTTATCATCACACCAATGGAGTCTTTTGTGAAGTGTGAAACAGTGGCTCTGAGAGCATGAGGAATCATTTTTACACATGAACTGGCCACCACATTGTGTGATGTAATCAAAGCTAAAGGTGGTTGAATGGAATCTTACAGTAGAGCGTGGCTTCCTTTTTTTGGGGGGGAGGGGGGCCAGGCACTGTACATCTTGAATATCAGACAAAAATGTAAAAACTTTTGAAACCTTTGAAACTATAATATCAGGTGTGAGAGCTGACTGTGGGACTAACCAACAATGACATTATAGAAAATTTTGACAGACAGTTGAATGTACAGTAGTGGATCTCCAGCTGGCAAGTGCTCAGGTGCAGTCAGTCTGTTTGTATACTTAATTACCTCCTACTATTGATTTTCCAAAGACCTTCTAGTAAAGTCTGTCCACGCAGTGGCCACTCTGTAAATGTTCAGTCTAACAAGATCAGGCTTTTATTTGGTGTAATGAAAATAGACCTAAAATTAATCAAAAAGTGATGTTTTATGGACACATTTTTAAATGTTTAAAATTTGACAAAAAATATCAATCTATTATAGTAATGTATTGTTTTGTCCAGGTTGCAGCAGCTGAATAACTAACATAGTAATGTAACCTTTAGCTGCTCACAGGTCAATCTGAAGGCCAGCCATTTTTAGCTATTATCTTCATCAACAAAGCAATTTGTTCCTTTTATTGCAGGGCAGGAATTGTATAGCTGCTGCCGTCCCGTTTATACATTAAGCAGTGATCTGTCTTGGAAAAGACAGTGGAACATATCTAAGGCAAGGACACGAGTAAATGCAATCGTCTGGTGACCCAAATTGCATTTGGAATTTGGCAGAAAGTCAATATGAAAATTTTTTTCAAATACAAATACAAAGAGCATGGGAACAGTCTGATACCAGATCATAGAATCTGTACTGATGCATTCCTAATTTCAAATAATCTGGTGTGCACAAAACATTACAGGATGGTTTTACTAAAAGGACCAAAGACATGAACACCCAAAACATTCCCCCTCATTATTCTATCCTAAGTGCAGTCCTCCTTCAGCTCTGGCCTAATGTGCATGTATAAGAACCAACGTCATGCAGAGAGGCTTCCAATGTGAGCCAGACTGAACCAATACTTACCGCACTGTGGGAGTTCATCTGACTGCCAACTCTCAGAGAGAGCAAACCTAAATGATCCACTCCAGTATTTAGAGAGAAAAAAGTATAGAGATAAGTAGAAAGTGTGTATTAAAAGTCTCTAGCTGGAAAAAACTAAAATGTATGACCTTAACTCTAACTCTTCATCCCTCTGGGTAATTAGATACTGTAGCAATGAAAATTTATGTACTTTGATAAATGTGCTTTGAATAATGACTTTGGTCAACCTTAAGTCTGGATTATGTTTGCTTTATATTGCTGATTGGAGTATTGCTTGCGCTTATCTCTAGAAATGAATACTATGCACCTGCCTGGTACAATACCCAACATACATACATACATACATAGTGGGTACAGGATGGTCATACACCAATCAGCCATAATGTTAAAATGAAAAACATTATGCCCATTATTGTGTGGGGTCCACCTGGGCAGCTACAGCTTTTGAGCATGACTCTACAAGACCTCAAAGACTGATGGTTTATAGTGTTAATGCTGATTGGTGCATAGTTACCATGTGACACTATGGCCATATAATTTTCTGCATGTAAATTCTTATGTCTAAGGTAGGCATTTGAATTTTAAAAGCTTCCTACAAAGCTTTTAAAACCAGTTTTTTTGTGTGTACCAGTTTTCTTGCTCTTCAAGATTAGTACATTGACTATATTCAAATATAAGGTCATATCTTTTCATCTGAGACAAAGATAATGACAATAATCACGATAATGGCAGAAGGTTTTAAGAGAGACTGGGTCTGTAGATATGTTTAACAGCACTGTGCATTAAAATGTCAAATATCTAATAGTTTGACTTAGAAACATAACAGACAGGGATGTTTTCCCTCTGTAAATGTCACTTTTAATCCCCTGGATTTACATAACCTATGCAGGCTTGAATGTGAACAATGCTTCGTGCATGTCTCACTAATCTTTTTCTGATCTGATTGTGTCAACCTCAACTGTGATCTGCTTATCACAGATTGAACACTGTGCTTACTAATCATACCAACTTGCCATTTCCTTTGCCCGACATCACACATTCATTAAGGAGAGGTATGATCTCACCACCATAATTCTAGACCTATACTTCATGCTTCTCTTAGCAGAATATTGAAAGTTTTCAATTAAAAGAATGACTGTGGATATCATCAATGCTAGTGGCTGAAAGTAAAATCCTGAATAGGACAGACTGACTACATCACGGTTTCCTACAGGTTGTCAGGACTGTATATTACCTTGCTACCTTTCTTTGCTGCTCCCAAATGTCAGAACCATTTCCTCTAGCTGAAAGGTCAGCTAAATATATGACAACATGAGAGTATGGAGGTCTGCTTTCTGGACCATGAATTAAAGCCGCAACACAAACACAGAGTAAGAGAGAGAGAGAGAGAGAGAGAGAGACAGTTCTATAAAGCCTCACCTTCCCCCAAGCTATATATTTATTTTTTAACATTTCAGATAACTGGACTTACATGCATATTATATACAGCAGGCTCATATCTAACAACCTACTTGTATTTATAATCTCAATAAACAGAATTTACACTTTCATTACACACACACACACACACACACACACACACACACACACAGATTTAAGCACTCACACGCACACACACACTCAAGCACCCTCTCTCATTCACTGTTGACTGCATGACACAGTGCACAGAGCTGCGGGAAAGTAATAATGGATGTTGAACAATAAAGCCAAAGGGCATCATTTAAAGCACTTTACGCACACCTCAGGCACGAGGGTTTGAGGACAACCCTCACCTTTTCATTACTCACAACCAACCTTATCTTTATCAACATACAGTAGCTACAGTATGAGCACATTCTTAACACTAATTCTTTCCTTTAACCTTAAAGAGTTTGAATAAGACACGATGGGAGCATAATCTACAACAGAGTGGTGTAGGCAACGTTGAGGGCCATTACCATCCCAAAATAGATTATTTTCCTCTAATGGCATGTTTGAGACTCTTTTGTTACTCTTATTCTACAGCAGTTTACCAATTGCAATACTTAATTTATTAGTGAATAGAGATTGGGGGGGGGGGGATTGATTTGGTAACTTATAGTGATTCTTTTGTATAACAATTCATGTACAGTGGAACCTCGGATTACGAGTAACATGGTTTATGAGTGTTCCGCAAGACGAGTAAAGATTTTTAATACATTTTGGCTAACGAGCACCGAGTATCATGTATCACGCATGTGCTTCTTGTTTTGACACCGAGCGTCACGTCATCACAACTGAGCCAA
>JAOTQY010000016.1:8386604-8423378 GCA_026413445.1 Dolichallabes microphthalmus
CACTCACACACCCATTCACACACTATGGGCAATTTGGGAATGCCAATTAGCCTAACCTGCATATCTTTGGACTGTGGAATCGAGCCTAGCCGGGAATCGAACCCGGACCCTGGAGGTGCAAGGCGACAGTGCTAACCACTACACACCGTGCCGCCTGTGGTGTCGTGTGAACTGCTTAAAGATACATTATTAAAAATGTGGGTGTTCATGTAAGAACCTTAGCAGCAACCTCATTTCCCCTCTCGTCTGTTCCAAACACTCAGCATTCAGTTGCAGCAGTTCATCTGCACATGTTTATCACTGGTTCATGCCTTGAACTAGATGTTTTATATACTTTTTTATTCCTTTGAAACTGGTCAGGTACAGGGACTGGACTGAAAATTTGGCCAAAAATTTAAGTCTGTTTCTTTCAAAGAAAAATATGAAGAAAGTCTTTTCTATGTGTGCACAGGAAGTAGGATATGAGAGTCTGCATGTTTCATAGTTTTCAGTTTTTCAGGAAATTAGTTCATGTGTACACTAAAAGTGTACATGGAAAATTAAAGTGTGACAGTACTATATAACTCAACTGAGATTTCACTTTTAGCACACAGGCTAATGTTTGAAAGTCAAAATACCCTGTGTGAGATATAGTGCAAAGTGATCAGAAAATTATTTGATGCACTGTTGGCGTTTCGCTTTATGGCGAGCTTGTCACTGTTGTCCTCTGTTACTGTATGAATAAGCATAACAGGCCATGCAGCAATTGGACAATGTACCAAAACCAGTTTTAAAATGTTTGCTTCCACTAGCACAAATGTCAAACTCCACCTATGTTACTGAAAGTGAATGAATGAGTATTGCATGTTAATGAGCATGGTTTTTCTTTGTCCAGATCTGCTCTCATGACCTTCTTGTTGTTTTAAATAAGATATTTATATTTATGTAATACCTTCCTCTTTGTGTTTGCTGCTAAGCAACCATTCTAAATAAAAATAGTTTTTAATTGTCTGGTCAAATGAAAGGGTTAATTAAATAGAATTTTCGATATGTTAGATTTATCCCTTAAGGCGATTCAAAAGTGATTGACATTCCATGTACTGAAGGACAGATGCAGTAATGTGCTTTGGGCGAATACAGTAATCAATACATCTGCTGCTTTATATCAGGATTGAGCACCATCATGCAATATTCTTTATAAAGCTGACAGTACAGAAAGCTAAACTCTACCAAATGAATCTATTAACCTGAAGTCGACACTGCTGAAAAATGAAAGCGCCACCTCAGGGCATCCCTCAGGGCATCTGATCCAAAACACAGCACTAAGTGCTCTGCCTCAATTTTAATCTATCCCTGTTCATATTGATTCAAAGCTCTTACAAACACTCATCCTGTCAAATGCTAGCATCTAAGCGGAACAAATACCTCAAATTGGCCTTGTTTTAACCAAACTGAGATTTAATTGCATTAACTAAACAGCAGCAAGACAGGCAAATAATAGTTTTTATAGCAGAACACAGTTTTGGACTTTTGACTTCTATTAAATCTCAACTTCTGTACCTAGTTAGCTAGTTTTCAGCACTGTACCAATAGATCTTAAAACACCACCACCACCACCATAATGAGAGCAAATCTTTTAGAAAGCAGTAGGGTGCACGTTGGTTTCAGCTACACCCACAGGTCTGAGGTTAGTGTGTGTCGGTTGATTTAGTATCAGATTTATTTATGAACCTCTGAGGAAAATCAACCTTTGAGTAATGAAGGATAGGGTACACTCCAAAAGCTAATGAGCTACAATTTAGTGCAAATGTTTGCAACCCCACCCCCTTGTTTTTTCAATTTAAAAAAAGAAAGATGTGTCCATTTTACTGTTTAACTACAAAATATATTCTATGAAAAAGAATCAAGAATCAAGGGGAAAAAATTCAAATGCAAAATGGTGCAGTCATTTATTTTATTCAGTTTTAACAATTTAAACCAACAATTCAAATGTCATGTTGTTATAAATTAAATGTCTTTGTAAAGGTATGCAAACTATTGCACTTAAATGTAAATTACTTGTTATATATTCAATATAATTCCCCCCTTATACATGGTGTATGCTAAATAAACTGTCTGTATTTAATTTCAAATCAATGAACACCCATCTTTCAGCTTTTATTGCTAGTCTATATAGTACTGTATCTGAAAAGGCTTTGTTATCATTTGTTGCCTATCAGTAGAATTGACTTCTTGTCTTGTAACTGCTCATGTTAAATTCTTTTATGTTTTTAGCATATGCACAAATTCAAACCCATCAACTGCTTCAGCAACACAAGCAGCAGTTTGTAATCCAGCAGCAACAATCCCAGTTGTCTCAGCCCAACGTCCAGTCCCAAGGTCAAGCTGTACAAACTGTGGCCATCCAACCTGCTTTAGCAGGCCAACAGTGTGCCATCCCTGTGCTGCCCAAACCATCCGCTCAGCAAGCCGCCATCTTCCATTCAACTGTGAGTCCTAGGATGCTCAATGGTCAGTCTCCCTTGTTAAATCCCAGCAAAGTCAAACAGGTACAGCTGACAGCAGTCAACCTCCAGTTCCAGCCTCCAAGAACCCATGTAAGACAGATTCCAACATATTTCTCACTACTTTTAAATGACTTGCTGATTTATCCGTCTTCTCTGAGCTTCCTATTCTGATCCTGAATTCCAGACTTCAGTGACAACGCAGGATAATTCTGAGAAGGACACCGCTGTTCCTCCTACAGTAAGAGACGACTGCCTTTGCCAAAGTGTGCAGCAGCTGCTATCCCAAACAACACCAGAGGCAACCCAGCCCGAACAATGCTTGTATGAAAAAAGCCAGCTGACCGTGAACGCAGAAGGTAGTCCATGTTCTCAGTTACTGCTCAGTATGATCTAGGAATAAAACCTTTGCAGTAAAATGTTTAGTTAAAGATAAAACAGCCATAATAAGCATTTATGTATAAATAATAAGGCAATTATTGGTGCATATCATAAAGTTACAAAGAAAGACAACTGATATAGAACATAAACATTAGGGTAAGAAAAAACCCAGACTAAAACCATGACGTGCCAAGCTTGGTCTAAATGGCCAGGAGGCATGGTGGCTACTGTGTCACTGCCATCTGTAGGCTTGCCATGAGAAACAAAAAAGCCCTCCCTGCTCTGTCTCTCCTCTCAAGTGGAAGAGTAGATCTGTCACGCCCCAGTGTCTATTGTCCAGTCTAGGCACTTGCTAGAATGTGACAGCTTTTGCCATAATTAGGGTGAGGGGTGCAGCTTTGTTATTCCCAGTGGTCTCTTGGAATAAAGGTGGACACTCTTTATCTGTCTGGCAGGTGTAACCGAGGCCTATGCATTCAGACATTCAATAATGAATGATGAGTAATTGCTCTTTTATGAATGCAACTAGCCCTAATTGTTTTAGGACGTAGTCTGGAAAGGCCTTTTTGTGCATTCAGTTACAAGATTAATATCATTAATCATGTCAAGCTGACCAGCATGGGTCAGGCAAGCTGTGTTTGAAATATCAATCGACATATTTCTGTATTACTTATAATTGTTTTATAAATAATGTTACATTTCCTGGATACACATTAGGATTAAGCAAAATATGTACAGCCAAAGCTGTCTGTAGATTTAAGTCTGGGGACAGGGGGATCAAGTTCAAGTTTAAAGAAGATAAAGGATAAAGAAATGTGGCTTTCTTGAGGCAAGTACAACTTGAATCTGAAAAAATAAATAAAAATATGTTTCTATAAGAAAACATGTCTGTCTGTGGAAGTCAGAAAAATAAAATAAAAAAAATTGTCATTTAAATGTAAAAATCCAGGCGCGCTAACAGTTAAGCGTTGCCACATTAATTCCCAAGAACACAAGCAGTGCTGTTTCGACTCCCACCTGCTGACTGTGGGATTAGACAGCTTTCCATATCTACTGGGAGATAGGATTTCCATACATATACTGTGTCACTATTGCTTTCTTTTTTTTGAATGTGGAAGCCAAGACCCCTTATCAGAACAGTTGTTTCAGGTTTCCTATTACTTAGATTAGACTATCTGATAAACTTTTGCAGTCTATAGTGTGCACAGTTAAGGTTGCTGTATTGTTTACAGTGTAGGTACAGTTGAGTACAACAACTTGCATGCCCCATTGTTTCTAAGTATATAAAAAAGGAAATGTTACAACCTTAATATACAAATTACATAGAAATTAAAGGATCTTCAAGAAATTGAAAAGTGGGTATATCCTATTTTGCAACTACATATCGATCAAAAAATTGGAAAGAACTTAGTAGAATTTTAAATCTTGGCATATTGATCTTGATGTTCAGACCTGATTTTGAAGACGAGCATAGGGGCAGTAGTGAAGCATGTAATGTTCTCACTTAACACCTCAATAGTTCCAGGTTTGATCACAAGCTTATTGCATATGCAGAGTTTTAATGTCTCATAGAGTTCTCTTGAGTTTTTTGGCTTCCTAAGACTTTCCTAAAACATGTCGGTCTCCATTCATCTTGGAACCTCTGCAGTCCAACTAGGGACCATGGAGGCCAATGATGATTATCATTTTATTTATCCCCATTTTACGACCATAGTGGGATCTCCGGTCAACAATCACACACTACGAGCAATTTGGGAACACCTAATAGCCTTATCTGCATATCTTTGGACTATGGAGGGAAACTCACCAAGCACTGGGAGAACATGCAAACTCTATGCACACAGACCCTGAGGCTGGAATCAGACCTGGACCTTGGCAACAGTGCTAACCACTATGTCACCGTGCCATGGTAGACACATTAAATAGTCCCTAGGTGTCTGCTGCTTTGTGATAGACTGGTGTCCCATCCAGGGTGTGTCTTTACCTCTCACCCAGTATTTCTGAGATAGACTCTGAGATTCTAACCCGGATAAAGCCACTTAATGAAAAAGGGAGAATGAATAACTTTTAAACTAACATATAATTTGCATTTTCAATGTTATTATAGTAACATACTGTACACTATAATGCCATTTTTAAACTTATACAGGTGAAGGAAACCTAACATGATAGGTGGCTGCTTTGTTTTCATTTTGTCCTGAGGGTATGCAAACTTTTGCACTCAGCTGTATAATCAGTTTTTTTAATGAGCATCACAGTTAACTAATTTGTAATATAAAAATCAGTGGAATATTCATATGGCTTGTGTTGTCTCATATAGCAATGATGAAAAATGATTATTTAAATACATTTGCCGCATTGTTTTAGTGTACACATCATATTGACTTGACCGGTAAATAGTTGTATAGATGTTTTAAATAGTTAAATATAGTATTTTAAAATAGTTAAAATAGTTGTGTTTTTTTGCTAATTGGGAAATAATTAAGTTTATTATACATAAATATACATAAATACATTTACTGAAGATCAAGATTTGAGTCCTGACTAGAAGAAGCCTTTTAATCTTTTTTTTCTGCTCCCGTGGAGCCGCTCAATGATTTCAGCCAATGAGAGACGCGCTCGCTTGTAAATACACGCTCTCATAGGCTGAAACTCCAAGCGCGCGACCCCGTTCTCGGCCGCGCGCGCTTCCTTTTCACTTCCCCCGTATACAAAGAGGATTAGAGCGCGCGCGCGACGCTCGCGCACACCTAGTCGCTTCAACCAAACAAATCCTTGTTTAAAAAAAGTTTTCACACAGCGCGCGTGCTGCACGCGCGTTACGCATGGAGCGTGCACCTCTGTGGAATATCTGGAAGTTTCGGGAATGTTTTAGGCTTTCCAGCTTTCCCTGTGAGCTGCTGTGAGGAAGAGGAGTGTTTCAAGGAGTCTCTGAGCGGAACAAAGGCGCGTGGCTTCTGGACGCTGTTCACTATTGTGAGGAGACGCGGTGTGTGTGTGTGTGTGTGTGTGTGAGAGAGAGAGAGAGAGAGAAGGTTTGGCTCTTCCACAAGGTTGCGTGATTGAAGATGGACATAGTTCCTATATTTATCTTACACGCGTAACTTGAATGCTGACGTTTGCTAACAGTTGTGTTAGTGTTGTTTACAATCGAGCCGCGAGCGCAACACACGAGCAAGCATGGCACGCACTCAAGTTGTGCATCTGTTGCCGTTTCATATCTCATTGTAGTGTACGAGTGTGTAAATTCAATCAGGTCTCTGAAGTGCATCTAGAAGTGCTCAGATCCCACTGGCAAGTTCTGCATGTGATCACATTTATGATCAGCGAGTCGAGAATTATTCTCTATCAGAACTCTCGATTCCCCTTACATTTACCACATTAGGCATATTCTGTACAACATGTAGGATAAAACAACGTTCACAGAAAAGCCATCATAAATATGATGTATATGCGTATACAACGCATTTTTTTAACTGCATGATGGGAATTCTGCGCCTGTGAAATCAAGATTGTTTATTAAAAACTGTAAATGATGCATCCAAAAAATTCTGATTGTAACAATAAAACTAAGGGTCTCCTGTGAAATGGTGCTTCATCCTTTATTCCCTACAACTATTAGTGATTTATGGGTGTCATCTACCTGATGGAGACTTGCATTTGTCAGTCGTCTTGGAAATAAAAAATAATCAGTGCAACAGATACGCTGCATGCTTCATACAGAGCACAAGTTTTTTTTTAATGGAAATAAACAAAGTTTTAGAATAAAACAATTAAACAAAAATAGTAAAATGTTCAATATAGTGCACATTTATTGTTCAAAATTACATGTTACAACCTAGACCCTTTAATGTAGTTAAATTTAAAATTTAAATGTGATTAAATGTTTTTAAATGTAATTACATTTTCATTATTCAAGCTCTATGCTAAAGTAAAGGTCAGATTTTCCTCATGCCAAGTCTATTCTCTTGAAGCATGCGTTCAGATGACACTCGGATTTGATTTAAGATCAGTCATCAGGTTTTGCACAAACTCATTAAAGCAAGAAATGGGACAAAGTTGCAAAAAAAAAAAAACTAACAAATTTCTGTGTATATTTACTAAATCCAGCTTTTCTTTTAAGTTATCATCAGTAATGTTTCATTTGTAATGAAAACCATATTAAGTTAAAAAACTGTACAAATTAAATGCTTTTTTTTCTAGTGATCTCAGACTTTTGGGACTACCTACAGTATATCTAAATAAATATTAATGAAATGTAAAATCTTTACAAGTAGTTCACTATTGTAGTAAATGAGCTGCAGGTTTTAGACATAGTTTGAACTCTTACATACTGCACTGCATTGCACAATCCAGGAAAAAAAGTTTCATAAGTTTAATTTTGCATGTAAACTGCATTATTTAGTCATTCATGCTTTGCAAAGCATTGTTGTATGAGCAATTACTACGGAAGTCTCCTGTCAGTTTGATTGAGCAATGCACACTGTCACCCTGCAGGCCCAGACACAGCAGTTCCTGTTCATGCGGCTGCACTGGCGTGTGTGAATGGTAACCCAGCCATGACGTCGGGTAGCGGGAACAACGCACCCACCGTAACTGGAAGCACCCCGCACAACGGCCACAGCAAAACCCCACAAGCCATCGTCAAGCCCCAGATCCTCACTCATGTAATCGAGGGCTTTGTAATCCAGGAGGGAGCAGAGCCATTCCCTGTGGGTATACTGTACATCTCTAGGTCTTTTCTACTACTCGAGTCATTCACATCAGTTTCAATGTCAAGAGCTTTGTTTCCCCTTCAATGACAAGTTCATCCTTCATGCCCAAAACAATATAACAAGTCAAGTGACGCCTGTATCACTTGATTCCTATTTTTGGCTGAAACCTAGATATCGATAGTTGCATGCTTCCCTCTAGTGGACATTTAAACCACAGCTTAAATGTTTACTGCTAAATCGGTAGATGTGAGCCTAGACATTTTCAGTGTTGGCTTCTTTAGATTAGGTTAATTTTGATTAGTGGAGTGTTATAGATTGAGTAAGAAATTGTAACAAGGTTTCCCGCCTTCCAGAATTCCCATCTACACCTACTTTAATTACAGCGTACACGCTCACTCGTCAGTTTATGTTCACTTGCACATTTATGCAATAATTCAATCACCCAATTGTTGCAGCAGTGCAATAAACCCATGCGGATACAGATCATAAGCCTCGTTAAACATACGAATGAAGAAAACTGTGGCCTCTGTGACTGTAACTGGGATTTTTCCAGAGTTTGCACAAATCTACAGAAAATAATAGCAGTTCTAAGAAACGCTACACTGCTGAGACCGTTCAGAGGAGTTTGTAATCTGAAGCTATAGGCTCAACAGAACTGGGGAGTTGAAATTCGAAAATGGTACTTACTTGGTGTGTATTTGTGAATGGCTGATTGGATAATTGCATGAGTGAGATGCTGGACATGTGTTCTTTATAAAATGTCTATTGAGTGGATCTGGGTGAAAAAGTTAAGCATAATACATAAAGTCTCTGGAGAAGTAGGACATTTTGGACAAAAGCCATGTAAGCACTTAATCTGTTTTGTATATGTGTATAGATTTTGAAGCTTTTCTCAAACACATTGTTTGAGTTGGGTTTGTATTTATGTAGTCACAAGATGGGGTAGATAGGTTTCATATTTATTTTTAGTGATCATATTTAAAAGTCCACTATTTGAGTTTTAGATTGAACCTGGATTATTTAACTATTTACTCACTACATTATGTGTAAGGTCATGGCACGGAAAATTTTAAGAGCAATGAAATAAGTCATGGAACTGCATCAAACACATTTTGAATTAAAATAACCTGAAATGTACAGTTTAATCTTAAGTAGTATTTTTCTAAAATTGCTGATTGCTAGTCATTTGTCCGTTTACAAAAAGTAAACTGTGACGTTTGTTGTGCATGTCTTTACGTCTTTGCTTGAAACTTCCAGGTGGAGCGGCCATCCTTGCTCCTCGAAAACGTCAAAAAGCAGCAGCAGACTCACTCTGATTTGGAGACGAAGGTTCAGGACTCTCACACAGGAGACTCCGAGATGGAGGATCTCTCCCAGCAAGGTATGTACAGTCAGTATAAAAAAAAAATTCCCACTTTTGTCTAAACAACTTTTATTTTAATGTTCAATGTAAACCAGAGGTTCCAAACTAGAAGAGCTATTTTTCTTCTTTGTCAACACATGTTTAGAGTTAAAGAATAGGGAGAAGGAGCCAACACTGTCTTGTGAACTGTGCGGGAAAGTCGACTTCGCTTACAACTTCAAGAGGTCAAAGCGGTTCTGTTCTACAGTATGTGCAAAAAGGTATCAAGTGTATACAGTGCATTTGTAAATCCTGATAATCATAAAGTAATTTTAACAAGTGAGGCTTTTTATTTCTTTTTTTTTTTTTTTACTCATGAATGTCTTTAAATTTAAAGATATAACGTGGGATGCACAAAGAGAATGGGTCTTTTTCCAAGACGGCCAACTCCAGAGAACGCCAAGAAACAGAGAGCGTCCAGTGATCATCATCATCACGACACTGGTTCAGAGGCCAAAAAACAAGTAATGTATAGATAATTGGCCTTTTTAGCAGCTTCATTTTGTAATATCAATGGCCTAATTTTCACTGTCTGTTGTTTTTGTTTAGAATCCCAGCACCCAGACAGGCACGGTGGGTGCGACACCTTCCCCACGTCCCTCACAGCTGTGTCATGGAGAGTCCAGCCAGTGTTCAGACATGTCAAGTTACGAAGAACCGCCATCTCCAGGGTCTGTAGCCAGCTCTGGCACACAGAGGCCTCGAAAGGAGAGAGGAGCAGATCATGTTGAGAACCATGGCAGGGAGCTGCCCCTCCTCACACAGCACCTCATATCCAGCGACCCTGGCAAATGGAATGTGGAGGATGTTTATGAGTTTATCTGCTCATTACCAGGTAGGGTGTGTCATACTTGAGAAGCGTGGAGTGTCCGTTTACAGTACTGTGCAAAAGTCATTTCTCCATATTAAGTTAAATTATGTTGGTTAGATTAAATAAATGGGAACAAATGTGACAAGCTGCAGTATTGAGTTTTGCCCCTTGAAGAAAAAGTTACCCGTGCTCTTTATCGAATTTCACAAAATGTACATTTCATTTGGTACGTTTAAACTTAAACCATGATACTGTAACTATGGTATGTTCCTCCTCTGAATTCCTACCACCTGCTGCATTACAAACATTTACATCCGTTCATTTAGCAGACACTTGCATCCAATTAAACTGGGCAGGTGAGACTTAAGAAACTTACTCAAGGACCAACATTAGCAGCTTGTCAGTACCAGGATGCAAACGTTCACACTGATCAGTAGTACAGAGTCATAACTGCTGATCCACTGCTGCACTAAAAAATGCAGTCTGGACATGCTTAGAATTATTTTCATTTAACTACACAGTTGACTGGTGAATCCGACATGGATAAAATGCAATGAAAGCTGTCATACAACTAGCTCAGCAACCCATCTCTTTGCAGTTAAATAATATTTGCATGTATGGTGTGAGGAGAGAAACATTCAGTGTCTTTTTGTTGAGGATGCAAACCCAATGTGTACATAAAAACCTTGTAAGGACAGGGTAAATGTCACTTACCCCCTTCATAACAATACATATCGGTTTACTTACTCTATTAAATTCATTTAACTAGCTGGCTGTATGTTTTTACATTAGGTTTCCAGGCAACTAAAATTAAGAACACACTGTCCCATTATTCAGGACTGGCTAATAAGTGTTTATTTATCCACCATTGAAAATCTATTTATTTTTGTATGTGGTTGCTGAAGTTGCTTTTTACAAATCCAATCGATCATTTTTCATTCCCAGGCTGCCAAGAGATAGCTGAGGAGTTCCGTGCTCAGGAGATTGATGGCCAGGCCTTGCTGCTACTGAAGGAAGACCATCTCATGAGCACCATGAACATCAAACTAGGGCCTGCACTGAAAATTTTTGCCCGAATCAGTATGCTCAAAGACTCCTAGCATCGACTTTGTGGACTGAGAACACCTGAAACTTCTGCACTGATTTCTCTTCATAGTCCATCATGGTTATGGATCCAGAGCCTAGAGTTTGAAGCCGGACCTTTCTTCACAGCTTTGAGATGTGAGGAGGGAATGATTTTCAGTCTGATTAGCCTAGTCCTGACCCCATAGGGGAACAATCAGCTTGATGAGATACAAGCACAAATACCTAGGCATTTGCTTTACATCATGTTCTTCATAAGTGGCTGATTCCGCACACCAGGAAAAGTTAATGAAATGGAAAAAATTTTATAGGTTTACATTTCAGGTTTACATTTTAAAAACTTGTATATTTTTTCCCTTCATGTTTTACGTGCCAAGGACTTGTTCAGGTGCTAAATGAGTTTAGTTTCTTTAGATTTGTTTTAAATATGACAATATTGAAAATAGTCTTGTAGAAAACAGCAAACAAGATATAAAAAAAATAATTATAATAAATGTCCTCTGTTCATTGCTTATATTTATATTGAAACAGCTAGGATTATGCCCAGGGTGATAAATACATGAGGGCTCATGTGTTGATAAACATGAAAACTCATCAATATGTGCCTGTCATGCGTCTGTCTATCCCAAAGATTCAAACATCAATCCTTTTGCATGAGCCATACAATATTTCAGCATACAGATAAACACATCTGCTGCTCACTGCTAGATGAGTAACAGCTGTATTACACCTCGCACCAGTCAGGAGACGGGATCTAACTGATAATGTTGACGTTTTGGACTGTAGCCCAAAATTCATTTGTTTGCAAAGCTGTTTTTTCAAATTTTCATATGATCAGCATTCTATTTATTAAAAGTGTGTGAGAGTTTTGTACTTGTGATAGAGTTTTGTACTTTTGTTTACAAAACTGTGAAGAATCAAACTTTGTCAGTATTGTGTAGTTGTTTTGTCCAATTGAAAATAGAACTAAAAAAACCTCTGATCTGTTTCCTGTGGGGCTTTCAGACAAAAACAACGCATCTTAAAGCAGACATGAGAATCAGTTGTTTGAGGTAATCATGAAAAAAATAAATCCGTAGATTGTAGACCTCACAACTGAATTTCGGCACAAACTGCAGTTTCCAGCTGCACAAACGATTAAAGCACTCGAAGACCACTGGATGCATAGAAATATCACTCTCCCATAATTTGCTTTTTTTAACTTTTTTTTTTGCTTTTTAATTTATTTACATGTTTTAAATTTACTCTCTCAGTATTAAGAATTACAAGCACTTTAGGTTCAGCAACATATCTTTAGTGGCTTTGTACAAGTTGCCATTTTCACCTTTAATTCCATTCAAACTCCTCGTTTTGATCATAATCGCAGCAGTCTTCTGAATGCATAGTTCTGCTGCGTTTGACGTTCGTAGCGTAAGCTAAAGCAGAATGAACACTCTTAAGGCTATGTCAATAATAACCTTGAAAATAGAACGTAGATCTACGCCAATCCTCTCCTAGACCCTGAATGTCATTTCCTGTTAAACGCTACTGTACTTAACCCGAACAAGCTGAAAGTCAGGGAGCCTTTCAAACAACTTTCAGTTATTATATTAATATTAACATTATTTATTTATTTCTAAATCCACCAATGCCTCATTTTGACCATCTGCAAAATGTTAGATACAATTGTTTGCAGGTCTTTAAAATAGAAAAAAAGAAACAAGGGGGAAATCATAAATTAGAGTCTGAACTGAGCTTCTGTTCTCATTATAGCACATGAAGGTATTAAGTCTTCTTTTCCTTAAAAAGTAACAAAAGAGGAAATTAAAAACTTAACTGAAATATTACTATAAATAATACATGTATTTTAGTGCTCCAGCAATTGTAAGTCTTTACGTCAGTGAACTGTACCATTTGCAAAGGTGCGCTCCATTCTTCCCATTCATACATAAAGTTTGCTTGTATTTCATTTTAGAAGATGCAGTTATTGTTTGAGCGACTATTGTCTTTTTCAGTACACGCCCACAAACGTGTCCTTTCCCTCCTTGTCGTCAATTGTCCTCAGACTCCTCCTCAGCCTCTCGGAGCCACGTAAAGAAGGCCGTCACAGATTTGAGCGCTACCCCTTTGCCCTGTTGCTCGGCTGGGTCTTTGCTGGCCTCCCACTTGTAGAACGCGTCCTCCGATATTACGTCCTCATCATACAAACAGTCAAAGAACATACGGAGCAAGTCTGAGGGAGGAACCAGAAGAAATAAAGTACACAAAAGGTTTTACAGTCTGGTTTTCTTTTGTACAATATTACCATGTGTTCATAGTAGAACATGACAAGTTGTGCATGCTGTCTGCAGTCTATTGTGGGTCTGCATGGTGCAGCCTTTTTTTTTTTTTTTTTTTAGATGAGAAATGTGATCTACATAAATAAAAGAAAGGTTTTGTCTGTACATTGGTCAGAACTTTTTCAATTGATATTTTTACGTTCTATACATTGGAGGACCAAAACCAGTCTCATGAAAGTTTCTATACGTCTGTCTGCCCAGCCAGATTTTGAGCATGAAATCAAAATGTTAAGTAGAAGTGAAGTTATGAGCCGTTAATATGTGCCAGATTACAAACCAAAAGTTTTGACAGCGCACTGTGCATGTGTCGAAAATTGGGCACATCTTAAATCGCCAGCTGGACAAAATTAATGCTTTATTTACTTTTGCAGTACTTAAATATTTTTACTTGGATTAGTTAATATTTTCATTACTGAAATAACAGCGCTAAAGTGGTATAAGTGAATTTTAATGAACTTGAGTTGTTTTAAGACAAAATCTTTATCCAATCAACTTTTTCGATTACTTATCTGTGATCCACTATCTGATTACCGAACAGGGAGAGTATTTGGCTGATGGTGAAAGAAGTACTACTTAGAGTAAACATGTTTGTGGGCTTCTACCTGAAATAATATCTGAAATCAACCTGAAATTAATAATCGAACTAGACAGGCTAGCCGGATAGGCCTGGAGCGTATGCCAGGAGACTTTGGGTATGAAGTGGGGTACACCCGGGACAGGGTACCAATTTGCAAATGCCACTTAGCCTAATCTGCATGTCTGAGGAAACCGGTGTACCTTGAGAAAACCCATCAAGCATGGTGAGAACATGAAAACTCTACTCGCAGACCACAGACGGGAATCGACCCCTCGACCCTGGAGGTACCACAGTGCTAACCACTACGCCACCGTGTCCACTTGTAAGTAATTGATAATCAATTTGAATGTGTTCATGTTATGTGGTGGTAACGTTGTAGCTGATCAGTGTATATGACGACACAAGATGAAACCATAACTCTAAGGGTTTCGTTTTTGTTTATTTTCATTTTTGAGCATTAAACAGCAACTGGAAACTAACTGCAAGTAGGAACTAACCTTATAAG
This sequence comes from Dolichallabes microphthalmus, assembly GCA_026413445.1. Classification (NCBI taxonomy): domain Eukaryota; kingdom Metazoa; phylum Chordata; class Actinopteri; order Siluriformes; family Clariidae; genus Dolichallabes; species Dolichallabes microphthalmus. The sequence goes on from JAOTQY010000016.1 coordinate 8,400,880, forward strand.
TGTAGATGTGAAAATGAAGGAATAAATAAAACCTCAGACAATACTGTATGTACCAATGGATTGGTCCAAGAATCATTTAAGCCAACTGACTGACCAAATCATACCTCATTTAAATAAATACAAATTTGGCTTGCGGCTTAAAACATGGCTGTGTTTTGCATGTCCGTAGAAAATAAATGATGGTGTGAATCTGTGTGTGCATAAAATGCTACAAAGTTGTAAAGACAGTTTGCACTCACTCGGAGGCTGGTCCAGTTTCACTATCAAAGCTTGAAGTGCATAAAGTGCTTGCAACTGTCTCTCCGTGTCCGAATTAAGGTACTTGTGTAATACAGGCAAACGCTTTTGGATGATGGCCGTGTCCACTTTACAGGAGGAGCTCTCCCCTGCACACATAGACACACAAACACCAGTTGCATCATCAGTAAAACGAGATAAAATGTGTAATTGTGGAACTAAAGTAATGTGTATGTAGTAAATGGACAAATTAATTAGTCCCAGGTGACTTACATTTGACTGCTGCTTTACACACAGCTGTCATCAGAGCTCTGAGAAAGGGTGGTGAACTCATCTCCGACTCATCTAGCTTAGCCTGATGTAGAAATCAGACTTAAAGTAAAACATTTGAATAAAACAGCAGCATTGTAAAAACGCACCGCAATGTAAAGAGTTTATCTCCACAACCCTGAATGAAATTACTTCAACGGCCTTGTACCTCTACCCAGTCGAAGATTTGTTCATCGCTAGCCACATCCTCCAGGAGAAGTTTTTCAAGTTGCTTGTCCAGCTCTTCAGGTGAGAGTGCTCTCCTAGAGGCCATGTCGGGTGGACTTGAGCAATCAGAAAGAGTGAAGTCTAGTTTCTGGAAAAGGTGCAAAAAATAAATAAATAAAAAAAGTGTAATTAAAACATTAATTCTAAATATTGAAGAATTAACAGGCCTCCCCAAAGTGAGATATCAATCTGCCACCCTGACAACTTTTATCTCTCTGTGACACAACGCAGCAGGAATCTGCGGGGTCAAAACCCCAAGGTTCGAACAGGTTTGTTGCGCCAGAACTTCAAAGTCTTGCAACAAAGAAACCCTCAGAAGAAATTCCAGAGCTCTGCTTGGTAACCAAGCAACCGATGCGTGTCAGAGGGCTTCCCCAAAAGATGTCATCCCAACAACAGCTCACCAACGTGATTCCCTTACGCTGGAAGCGAACCACCGAGAGGAACCCGCAACGAGACGCAAGTAAACAAACCTTGCTGAAAATTGGTGCGATCCAAATTAAGCAGTAAGATTAAACCCAAGGCTCTGCTCTTGTGATTTTCTCAGATCTAGTAACCAGTACTAGAAACTTGGGGAATTTACTGAAAACTACATTAATTCTCACCCTCCAAACTGTTTGCATGTATTTGTGTGAGTGAGTGCGTATTTAAGTAGTGTAGTTTTATGTATCGTAGAGTAGTTCAATAAATTCTTGTTTCTTTATAAAAGAACTGTTGACATGGTCGTATATTTTAAAGTTAAAACATTTGCCCAGATCTTACGTTATTTTGCTCATAATTGGTAATTAAGTCCCCTGATTTTGTATCATCATTGCTGGCCACGGGATAAACAGAATTGGTAAGAAAAATTGTGCTGAATGCTGAACGGGTGAATGATGAAGTGTATGCTATAAATTTTGAACAGTTTAATCAAATCAACCGATTCATCTCTGACAAAGAGCTGAAACACTACAATATACAGCACAACAAGAAATACTGTGGTTCTCTGATCAGATACGTTGCTAATTTGAAAAACCTTCATTAACAATCAGATGAAAATCAGGGTTAGCTAAATGATCTGATGAAATAGTGATAATATTATAATTCCAGGACTTCTTGAAAGTCTTCAAAGAAATAATGATGCTTTACTATTACAATTTAAGTTATTTGATAATCAAATACACCAAAAACCTCGCTGCATCCTGCTTTGTCCAGATATTACACTGGTGTCCAAATCTAGCTTGAGAAGCAGCAGCTCACCTGCTCAGCAATGAAGTTGTGCACATCCTCAGTTTCAGGGAGGAAATCAGCCCAGCTCAGTCCAGAGTCCTTCCATAAGGCCCCCACTTTCCTATGGCTCTGAAGCATGGAAAAAAAAAAAGAACAATTAAAATATCAATCACCACAGCATTAAATTGCTGAGCACATTTTATATTGCATGACAACATAATTTACTGTTTTGGCTTACCATTTGTTTGCATAGAAGGTGCAATATTTCAGAAAATAATATGCCAGCTCTTCCCACAGGGAGTAATGGTTTGCTAAATTCACTGCAAAAAAAAAAAAAAAGCAATAAAGAAAACACATCAACATCCAGCTGTACATAACATTTATAGCTGTACAACAACTTATATGGACTTATTAAGAGAACGAGACAACTTTATGTTATATGCTTGTAAAGACCAAACAAGACCATACCTAAATAATTCTCTCATAGAGATTCCTCCTTCCCGGAACACAGGATTAACTAGCTCCGCTAAGTACAGCCATATATGAGGAATGTCAATGGCCATATCATCTGCTATCTCAAGGGTTTCCAAAAACCTGTGAAAACAGGAGAAATGAATAAAATACGCATAGGAAAGAAAAAAACATATTTTAACGATTCTCTAATAGATTTTTCCAGGTTTAAACAAATACCCATCAGCAGTGAAAGATTTGATGAACTATTTCCAGTATGTTCACACAAATAAATGTAAAAAACACCCAATTAATAGAAATACCAACAAAACTCCCATCGCCCATAAAGCTGTCGATATATCAGGAATCTTACAGTTGTGCTTCTACTGCTAGTCGAGGGGGGGCACAATTAGACAGAGCGGTATGGCATAGGATGAAAATGATACCCACCCTTTAAAGAACTGAGATTTGGAGAGGCTCCCGGCCTGCAGCAGCTGATAGAACAGCTGGCCCATATGATCGCGTGTGATCTGGCTCCTCTCCAGCGTTGACTCCACACCCACCCGCACAAAAACGTACAACATCATGGCCTGTTCCAGTTCCTCCACACACTGCATGGCCTCCTGCACAAGTATATTGACACAGTAACAATGTAATAACGATATGGTTAAAAAAATCTGATTCATGTTATTAGACACTGCTTGATGGAACAACCTTGTAATCATTAATGTGCAAAAACTCATCGATAATGGACTTGGACCGTTTCTCCATCTCCTCCTCTGATAACGCAGGCTTGTCTGTAGTAGGACCTGGCACTGCTTCAAGTTTTACTACCACACAGGGGACATGACATTATGTCAACACAAAAAACGCTTAAGCATTAAATGGAGTTACAGCCAACATACAGCCAAGTTTGGATTAGTGTACAGATAAATATACATACATAAGGGAGCAGGTGCTTTGTTAGTATTGAGTTTCTGTGGGGGCAAATCAGTGGCTCACCAGATTCCCTGGATTGGCTGCACTCCAGTTTGCTTCTGCTAGCTGCACTGGGCTGCAGTTTGGGTGTGTCTAGGACATGCATGTCCTTGTGAACTTCCTCCTGCTGATGATCCTCGGCAGCCTCCTTCCCTGGTCCACCAACAGATGGCGGGCCAGACCGTGAAGGAACTGAGCTCAACGGTTTATCGTTGTGCTCTCGTCCCGAGCTTCCACGACTGGGAAACACACAATAAACACGTATATCAAATTCCCGTTAAAATACATGGGCCAGTTTGTATTTGGACTTCACAGCCTACGTTACATGTAACAGAGGATCGTGATGTGAAGTGTTGCACAATACCTGCTCAGGCCTCCTCTAGAGTCAGTGTCAGTTGAGGCAGATGGTGTGGAGGCAGAGGCAGGAACTGAGGGCTGAAGAGGTGAGTAACGGTTCAGACTGCTGGGGCGCAAGATATCTGAAAGAACAACACCTACCATCAAAACTTATTTATTATTCACAAAAGAACAAGCACAAGACAGAGCCAGGAATACAGATACTGCACGATGCATTTGTTTCTAACCTGATTCACTGGCCTTGGCTCCAGCTCCTCCACTGCTACCCTTCATCCAGCTGAGCGGTGATCGACCCAACGGTCCCAACTGAATCTTATCGTCTATGGTTGACTAAACAGGCAATTGGCATTAAAACAAGCACATTGGCATTAAAAATAAGTTGTTTTTTCGATATGCAAATGCCTGGTTTATATACGGTTTTCAAAAATGTTACCCAATCCTTTGCAGTGCCCCTTATGAAACTGAAACACAGTCCTCCCACCTTGTGTGAACCTTGCAGCAGCATGACTCTGCATGTCTGATACCTTCTTCTCAAATCATGTTTAATGTAATACAAACTGACATTTTATTTATTTATATTTAACTAAACATCCCATAGGAAAGTGAAAGGATTGATTGTTTTACAAATCAAATATTCTGCAATAATTGTATTTTATTCAGATTAATTTAAACTACCAGTAAATTCTAAACACCACAACTTCTCCATTACTCAGCTAAAAAAAAGTGCTGTCAGTAGGTTAGAGCGACCTCTTGAGCTATAATCCATAATAAACTTTTAGGGACTGGAATTTCAATTCTGATCATCACAAACATGCTTTCAGATCAACAAGGTTTCTCACATTAGAAGGTTTCTCACATTCTCACACTGCCCATTAAGATGATCCAGCATTTTCCTAATTATTGCATTATTTTTTTTTGTTATAGCCAGATAAAGTCTTCTTCTGGCTGTTACATATATTAGCATACAGGACTTTTTACATTTAGTCATTTGGCAGACGCTCTTATCCAGAGCGACTTACATTTTTTATCTCATTATACATCTGAGCAGTTGAGGGTTAAGGGCCTTGCTCAAGGGCCCAACAGGGACAACTTGGTGGTCATGGGATTTGAACCTGGGACCTTCTGAACCGTAGTCCAATGCCTTAACCACTGAGCTACCCTGGCCCTAAAAAAAAGTAAAGTGTGCTTGAATGACTCAAAAAGGTATATACTAGTCAATGAAGTGAAATTGTTCACCAGGAGGTGGGGCTCTTGGGTCTGTTTGATAACCAAGTAATATATGATGGCATCAGTCATGTAAAACTTTAGTTGAACAACATATACAACTTTAAATGTAAGTTAAATATGTTCAAGTATAGATTTTCATTTTTTTACATAACTGCATGTACACTTAAAGACAGTTACAGTAAAGAAGCAAAAAGCCTGTCGCTTCACATATAAAAACAACTAACCTTGGTGATTTTGGGGATCTTGTTGGGGTCTATTGTTCTACTGTTCTTAGGTACAGGCACAGTGTTCCAGGTCTCTTCTCTTGGAATAACTGTAAAACAAACATACAAGACAATAGATATAGTGCATGAAATATGTCACAGAGGAAGGGGATATGTTGGTTATAAAAAGGATTATCCAATAGCACACATATGCCCTCTCTGACCTGGTCTCCTCTTGTCCTTAGATAGCAGCTGTTGGTGAACTTTTCTTTGTTCTTCCTGCTCCTCGATTTTCGCCTCCTTGTGGATCTGTTCGATGGTCTTGGGCCCCAGATCAGCTCTCCGTGATACCCAGTTGTGCTAATTGTGTCACAAATATCATTTATTTGCTTGCAAAAACATTCATATGTACTACTGCTAAACAGAAGCACGTAGACCGACAGATTCACTAACCAGGCGCAGGTCAATTACATCCTGGAGCATAAAGCGAATGCGTGATGAAGTCTTCCTCTCCTTCACTATTTTTTCCATCTGATTAAAGTACTGATCCATTCTTGGCTAATGGAAAGGGAAAAGGAAAATCAGACCCAACAGTAGTTGTGATTTTAATAACTGTCCTCCTGACAATATTAATATATTTCAGTCTGGATTTTAGTTCCTGCCCTGAAGTTCCAGTAAATGCCTCTTTTAAAAACTTTTTGGGAATAACGATCATTATATGTCATTTACAGGTCTTATGAGAATTAGGCTGCCAGAAACATCCAAGTTGTAAAAAGCAGCTATTTGTTCACTGGAGTTACACAGTCATGAACATTATAATCACTTAACACTTGGCACATCTAGTTCAAGTATTAAACAGCAGCAGCAGCAGACCTTTTGAGTAATACAGGTACAGAAATTTCTCCAAGCCTTTTTCAGTTAGTCCCATAAATTATAAGCAAGTGCTCTCTTAAACACATGGTCAGTTTGAGATTAAGGGCTTTATCCTGGCTATATGAAACATTTACAAAACACAGTATTACACAAGCAGCCAGACAAGTTTAATATTACAACAGACAAACTTTAATAATATTACTGCTACATCCTAGTTCACACACGGACAACGTTCTGCTGTTTTGACGTGGCACTCTCTTTGTCTACCTTGGCCTTCTCGAAGTCCAGATCTTTGCCTATGGTCGTGAGGAGCCTACAGAGGCACTCCAGACTTTCCTCATCATGGTTTTTCAGCAGTTTCACCACGCAGTCATGCATGATGGCCTCGGTCAACATTCGCAGCTTAAATAGTTCCCCAATGAACTTGATGTTACCAATTGATCTTCTTCGAGCTTTGTCCTTGGCCTCCTCCAGCTCCTCCTGCAGCCGTTCACGCTCGGTGGTCTGAAAAGGTACATCAAATAAATAACTAACTAGATAAATAGAGCCTCCTCATTAAAACCAATCCATGTACTGGAGGAATACATAGTTTACATAAAATACCAAAGGCACATTCTACAGAAGGACTGGTTCAAGCCTGATAACATTATCTACATGAAGCATCATTTGCAATTTCAGCACTTTTGTGTAATCTGCGAGATATGTAAATCGAAAGAAATGAAGAGAAAGCCTCTTGAGGAGAACAGTGCTTACTGAGGCAGCTGCTTCCAGCTCGCACTGTTTCTTTTCAAAGACATCGTCATTCGCTTTGTCCTTCTCAAACTCTTTCTGACAGCGGTTTAGCAGCAGCTTTCGGAAATTCACAGTGCTATTGGGCTTATCTGCCATGGGCACTTTTAACTAGAAAGGAAAAAATATATATATATTAGTTATAATCACAACCTGGGTTACATGCAGAAGGAAGCAAACCCAGAAATAAAGCGCTAGTCCAATTCAAGGTTGCAGCATTCCTTAAACCACACACATTCGTTCGAACTGCATTGATGGTTCAAGTGTATATGTGAAATAGCAAAGCGTAACATGCTACTTACTGTAGCCAGACAGCTACACATATTGCCATACGCTACAGAGAAGCTTGGCTCATCAATGGCTTTCTCAAAAACCAGGTCGATCACTCCCTTAAGGCGCTCCTCTGTGTCGATGGTGAGGTCAGTCACCTGCTTCATCAGCTGACTAAACATCTGTGGTGTCAGCTTGTTAAGAATACTGCGCACCTTCCGAAAAAGATCCTAAAGAACATACATGAAAATCAGAATTAATATATCCAACGCAATGTCTGCACTCAACAGATCAGCAAATATGAACGCATGCAAGTAAAGGCACTAACCTGAGTTCTCTGGGTGTCAGGGTCATCTGTGGCGCTCTCTCTCTTCATGCCAGGCTTCCAGGCATGTTCAGCTTTCTTCAACTGTATGTCATCGTTCACAGACACATTCATGATGATCTTGCGAGGAGGAGGCCGTCTCAGACCTACATTCAGCAGCTACAAGAGCAAATATGATCATTATGGATAAGCAACATATTTAACGTAGAAGCGGTTTGCATTTCATTATGGTCTAGTACTCAGATTTAAAATAAAGATTCTTACATATACATGGCACTAGTTATTAACACAATGACAACACCTTTCTTTTTAAGAAGAAAGATTAGACAACCAAATAGATAAAATACTTCAAGACAGCCTGCTGTCTTTCTACATTCACATACTGCACTATAGGACCCTTAGAACATTAGGTCCCTGAGAGAGGTACCGTAGACATGCCTTTAAGTCAACATCCATTTCACATTTGTGTTTGAAACACAACCTCTTATTTTGTCATTCAAGTAGACAAAATCCTGTTGTTGTTTTTTTAGGACTGAAACGTGCCTGGGAATATTGCCAAGCTGACAACAGAGTGGACAGAATTTACTAACTGGTGAAAGTGTGCTGTAGTACTAGCTTGTATTTTAACGTTGTCTAATAAAATTTACCCTCAACTTTATATATTCATCAAGACAAAATTTTTTGCCATACTTTTGGTATTTACACAGATCAGCAATAATAAATAATCAGTTAATAATACAGTGGAACCTTGGATTAGCGAGTACCTTGGTTTGCGAGCATTTTGCAAGACAAAATTGTTTAAAATAAATCGATAAACAAGCGAGGTCTAGACATAAGAGCATGCGCTTTGTCTGCTGAGCGTCACAACTGAGCCAACATTTCTTCTCTCTTGCGCGCTTGCCGGATTTCTGGGTAATCGTCTCCCATGCTCAGTCTCAGTGTGACTGATCGGCTGATGGTTTGCAGTGACCATGCTACTCCAAGAGAATCTGTTGAAAATTCTGGACAGTATCATAACATAGCACAGCCCATTCAAAAGAGACAGAAGGAAGCAGAAACCTACCGGCACTCCTCTCCCTGCAGGAATCAGCCTACTGAAGTCTGCAAAAGCTGGCGTGAAGTCTGGACCTCTGGAAATGAGCCCCCGTGGGTCCGGCCGTAGGGGCAGCTTATTTTGGTTTATCTGTGAATGCAGAGTGTGTTATTTTTGATAACTGAATCTGTCAAACCGTATACAGTTTTGGAATTTAAATAAAGCCCATGCCTTAGGAGAATTACCTTGTCCAGTACCACATCAGATATGGGTGGAAGCCCCTCTGGCTTCTGCACACAGGCAGGCATGAACTGGAAGCCCAATAGAAAGTCCCTATTATATTGCCTCTTCCCATTCTTCAGCTCCGGTTCTGAGGGAGGGACGGGTGGGGGAGTTGTTAAGCAAAAGTGAAAAGAAGGTAAACAAATTTCTTAATTGCGCCTCATAGACGAAATAGGCCTTACTCTGAATTGTGTTGCTGTTGGACTCCTCGAGTGCAGGTGTTAAGCCTCCATCACTGCTTTCAGCCTCAGAGCTGTGTTCGGGTCCGTTCTTCAGCGGCTCCGCTTCCTGCTCTCCGTTCTCTTCTACTGGCGTTTCTGCTGAAGCCCGATGATCCACAGTCACAGATGACAAGCTGGGTTTCTCTACTGTGGATTCTATGGCGGGCTCAAGCTTATCCTTAAAAACACACAGACACACACACCCCAACAAAATAAGAGTATTGCGATAAAACCATCACGAACTACTAAGAAGTTCTAGTCTAAAGCTAGGATCCACACCTCCAGCTGACTTGAGGGTAGGAATTTTTATAAATAAATAGTTAATTAAGGCAAAACTCCAAGATTTTCAGTTCAATCTCTACCTACAGGATTTGTAGTTTATGTCCAATTACTGCAAACAAGAACCAACATGTCTCCCTGTTATAGGACACAAGCAGAAAACTTGTTTACTCCAAAATCCATTATAATGAAAGTCAAAGGGCAGTTCGGAGAAATGTGATTTATGTGAAAGGTTTTTGTATAGAATTTCCATGAGTCATTGAAAGTGATCGCAAATTTAGGTCTGAAGAGGCATATATAAAAGTGTCTTTAGTTCCACCCAAGTAATAAGTAAATTTTACTGTGTTGCACCGAAGTTTTACAAAAATTTTCTTTTTAGAGTACTGTGCAAAAGTCTTAAGCCACTCATTTCTTCATATTTAATGTAATTAAAATTGGAAGATTAAAATTAAAGAAATGGGAACCTTTGACACGCTGCAAAGTGCCTAAAGGTACAATTAAAAAATTGGTTGTTTATGCAACAACCTCAGCAGCAACCTCAGTTCCCCTTTCGTCTGTTCCAACCACTCAGCATTCACCAGTATACTAATCACTGGTCATAGCATTTGTCATCTGCACCCACTTCCCACTGGTCCAATGCCTTAAGTTAGATGGTTTGTATGCTTGAATGATTCATAGGTCAACTCAATGGTGTAACAAACAAAATGCATTCTTCTGAAACTGGTCAGGTACAGGGACTGGACTTATATATAAACAAACAAAAAAAAAAACGCCTTCAAGATTAAAACATTTTAAATGATAATGTTTGGCTCTTTGAAAGCAAAATATGAAGAACTGTGAGGTAGTTCAAGACATTTGCACAGTATTGTATCGTAAGGCTAATTGCTTAAATGCTACAAGTTGGATCTATTGCAATTAATTAATTAATTAATGTAAATCAGTCAAAAAATATATTCTTAAACCATGTTGAAAAATGTTGAAGTACTGAAGTCTTTTTTTATTTAATCAAAAAATGTATAAATGAAATTGTCCAATAAAAACACCACACAGGGCCAACAATATATCCTAACCTCACCTCTCTGTCAGGAGAATGTGCCTGCTCCACAAGAGCATCCTCTTTTGGCTTTTTCCATTTCTTTGGTACACTAGTTGTAACTGAAGAAACATAATATATAAGCACACACTTTGCAAACCTTTCCAGTTACATCATATTAAACCACCTTGTGTATTTGGTATGTACCTTGACTTGAACTTTGTCTAAGGTTGGATTGTAATGTGGGCTCCACTTTCTCTTCCAGGGCAACCTCGGCCTCCTTTTCATCATCTCTAAGCTCAGGTGCAGTCAAGGTGGTCGGGTCAGGACCTTCTTCTACAGGAGCTTGCCCTGGGTGAGTGAGACCTGGAGGTGGTGCAGGAACAACAACAGCAGCAGTGATGGTGGATGGCAGGGAAGGAATCGGAGCACCTGAACAAACTTCCAAAGCTGGAGGACTTGCAGCTTTTCTATCCAGACTGTAGGTCTCCAGAAGAGCACTGGGCTCTGGGGTTGATTGGGACGGGGGCTGAAAATCAGGGTCATCATGAGGAGGAGGAGCAGGATCCGTTTCAGCCAAACCATTGACGGCTTTTAGAACTTGTGCTGCAGAAGTTGGCACCTCTGGTGGCACTTGCTCAGGCTCTGGTTTATCTGGCTCCGGCATGACAGCTTGTGCAGGAAGGGGTTCTGCTGGAGGGGTAAGCTTTTCTGCTGCATCCACTTCTGAGACAGGCTTGGAGGAGCTGAGAGAGGGAACTGAAACTGGAACTACACTCTGCGTTACATCTGGTTCTGATGGAGGAAGCTCTGATTTCTCTGGTGGACGTGGGTCAGGGGCAGGGCTGCTGGGATCTCGCCTTTGCAAAGGAAGCTCCACAGCACGCAGTCCTGGTGATGAAGATTTTAGTACAGCACTCTCAAGCTTTGGCTTGTCATCTATAGCAAGCATAGACAGAGAGAGGTAATCACAAGAGACACTGTTAATTAAAAACGGTCAAGAGTGACAATGAAGAAAGAAAAAAAAGAGGGAAAAAAGGTTTATCATCATATTATTATTATTGAAGTAGTAGAAGTCGCATGATTAAAATATAAAATGTATAAAAGAAATTTACATGGGACAAGGTCTGCAAATGTGTATAAGGACAAACATTGGGTCAGTGGCTAAAAGAAGAAAATCAGGAATGAAAGTGCAAAGTGACTGGCCGGTTGCAAGATGAATGGTCATGCGTTTGGGCAGGGGGGCGTGTGAAAGGAACATTAAGGAGGGGACTGACCTGGTTTCAAGTCGACAGGAACAGGGAGGATCTGGGCACTGTCCACATTATAGATGACATGCCCATGTTCCACTACCTGGTTCAGCTGCTGGGATTTGAGGTAGAAAATGTGAGGATAATGAGGGTGTGGACATAAAAACTAGCAAAAGAGAAATAGAAAGAATAGAGAAAGAAGGAAAACGCGATTGCACACACGTGTGAAAGAGACGCAGTGGAAGAGGGTAAAAATGGCAATACGGACAAATAGTGGGGAGAATGCAAATGCAGCACAAATAGAGAAGTGGGTAAGAAGAGTTGGAGAGAAGTAAAACAAAAAAACAAACAAGCATCAGGGATAAATAGCGGAGAGGGCGTGACAAGACAAAAGACATCACACACAAGGATGGGAGGGGGGGTGATTTGGGGATTAGACAAACAGACAAGAGAAATGGGAAAAGAGAGGAGAGACGAACACTGTTAACATTTAGGGAGAGAAGACACAAAGTAAGAGTAACAACCCAATAGTGAGTGTTCCCTTTACAGAGAGATTTCCCTCTGTGTAGTTGTGATTTTTAACTTTGCTGTAAAATTTTACACAGCATTTTCTTGGGCTATCTCTGTAGAGAGAACATCATGGGAAACCAGAATGACACAAACAGCTGTGAGGAAGAACTAAGATGATGGCAGATGAAAGCATAGGTAAGGCAAGTCACACATATCAGACAAATCCCAAAAAAAATATTTTAATGTAGTATAATGGCCACATTTACTGGAAAAATGGACAAAGATACAGTGCATTAATGCATTCTGCCTCAGAGGAAAAGGATTATAATTATCCAAGTAACAAAATTCTAATTTACTCATTAAGTGGTAAGAAAAATAAAAACACACAGAAGGTCTAATCAGGTCAAAATATGGTTAATAGCTTTAACAGTACAGTTCATAAATAAATCAGCATTATATCAGTGAGTGACTACTATAGAACAAGAGATACTGCATTCAAGTGTTTTCTGAGTGAGCCATTAGCCTGTGGAAGCTGCTTTGTCTCTGCATGCATGTGTGATTGGATACGTTACCTGTGGAGGAGTTGGGGTGGAGGAGGGCCGTCCCACTGGTGGAGTGGGGTTCCAACTCCCACCCATTCCTGACATGATCTCCTCCGTGATGTCCTTGCCTCCCTGGTTAGGGTCTCGGATACGGATCTTAATGGAAAACAAACAGCGGAGAGTCAAACATAAATGAGCTTGTTATTCAGTACATTAAATCAGCACTGAAGCAACAAGTAAGAAAACATACTGTTTTCTTCTCCCTCTTGGCAGGTGGAGGTTGCTGCGGTGTAGGCACTATTATGGATGGAGACGGGGTGTACATGGTCTGACTAGTATAGTATGGAGTCCCCGCAGCTAATAATAATGAGAACAGTATGAGTTTCAGTTAGAGGCCATCATGTAAAAAGTCCATTAACCAAAAGAAAGATGTGTTTCGAAAGTATGAGTGAAAAAGCAGGTTGAAAAGTTACCATATGCTGGAGGAAACTCTCCAGGAGAAGGTCCAGGGTAGAAGGTATTGGGTGCTGTGGGTTGAACTGAGTACTGCTGATGAGGCCCCACATATGGAGGAGCACTGTGGCGATACTGTAACAAATCACATAAAAGCAAATACCAAAAAAGCAATTATCAAAGAGCACCAAAGTGATACATTTTGACCATTTTTTTTAGCTTGATGTGGACAAAGTTTGGTCTCTTTTGCAGTTTTGAAATAAAAGAAAACACGGTGTCTCACGATTGTTGCATTTAATGTTTCTTTGTATAAATAGATGCTGCATGTAACAGCATTTAGATAACCTGAAGCATTAACATATTTAAGGATTAATTGAGAAAAGCATGATTTTCTAAAAGGCCATATTGATTAACACAAGAGCTTACTGAACCAAGTGCTGCAATGTGTCTCGCTTGCTGCACTGGCAAATATTGGCCTTATTGACTGCCTTATATTTAGCATTTTAACTTTGCTATACCTTGAGGATAGTAATAAAATGAACACTAGCAACAGTAAAGTTCACCTTGGTGTTTTTAGTTCCCCTCCACCCCTTTGTTTACACCCGTGTTATTCCCAACGCAAATGCGAATCAATTTCTGGCGTATTTTACAGACCTGGGGTATGTAGTACTGGGCAGCCTGGGGGGAAGCGAAAGGCATTGGTGTCATGGACATCATGATGGGTGGGCTTGGCGAGTATACAGCGGCATTAGGGGCCTGAGAGGCGGGTCGAATCGAAGGGCTGTTGCTTGGAATGGTGGGACGCGGAGGCTGCATTTGAGTCCTCGGGAAAAACTGGGGCACATGAAAACAAGAGGATCAGTCAGGTACAGATAGACTAAGACGAGGACAAAGCACAAACTCTGAATTAGAACAATTCGCAGGACCTGAGGAGTGGTTGTGAATACTAGAGCAAAAGCAGTTGTTCTGAGAATGGGTTCTGGAGCAATTGTACCATTTTATAAAACTTGTTACCAGGTGAGGAAAGGCATGCAAAATAAATTAAACTAGAATGAGAAGTGGACAAAACAAATGTTTGTGTATTCATTAGCTATAATAAATATTAGGGACCCTAACTTTACGTGCAAGACAATAACTCAGTATACTGATATACCACGGCGATTAGAAACTCAACTACTGTACTGCATAGACACATCCTGAAATTTGTGTGGCTGTGATAGGAGTACAGTGGTGACTGACCTTTTATATAAATCAGGAAACTTGTGTAAAAAGACAATTAAACATGTTTCTGTTCTGATAGTTATTGTTTATGGGTATTCCACTCTTCCAGGCTCACTTTCTGAAATCACTTTATTCAAGGGTCAAGATTATAACAGATTTATAACTAATATAAATGATTCCGAGCAAGAGGAAACGTGACGGTTACACTTGTAATGCTTTTTTAAAGTAGATAGGCAAGCCATAGCATGTCTAAAATGTTTATGAAGCACTGGAAGCTGGAAAAATAAAGAAAAAAATGGGAATGCAAAAAACTAAACAAAAACAACACAAAATAGTAGGGCTGCAACCGTTAATTTTGTTAGTCAAATGTTCTGCTCAACAACGTGCTGGATATTGTAGAAGAATGAGAAATATTCAAGATTGAATTTTTTTCATTATTATAATGGAGTAGTTAAAATTAACAGTAGAAAAATACAAATCATATGAAAATTCCATGTGAAATATTGCCTCATTAAATGGAGGTAAAATGCATAAATGAAAAAAGAGGAGGTAGGTAGACTACACCATATTCTTTTTCTTGTCTCTGCCCTCATGCTTCATCAATGAGTCTGAGCTGCCTACCAAAATGTACACTGCAGAACATCCTACAATTTGAAAACAAGCTAATAGCTCTTAGTAAGTAAAACAGTTACTTACCATTAAGATAAAGTAAGTTTTTAAAAAAAAAATAAAAGTTAATACCCCTATTTTATTTATTTAAAAAAGTGTTTTTGTGTAAAAACAATTGATTATAGCAGGTCTTACTATTAGTCAGATACAGCAGATAACATTTCGACCTTGCTATTGATTATTTAACAAAAATTAAGCCAAAAAGAAGTCATTTGGGCAATACTAAGTGACCGCATGATTCAATAGCTTGGAGATCCAGCTTTAGCAGTAATAATTTGAAGTAATCGTTTCCTGTATGACTATCAGTCTCTAACATCATTCTTAGTCCATTCTGCTTTATAACATTGCTTCAGTTCATTGAGGTTTTGGGGCATTTGCTTATGCACAGCTCTGATAAGTTTCTGCCACAGCATTTCAAATGGGTTGTAATCCGGACTGTTTGCTTTGGATCACTTGGAACACGTTTTAGCTTTCGGACAGATGGCTTCCATTCTCATCTGTTCAGAAGACATTGTTCCAGAAACCTTGTGGTTCGTTCAGATACAGTTCTGCAAACCTCAGTCATGCTTTATAGACAGAAGAGGCTCTCTCCCTACAGGCCCCATTAGGCATGTTAAGTTCATGACAGCACAATTAGAAGAAGACTGAACAAGTAAAGTTTGCTTATGTCTTTTCCTCTTGGCATTAACGCACACACCTGAATGCTCCAGACCAACAAATTGCCAAAATAAAGTCTGCTCTTACAGAGGTCTGCACCTGATGATCAATTAATCATGTTCTGATGATGAGCAGCGCCTGGCAGCAACTTAGTCTCTTAAGTACTATGGAAACAGTAATGGGGTATGTAACATTGCCCGCATGTTATCATTTTTGGCTTCATTTTTCTTTAATAAATAATGGCACAGTAAAAAAAAGTTATATGTTGTTGTTCTTCTAAGGTTATATTTGCCAAATACCAAGATTAAATATTATTAGGTGATTTTTATTGTTTTTACACAAAAATACTCCTTTGATACATGGGTATACAAGGCTCATTTAAGTATTTAGAATTTTCACCATACATGTATACACATGTATAAACATTTGTATACAGGAAGAATTACTCTACCTAATAATGTTTCCACCTCATGAAGGTTTTGCCAGGCAGATTAATATTTACAAAAGACCAGTGAGTGATTCTTACAGTTCACGTATGCTCCAGTGGTCCAGCGTCCTCCACCCACTTTTTGGAGTCCCAACCCCTTATAATTAATGCTTTATCATTTTTATTGAGTTTTTTTCCCCCCCCATAAAACTAGGCTGAGGGGTGTGTGGAAGTAAGGTAAAAAGGTAAAAATTCAGGTAAAGAGGTAAAAATTCAGGTAAAAAGGACCCCCCTCCCCCCGGATAGAAAAAAAAGGCAGGACTACACTGAACATTACCATATCACAAATTTTGTATGCTTTCATCGGATCTTGCAGTCTTACTCGATTTTGTTTCATGTAGTCTGGTAGAACAACTCTTCTACAGTGGAACATAAAACTGCTGATACCACGCTACTTTCAGAAAGTAAAACACTCTCTGGCAGACACTTGAGTCCATGGAAATTAGTGGTTTAAAAGTGAAACTATTGATAACTCAAGTATTTTCCTAATTTTTAAAGTAACAATTTGATTTACTGAACATCTGTTGCAGCCCTATAAAATGCCTTCCTTCTGGGTGGAGTAGAAAGAGACGAGCATGGCTGTTGTACACAGGGTGGGGGAGCAGATCACTAAACTTCACCGGGGAATAGGGACTACATGCCATGCAATTTACCTGAATGGGTCTGAATCCTCCCTTGAAAATTGAAGCAGGAAAAAGAAAGAATCTAATGGGACTGTGCACTAGTTGGTATGGAGGGACAGAGAGACTAAGACATTCACATACACAAAAGAGCTATCAGTGGCATTAAGAGCATGCAAAAAGTCTGCAATATGATCAGCACTGATTTCTGGAAAAAGCGTGCACACACCCCCCCCCCCCCCCCCCCCAACAGAACTAGAAAGTGTAGTTTAAAGGAAGAAGTGTGCTGTTCATCCGCAAGAGGCCTGAGCAAATGTGCTCCACTAACCCCCATTCAGAATAAACACGGCCAACTGAGCATGCTACTTCCTCACTGAAACTTGTCCAACTGGAGTGCAAGAGAGCAAAGTGCAGACGAGGACGTTTTAGTCACTTCATTTCTGCAAGTAGGAAGAATACACTGATGACATACTTCTCTATAGAAAAACCACCCATCATTCGCTGACACATCAACACGAAAGAAAAGAAAACAAAGCGTACAGAAATCAATGCTCACATTTCCCAGTGATTTGACTAATCAGCTAACAGAACAAATAAAACAAACACCCAGGCTGCCCTCAAAGAAGATTCCAGTGCCGACAAATAACCTTCACTACGGAAAGAAAATAAACAAACACCACAACATGTTACTTACTTTTGATTACATAGTGCAGATGTGGAAAACAAAACCTCTTTCTGAATAACAAGTATTACAACATCAGTGGCGGACAAATTCAAAAACGCAGCAGGCAATTATAAGCTAAAATGTCCAGAAACATTCCTATCTTCTGGTTGCCTGGAAACCTAACTGCACAGCCTTAAACAAGTGTCTGCAGCCGTGAGTTGGTAAAATATGAGGAACTAGTTCAGGGAAAGAATAGACACTCAAACAAAGCTGTGGTGTTTGCGGAAAGCCCTAGGTTTAATATTTTGAAAAAGTTGCTTGCCAGTGTTTACACATACCAACAACCATCCAAAAATAAAACAAACAAAAAAACCTATAGACAAATACTTTGTCTGTACATTAAATCTGCTTGTCCCACATACCTAGGCTTCTGAATTGTCCAAACTTGTCTGTATGGTCAACCTTTTTGTGAGGTCAACGTGTAGATCCTGTGCATGTGCTAGTCAGTCAGATTGTTTCATACCGATCTAGTCAGCCACCTCTCGTTCAATCTCATCTACTTCAACCAGCACCGCTTTTCACACACAAGTCTATACACCTCTAACCTGCTACTGTCATTTCACAAAAGACACCGATCTAAGAGGATGCATGCAGGTCAGAACATAAGATGAGTGCAGATTACTCAGCTCAGATTAATCGATATCAGTAGAGGAGAGAAGGGCAGTTTGGCAACAGCACAATGCTTTAATGAGCTTTAGCTACAAAAACATTGCAAAATGTCAAGTGAGGTGCTACGCTGCAATGGCGTACATTACCTGGTGATGGGTAGGACGAGGCCCTGGGGCAAACTGAGCAGGGGTGCGCGTGGCAGAGAGCAGAGTCAGGAAGGGAGAGAGAGAGAGAGAGAGAGAGAAAGATGAAAACATACAGACACTGTTTAAAAACCACAAGCTGTGAGAGACAGGTAGTTCCTAACGGCTAAGCTGTCTGACCTGAAGCCGAGAAATAAAACAAAGCACTTTTTCTACTTGCATCATAACACTGTGACTAACTGCGCAGCTAGCAATAGCAACAAGTTAAAGTGGTAAGAAAGGCTATTTGGAATTCATACATATTCTAAGGTACTGGAAGATAAAAAGTATAGTAAGAAATATATACATTAATATGTAAATATTGCAGGAATGGACATACTCACCGGGCGGCTTTGAGGCGGGACGTTCATTGGTTGCGTCTGTGTTGAGTAGACCAGCGGAGCTGTACCGGCATTCTGACCTGCCGTGTATGGCGACTGCAGCGTCACGGGGGTCCAAGACAAAGGACGTGAAACAAGGTGATAAAAGAAGCACAAGACACCAGCGGTTAGAAAACAGACAAAAAACAGCCTCTGTAAGAACTCTGACAGCAGACCATGTTCAGAGCGCTTTTGTGCAAGCTTCTGTGTGTGTGCAGGTGACTGAGCAAGAATGCCCACTCCCTGCCTCGGAGTACACTGCGGTCTGCTGACACTGACAAATCTGCCATCTCCTCAGCACTGCCTTCAGGAGAGTGAGTGAGTGAGTGAGTGAGAGGGGGAGAGACGGAGCGAGAGACACAGACGGTGGAGTCACAGGGCTTTCAGAGGCGGACGAGGCAACAGAGGTAAGCTCAACCCTCGGTCACTCCTCATTCTTCGGTTCAGAGATCGCTCCACATGATCAAAGTTCAGCCTCTGAATCATGTAAGCTAGACTTCCTATTAATAGTAACAGAGCTGTGCGGGTGTAGAGTGGAAATCAGAGCTCTCGGCTAAGCAGCGGAACAAGCTCCAGAACAGCTGAGTCACCATGACTGACTTTCTATTTTAGAGACAATCAGCTGAGTGTACCGAGTGTTTATGCTTGGAGTGTGTTTGCGGGATGCTAGTGGACACAGAAACATCAGTAATAAGTATGGAGTACGGAGACCTGGTGTCTGAAGATAAACAAAAGTAAATTTTTCAATGTGACACACAGCATGCACGAGCGCAGTTAAAAACCTAACAAAGAAGGCAAATTCAAGGCCATTTTCAAATCCACAAATGTTTTAAGCTTAATAATAACCCAAGTCGGATGATTCCTGTATTAAAACTCATTATGTTAGCAATGTTGGGCCTCATTTATCAACCTTTTAGGTAAACTGATATGTAAATGATTGTGTAAGGCAAACATTTTAAAAGGAAAATAGTTTCTACTGGATTTCCAAAAGTTTTGGGACAGTTGATTTTTCTTACACTCAGGTTAATAAATGCCAGTTACTCATAATGAAGATAATATTTTTACATAAAATTGGTAGTGGGAAGGGGGGGAGGTGTATTCAGGTAATTGTGGCCTCTGACTACAACATTACAAAGGGAATTTGATTCTCTGTGCTTTTTCAAAGCCTTTTTCTTCATCTCTGATTCAGTGCTGGCAAAGCTGGCGGATATCATAGGAAGTCATGCAACACACGAGGGAGTACACATCACACATCAGATTTTTCATTTGTAAAGTGCTGCACAGCATCAAAAGAAGATAGCGTGGCAAATGAAACCAGCTTAGCTGCTGAGTCACTGAAGTGTGTCCTCCTTTTATACAGCAGAATTTTCCTGAATGACGGACCTCATTCATACAGGCTCATTTTCCTCAATGAACGTTTCTTTCATTAATGTTATTAATACAGGACAACTATTGTTGATAAAAGTTTCACAACTCAGAATATTTGTCTTTGTAACCAGAATATAGAAGGTATTTACCTGATGGTAAACACCCAAATACAACAATGGTAACTAATTATAAATAAAAAATAAATACATTTAAATAATTCAGCAAGACTGAAATTAAATGACTCACGGATAGCAAACAGCACAAAGGGAATTCCTTCAACCCAATCTTTTGCGTGGCTCAAGCAGCACACTTATAGCAGACAAACATTTGGTGGAAACGCTCTAATCCACACCTTGAGACTCTTGAAACTAGAACTAGAAACCTGCTGACGAATATACAGTTCAGTTCTTATGGGTAAATGTACACGCACTCAGAAGCATGAACGCTTTCCCAAAACTGAGGCTTTTATCAATAATCAATACAAAATTCTGATCTACAACAGAATCTGTTTATACTCAGCTTGATAAGTGAGGTCCAATGTGTGCGTGTTCTAACATTAAGTTGCTAGCATTACAGTAACATTAAGTACAGACATGACGATAATATTACTAATCTGAATCATACTGTGATTTGATGGTTAATTTTAATGAACAGAGGTTTCAGATTACTGCTTTCTCTGAGGAAACACCTGTGACTCATCAGATTGGGAGCAGCAGAAAATGCAGCAAGGAAATTTCTGTGGCTCTTTTGCTTAAGTCAGTGTTGATACCAAAACATGAAGCAAGCACAAACATGCTTATGTTCGAACAATAAAATATAATTGAATGTAGTGCAATTCATAATAAGTGGTGTAGACACACACACACACACACACACACACACACACACACACACACACACACACACACACACACACACAGTCAGGCAGCTACATGGATGCACTCACCCCTCCTCCTGCCTCCCAGGCTTTAGGGTGGCCATACAGATGCGCAGTGGATACTGTCGAAACTGATACCTGAGAAAGACCGGGCGA
Source organism: Dolichallabes microphthalmus (assembly GCA_026413445.1). Classification (NCBI taxonomy): domain Eukaryota; kingdom Metazoa; phylum Chordata; class Actinopteri; order Siluriformes; family Clariidae; genus Dolichallabes; species Dolichallabes microphthalmus. The sequence continues at coordinate 8,421,888 of JAOTQY010000016.1, forward strand.
GGAGGCGTGGCCCGGTGGCGTGGCCGCAAGGTTTGGGTGTCCCTTGCTGATTTCATGGGCTGTGTAGGAAGGGCCAGGGGGTCTCTGGACCTGGAACACACCAAAGAAAAAGTTTAAAATTAATTAAAGAAAGACCATCACTCTGTTCCTATTGTGTCTCCATTGGGAAGAAACAAAACTACAAAAAAAATAACATTATTATTCAAGTGGGGCAATTTCACTTATGAATAAAGAGTCAGACAGCACAGTTTTACAGTAGTCAGGGCTAGGCGTGAGACGGTACACTAAAGCTGTGATATGAGATGCTTCATGGGACAATATTGACAAAAACATTTAATGTTTATTCTGTAAACCAAACAACTGCAAATAGACAGCTGCAAGAAATGTACATTAGGAGTTATAATACAAGGTGTAATTTCTACATAGTGCCAACAGTCAGTTATTTAAATGCATTTTTTTGTTTCATAAATTTCTTTTATGGCAAATTTACTGCTATGGAAAGATTACACTGTACATTGAATGATTAAATAAAATATGTGCCTTAAATTATTAAATAAAAAAATGTATATCATGAACTTTTTACCCCCCTCATATAGCATGTCACACTTACCAATTTAATCATAAAGATAATAAAAACAATTAGGATTAGATTTTTTTTAATGTATTCCTGGTTACACCACTGCCAGAACACAACATGCCCGGTTTTAGGTTAGTGTTAACTCCATCAAGTGCAGCGCACAGATTTGTCAGGCTGCACTAACAACGCAAGGAAAGGCAGTGACAGATACCCAAGAATTCAAGTCTTACGCATTTCTTAATAGTAACATTTTGGACTGCTTCCAGCAGTTACGTTCCCAGTCACAAACACCAGTCTAGTCTAGTCTATAAGAAGAGGAAGGCTCATAATGAAGATTAAATGGAAATAATACAATATACCTCGGAGAAGGAAAAATTCATCTGCCTTCATATTCGTATTGTATTTACCAATATTTAAGATGGGGAAATTCTGTTTCATGCCTATTAACAGCTGCAAAAAAATGATAAAACATTTGCAGTTAGACTTGAGGTCATACTGTATCTAACATGCCACCGCCCCATCATCCCCCCTAACTATCAGCAGTTGACGACAGTACTGCCTCTGACTGGGGAAAGGAAGGGGAGAAAGGAGGAAGGAAGAAGGTGTGGTCAGACATACACAATGTGTGTTGGTACAATCAGCTGCAATGATTGGCTTAATTACTTAACAACCATAGAAAGAAAGAAGGCATTTTGCTGCTCTGCTCTCAAAAGAGACAAGTTATTAAACCTCATATAGAATACAAAATAGGCAAGGGTTCTGACAGATATTTAATTCGTCCAAACACGATCGTAATCGCAAACATCGAAACATCTATCTGTAATTGGCAATCTCAATTACCGTATTTTTCGGACCATAAGACGCACCGGACCATAAGACGCACCAGTTTTTAGAGAAGGGAAATGAAGAAAAAA
>JAOTQY010000016.1:8477570-8489771 GCA_026413445.1 Dolichallabes microphthalmus
CGATGGATTGGCACCCTGTCCAGGGTGTACCCCGCCTTGTGCCCTAAGTTTCCTGGGATAGGCTCCAGGCCCCCCTCCAGACCCTGTATATAAGGATAAAGCGGTACTGAAAATGAATGAATGAATGAATGAATATTAATACTAATATTCATTAATCATCATATTATTATATATAAAAATATAATATGTAACATATAGCAATACATTTAGTATTAATATATGATACATATGGGACTGTATATGTGTGTGTGTGTGTGTGTGTATACAGTGTATATTTATTGTGCCGCATAATAATAATTATAATGACAAAAATTATAGAAAAAAAGGTCTATAAAATTATCATGTTTAATTACTTTTGTAATTATCATGATTATAATTATTACTATTAGGTAATATAAAATATGGCATTTTTGTCTTACAGTGCTTTTCTGTCATTTATGTATGTGAATAACTCAGACATTTCCTCCTTAGACTTGTGAAAAGTTATGTGTTGAATATACGGGGTTTCTCTTTGTTCTCTTTCTTTCTGCCCAGCATTTCAACCGCTGATGTATTGAAGTGAATAAGGCAGTAAAACCTGCAGCATGTCTTCACTGAGTGTACTGCAAAGGCAGGTCGTAACTCGGGGTCTGTCAAAATTTTTCAGTGTTATATAACAAACATTGATTTTTTTTTTTTGCGCTGTATATTTTCAGCCTTTATGAACGTAAGGTTTAAAAGATGGCACCCACCATGATGGACGTCTTTACATATTCTTTCTATAATGAACATTGCTACTAGTAATTCATGAACGATTCTTTTTGATCGAGTTTTTAATGTGACTCAGAAGAACGAGTAGTCTTGGAGAGTGATTCGTTCATTTTCTACTGGCGACACAAAGCAACGCAAAACCTTCGTAGGTTATGTACAGGAAACAGAAATGAGCAGAAATGAGTCTTTGGTCTGAATCGTTCGTTCTGTTGTCACGTGACTCCCATAGACGCTTTGCCATAAAGTACACACAAAACAGAATTAAACGGATCTTCTCAATGAATCTTCTGCTCCTAGTTGTTCGTTCTTTTGTCACGTGACCCCCATAGACGCTATGTAGTGCAAAAGATTCAAAAGAACGAATGACTCGGACCAGAAGATATGAGAGGTGAGCTGCTCATACTGTTTATCACAATATGTTCTTAGCTGCGTTGTAATATTTTCATTACTGGAACTATAGCCAAAATTTGTCTATGTAGATGGGTTGGGGGTCTGTTTATTAAAAATTTAACATTTTGTTTCATTTCTGATCAAAAGAACTAAATGAACTAAATGACTCAAAAAAAGATTTGTTCATTGTGATGGACGAAATTCAAAGAACCAAGTCACTAAAATGCTTCTAACTTCACATCAATAATTGCTACTTATATGAATCCTTAAAGTTGCTCTAATTATAGAGAGCAGTTATTTTTATAATATATAGTTTATCATATCCTTTCATGTTACTGTATATTTTCTAACTTGTAATACCTGTAGAGTGTTTTTGATTCTGTAAAGCGGCTTTGGGACAGTGACCATTTTTAAAAGCACTATATAAATAAAACTGAATTGAATTGAATTGAATTAGGGGAACTTTTCAAGAGGATGGAAAGTACTAAGTTGATTGTAACTGCTTGTTTTACTCTGCATACGACAACACATTATTGAATCTAAATCTTTCCTCTTAATGTGAATCACTACTAGAATACATGATTCAAGAAGCAAAGTTCCACGGTGACCAAAACATACTTTTCTTAAAACATATTTTTTTCTTTCTGTTATTGCAGCATGAATTCTCTGACACACACACAAAAAAAATCTGATTCTATTTTCTTCAGGACTAATTTCAGAGTGATCGTCATCTAAAAAAATGCATTTGCTTCATGTGAGTTGTTTCTCACATTTGCATATTTAACCACGCTGAGTGAGTCATGGCGGCTGAGTATTTCAGCGTGTTACCGCATCCTACCCATGGCAGGAGTGACAGAACTGGAGCACAGAGGATTAATGGACACTGTCCCTTTGTTCCCCCTGTACAGTCCGGTTGGGTCCACACGGGACCGCGGTGAGCCCCTCTAGCGAAGGGAACACAACACTGACCTTTGACTAATCCATGTTTTATATGTCTCACTGGATCTCCCTAACATGGATGTAGCCATGAATTTATGTCAATGGGAGATTGGGACAGCGCTTTAAAAAATCCTGGCACGATACATACAGTATGTAGTACAATTATAAATCCACAGGTGTGACGCGCCCATACATTTTTTGTGTTAATAATTTATTATGTTAACTGAACTATGAAATAGAGTTCCTTTATGACAGTTACAACTACAAATGATTAAAGTAAGATGCTGGTAATAGCAGACAATTGCATTTTATGTAATAAAGAACAGCAGTGTACATAAAGTGTGAGTGTGAATGGTAGTGTAAATAAAAGTAAGGTGCATCACATATGATAAGGAAGGTATGTAAAATAATTTGTACAGTACACCATATACAAGGGAAGGGAATCAGCAGTCACATCCCGCTACGATATTATCATGATACCGAGGTACCGATTCGGTTAAAATTGCGATTCTATCATTTGCACAATTGTATATACAATATCCTGGTTCGTAATCCCCCCCCCCCCCTGATTTTGTTACCATTTTGAACCTTTAAAAAAAGTATAATGATTAATTAAGTGTAGCCTATTCCTCATAACATTAGTTCTCTCACTTAAAAAAACTGACTCGGCATTTAAACAATAAAAACTAACTTCAGTTTAACGTTCAACTGAGCAGCGCGTACAGTAGCTACGTCATCCGCCGTAAGTATTATTTCTTAGCAAATAATTCACTTCTGTTTAGAGTGTGCCACCTATAGGATTATAAAGAAACTGCACCTCAAACATCTCCAAAATCTTAAAACTCAACTTGGGTTTGAGTGACTGCAAGCAGCTGGGGCATCTAAAGGATGTGATTTTTGAATAATTAGTGCTTGCAGTGTTTTGAGACTGTGTGCAATGAGTGAGTTTGGAGAAAAATTCAGATCGGAGGTTTTTAACGTGCGCAATTTTTAATGATGTAACTTCAGTCGTTTATGGCTTATGAGTTGATCACCAGTCCAATCAAACGAGCCAACTGGCTGATCGACCTGATCATCTGTGTTATAAATGTAAAAAATATATTTGTCAAAAAAACATATTCTGGAGTGAGTGTGATTATGTAAATTGTGACAAAGAAGAATCATGATTAATAACTTGATTGATTTTTTTCTTCTTCCCCATATCTAATTTATAGTTATATCTAGTTTATCTAGTAGTGCAAATAACAGTAAGGTGCAGATATGAGTGTACTGTACAGTATAACTGTTTGTGCAATGCACAATATACAGTACAAAATGTATGAGTAGTTCGAGCAACAACGTGTCACATGTGAGGATGAAGTCATGAGTGACTGTGTGTCTGTTCTTTCATTACAGGATTTGTAGATGTGAAGTACTATAGGATGTCACATGTAGATAATACAGCTTAATTAAACAAGCAAAATGATGGTGTAATTTTAAATGTGAGTTGGTAAAATATTAATTATATTGTTTTAGTCGTGCTTGAATGAACGGCATTGTAGCATAAACAATGTTATCTGGCAGACATACTGTATATAGCCAAGCATTATATATTAACCAACCACAAATTTAAATATTTTAGAGGGTTTTTCAGCCTCTGAAATCACTACCCCCCCTCCCCCAACATCACCCTTCCAGCTATTCCTCTCCTCCCCAAAACAAACACTGTATGATGCAAATTCATCAAGGTCCCACAGTGCCTGCAGGTGTTCCCAGGCCTTCACTGGCATTTGTAATCAGGGTCTCAGCTTTATTCAGGAGGAGGACGGATCATCAATAAAGTCCAGCGGTCCCACGCGGCTATACTATGTAGGCCACTAACGTATGCAGTTTATACCACATAGCCATGTTCAAATAATGAGCATAATGATTTTTTTGTTTTGTTTGTGGTGCAATGGAATTTGTCTGCGAGCGTGCTAGGGCTGCTGAGATTGTGAGGGATTTTCTAGCACGTGTCATGTTTGATCAAAGCTCGCTGTGAATTAATTATCTCCACATGAATTATTCAGCATGTTTCTAGTGCAATGTATGAGTCTTTTCATCAACCCGCTTGGGAAAACAGACAAAGAGCCAGCCTCGTGATAATGTCCTATAGGGACAAATGAACTCGTCTGTCTATATATGTTAGATGTTGGATGTTTAGGAAAGATCTCAACAGGTTAAATGATACATACTGTCTATCTCCAAAGAACGTATTTTCTTCATAGTTAGGTTTTTGACATGTGTAAAGTACCGTGCTGTGGTTGGGGATTTTTGATTGTCGGATGATGAATGCCAAAGGATTTCTGTCAGTTTAACCGAATGTACTTTCTGTTCCTTGAGGTCTATTGGGTGAAATAACATTAGTTCATACTCTACTGCAGCTCCAAACATTTACTGTATCAGAGCAGAATAAATTGTTTTGACTGATTGGTACGTGAGACTCAGTAGAGACTCCAATTCAAATTCAATTGATGCACTTTTTCAGCTACAGCTGAAACATTACCAAGTAATTTATTTTTCTATTTATGGAGCATTAATGATGTGTTGAGATTAGCTATCATCACAGAGTTACCCACAGAAAACCCCATGACTATCGCAACCTGATTTCTTGATTTAACCCCTTAAAATTCTGGGTTATGATGCAGTTATTCTCTTTAAAGCGTACTGTTCAGGGGGTACAAAAGATCGTTCAGTTATTACAGTGAAACTAATAGGAAATGTGAGTTGGTGAGGAAATGTGAGCTCTCTAGACCAGCTAGTTATAACTAGCTGTAACTAGCTGGTTTAGAGAAAGCTGATTGGTCGAGCTCTCTCAGAGGGGAGGGATGAGAGGTACTTAGTGCTCCCACATTAATCAGGCTGTGAGCTCACACAAGCTGAATGAGCTGAAAGATACGGTCAGCTGGCGGTAGGAGGAAACACGTTATAATCTTCGGCCCTTCCGACTGACTGGTAGTAGTAGCTAATGTGGGAGCCCCCTAGTGACGGGAGGAATTAGATACGACTAAATCTGGGGAAAAATCCCCAAAAATTTAATAAAAATAAAAAACTGCAGTCAAAAAAATTACCTGGATTTCATTAAGCTAATAGTAAATCCGAAAAATAATGCAATGGTTAATCCGGTTTAGCTAGCAACAAGTTTTTTAACCCTACCTGATGCAGTGAGTAGCTTCTCATTTCTGCTGCTCTCCATGGAAGAGGACATATTCTGGAGTTGTGGCAAAGATGTTACTCTGTTTCAGAAGGGGGTCAAATTATTGGCCCGCATCAAGAAAATAAAACTAAGGAGTTTACTGGAAGTACTATACTTGGTTAAGAGCGCTTTATTAAAACCTGTTAGGATCTTGGTGAACCGACATCAACGAGGAAGAAGTGTGGTCGGAAAAACATCCTGAGCGTGATAGTAAATCACTTACAGTAAATCACTTACAGTAAATCCTTAAAATAAAAATAAAAAACAAGAGTAGACCTCACGGCTATGTTCAATAGGGAAAGTAAGAGCATTTCCACATGCACAATGTGATGGAACTCAAGGGATTATGACTAAACAGCTGAGTAGTTTAAAGAAAAGTACATTTAGGCGTTTCTGGCAGATGCCCTTATCCAGAGCGACTTACATTTTTATCTCGTTATACATCTAAGCAGTTGAGGGTTAAGGGCCTTGCTCAAAGGCCCAACAGGGACAACTTGGTGGTCATGGGATTTGAACCTGGGACCTTCTGAACTGTTGTCCAATGTCTTATCCCTGCCCCCCTTATCGGCTTCTTATCAGAAAAAAGGCTTAAGTGTCCAGACCTTAACCCCATTGAGAACCTTTGGGAAGAAGACTTGACTCAGCAGTCCAGTTCTTCCATCATCAATCTAAGGACATGGAGAGAAATTAATGCAATGGATTAATTTGGTACGCAAAATGGATGCAAATAAACATTGTGACATCGAATAAGCTTATCAAAATGATTCAATAGCCATAATTAAAGCACAAAGTTGGTCCAATGAAATATTAGTGTGTGATTTTTGAAAAAGAAATTGTGCAGGTTTTGAATTTATTAAATGTACCAACAAATAATGGATCAAATGATCTGATTAAGAGCACGTTTGCCAAAAATTATTTATCCCTTCAAGTGTGTTTAAGAAAATAAAAAAATAATTAAATTATTTGTTGACGACCGCTACATAAATTTGCGACTATGCACTTTATCTGTAGTAAATTGCAGCCTTTTGCGGCCAAATTATTGCTCGGGTCCATACTGATTTAGATTGTTATGTGATTAATTGTGCAGCATTATGAAAAATTAACGTTTTAGTAATTTTTAGACATTTATGTGGGTCTCCTGCATGCAAGTACAAACAAAATGTCATATTTAAACATTCCCTGCTTTTTTCATCCTTTACCCATTTTTGTACTGGCCAGGGTTTAAACAAACCAGTTAGATTTAAGCAGACAACTCCCTTATGCTTGTAGCTCATTTAGGCCTTGTTCACACGGGCGTAAAATTTTTGGATAAACTAACGCGCTCTGAACATCCTAGACGTTTGTGTTGCGTTTTGTAGCAGCGCTCGATTCACTTCTACACTGTCGTTCGTTTGTCTCTGTCTAACGCCAGCCTGCAGCCCAAATTGTAGTTTGTGTGTTTAACCTGTGGGGGGCAGTGTCGGGAACTGGATATGAAAGCCCTCGTCATTTTATTTGGGGTGCCTCCTCTTAATATGAACCATTTTGCTATATTAGACATTAATCTTCTTGTTTTAAAAATTCTCGTAATACAACGACGTAGGGAGAGAGAAAAAAATCGCCGCCGCTACTGGGTTCACCCTCTATGCGTATAAACGCACAGCCGGACAAACGCATGTCACCAAAGCCCATGTGAACACTCTCATTGACTCGGCGATTGATCCGTGCTCACCGGACGCTACGAACGTCCGATTTTTTCGATTTTAACGCCCGTGTGAACAAGGCCTTACAGTACATAGACACTGAAATGGCACGTTCAGGTGAGGAGTGAAACAGTGAGTTGAATCCATTATCTCAGGAATATTATCTCACACTTTAAGGAACCTCTAATACCTATGTTCACCTTAAAAATATGAGTCAAATATGGTACCTTTAAAGTACAAATCTGTGAAGAAAGACGGATTAATCATGTGATTTTCAGCGCTATCCAAGATTTATATGGAAATAAAATTCTTAGTGGAGTTTTCATACCCAGAATATAATTTGACTGCCGTCTGCCAGTGGCATCAGTGAACTTTTATATCCACCTAAAGAGAGTGAAGCAGCAATGCCCTCTCACCTCCTCATCTGTACGCTCTGCTCATACCGATCAGCTTGAGCCTTCGTGCTGATACTGCCATCAGCGCCATTGTGCTTGTCATCTTATAGCTCACTCACGTCCTGAGCTGAGTCTCGGAGTCATGTGGTTGCATCGCATCGCATTCTGAAAATGTTCGCTGTCTCTTCATGTGTGCTGAATTTCTCATTAATATGGTGTGACAAAAGAAGCTATTTTGTTTTTAGGAACTAACAGCTAAACCTGATGGTTGCCTTTTATGCTCAAGGCGTCTCACAGGCATAATGAATTATAATACAGCACAGACTAACAAATCAGCGCTAAAATTGCTAATCACAGCCCAAATATTTAATTTTATCAGTGTTCAGGGTTTGGTTGGTCTCACGTTTGATTTTGAAATAGGTTTTTATGCTGGATGCCCTTTATTATGCAACACTCACATTTTAATCTGGGCTTAGGAGCGGCACTAAGGGTGCCTTGCATACTCAGTGGATGGGACATTTATTTCAATATAATCACATTGAACACACTTCAGAATGAAGATTTTCTTTATACTGTAGATTAAAAAAAAAAAGTGGCTGCCATCATACACAGTTTGCCATCTCAACCGTATAAGCCTGCACTTTTCTCCACAAGTCCTGAGAATAGATGATGAAATAAATAAACAAACAGAATGTACAGTACGAGGGAAAATTAGTTTTCCGGCACACTGACCTAAAATTTCCGCAAGGCGTTTCCCTCGGGACTAATCTGATGTGGTGTACGGAGAGTAGCTCGGCCTGCGAGGATTATACGTGCGCTCTTGTTGCCCTACTTTTCATTAAAGTATCGCGAGTGTGAGAAAAAGAGAAAGAGGGAGGTATATTGCAGGAATGCTTAGACAGATGGAGTGGGGGTTTCTGTTCTGTGTAGAGACAGGACTCTCTTTCTCTTTTTCTCTTTCTCAATGCACAGACGTCGTAGTAATGTTCAAAGATGATATTTAAAGCCATGGCGTGATTGATTCCATGAGGATGATAGAATCACATATCACACATTTTTTTAACTTGGATGATCCGTTGGCATTTTTCGACATCTAGGCAGCGGGCAGCGGTGGACGGTCTGCCTGATCAGAATTACTACGGTTGTCCCTGAGCTGCAGAAGCTGCTGAAATATAAATGAGGGCCTGTATTGAGCCAATGTTTGCCTCCAATTCCAAGATCTTGTGTCACACAGGTTTCTGGCTTCCTCTCCCCCAATCCAAGGTCCGAATATAAAAAACAAAAACAACAACAAAAAAAGGCACTCGGTGGTCACTTTCTATAGCTTTCTATAAAAAAAAAAAATGTTTCCTGACATCTCTCATTGGAGAAAAAAACTGATAGTGTTCCAGTGCACCGAGGATGCAGCCACATGGCCCACTTCATTTCATGGCCTAATTCATAGCCTCACATTATCGTCTAGTGCACTCCAGACGCACGGATGTGTGTCTCAAAAGAGTCTGGATGGTCAGTCTGTTCATCACGAAATGCTGGCTCTATTCCTGTTCATGCAGAATCTTTCCACATACTTGCTATATTTCTCTCTTATAATTGTGCGTCTTGTAAAATGCTCCTTTGTTTGACAGAATAATAGTCATTTATTTTACTGTAATATCCCCTCATTTGATGCTTTTTCCATATAAATGAAGCTGTGAAGGCATACACTAAAAGGCTTTTTTTTTTTTTACCGACTCGACAAATATGCAGCAGTAGTCGGGCGCATAAACGAGCTGAATAATTGAAAACGTGACCGACTACAGGGCCGTTTCTGGGTTTTATCCTGATGGCAGTAAAAGAGAAAGGAAGTGTCTTACAATGGCAGGGCAGCGGACAGTGTGTGAGTCAGATTTATTTATTTATTTATTCCTGTCCACCCACACTTCTGAAAAGCAGATCCGTACGCAGCGAGCTACTGTATTTCATATACTCAGTGAATTTGTTCCGGATACATATTGTTAAGAATGATTTTAAATGCTGATTTTATCTATTATCACACTGATAGCATCCAGACCAGTTTGGAGTGACCCTCAGGACACCTTTAATCTGATAATGACCCCATCCTGCATCTTTTTATTAAGAGAAACAGATAAGCGAGGCACACTAGCCTGACAGAACGAACCATTGTTATTCTACATGGCACAATGTGACTCACTGATTTGGCATGCGGGAATGCTATTTATTATGGACGGCAATTATTGTCAAGCGGCTTGAGCAGAGTTAACTGCCTTATGAATGCCTGGATGCTATAGAGGGGGGGGGAAATCTCATTACTGCAGCTACTTTAAAATTGGAATGCATTATATTTATGACTGGTGATTATTATTTTTTTGTTTCCAGATGTGCTGATGGACTCGATGACGGCTACGGCAGAGCTGGGCTGGACGATCTACCCATCAGTAGGGGTGAGCACTGTTTAGCTGACCTACTCTGGTTTGGCCGTTTACCCTATGTAAATGCAACGCTTCAGTGCTTTACCTTATCCAAACTCATTGCCTGACTGCACAAATGCACAATGACTCGTGATGTTCAGCTCCCACAGGGGCATTTGAATGAAATCCAAATGAAGCCTAATAAAATGTAATGGAAGGTTTTTTTTTTTCATGTGCATGTGTGTGTGTATTTTTGGCGAGTTCTGGAAAATGAGCTCTGTGGCTATGACACACTAAGGATTTGTCAGTGATGTTTCGTTTCTCATTACTTATTCAGTCTTGCCTCTGCTTTTGTCTCCAGTGGGAGGAGGTGAGTGGCTACGATGAGAACATGAACACCATCCGCACCTACCAGGTGTGCAACGTGTTCGATGCCAATCAAAACAACTGGGTGCGTACCAAGTACATCCGGCGGCGAGGGGCCCAGCGAATCCACGTCGAGATCAAGTTCTCCGTGCGAGACTGTAGCAGCATCCCTAATGTACCGGGCTCATGCAAGGAAACCTTCAACCTTTACTACTTCGAGTCTGACTCGGACATAGGCACTAAAGTCTACCCTCCGTGGATGGAGAACCCCTGGATCAAGGTGGACACCATCGCAGCCGACGAGAGCTTCTCGCAGGTGGACCTGGGCGGACGGGTGATGAAGATCAACACGGAGGTGCGCAGCTTCGGACCCGTTTCTCGCAACGGCTTCTATCTGGCGTTTCAGGACTACGGCGCCTGCATGTCGCTCATCGCCGTCAGGGTATATTTCCGTAAGTGTCCGCGCATTGTCCGGAACGGAGCCGTCTTCCCAGAGACTTTGTCAGGAGCTGAGAGCACTTCTCTGGTGGCGGCTAGAGGGACCTGCGTACCCAACGGGGAGGAAGTTGATGTGCCTATTAAACTTTACTGCAACGGAGATGGCGATTGGTTGGTTCCTATCGGACGCTGCATGTGCAAAGCAGGATACGAGGTGGCTGAGAATGGCACCGTCTGCAAAGGTTAGTTTCTCTGAGGTTTTCATTTTAATTTAATCCGGTTTGATGAGATGGCACGTAAAGCCTTCATAACGGCTCTAATCTTAGGTGTTGTTAATTGGTGATTTCTGAGGCTGGTAACTACTGTATAAATGAACTTCTCTGAAGCAGCGGTAAGTTTTGGTCTTGCTTTCCTAGAATGGTCTTCTTGAAAGCCAAGGTGCTTGGTGGCTTTTGCAAAAGAGCTTAAATCTAGAAAATAAAAATAAAAAATTTGTAAAAAAAACACTTTTGACTGGTGCTAGATAGTAGATGATCAGATGGTTTTCGTGTTTGTTTCGTGTTTCGTACAGTTGCATAAAATGGGGGATGATTTCTGAGTGGTATTTCGAAGTGATGTGTTTTACCCTTTTCCTCAAAAATATGCTGCTCCCAGATGTGGAATAAGGAAAAATTATACAAGCAAACTACCAACAAATGAAAATGATTTGCATAATCTTTTACAAGGAGTATGTGTATAGTAAAGTGGTAAATGATAGTTGGCCCTATTATTAATAAAAGCTGTGTCATGTTTGTATTGTTAATATTTATTCACTAACAAATGCCTTACTGTAAGTGAGTAATTCCAGATGTCGGTCTGTAGTCATGTAGGTATAGTGAATGGTGGTGGGATTGATTTTCAGGAAACACAACGAGTGCATAAAGTCTGTTTAACCGATTATTAATCGATCATCGATTGGTTTACTTGATCCGATGATTAATTAAAGGAATGGTTACTGTACATCACTAGTACTCAGTTACAATGAAAAAAAGGTGATTTGATTATTATGCTAAACTTAACAAATTATTATGCTTATTGATTATTATGCTAAATAAGGTAAAAAACGGTGTAAAATAATAAGAGTATACTGTTACTATATACATACAGTATGTACATGATGATTGTATAAACTAGTCGGAACTTAAGTAACTGTATATACTGTACGTATGTACATAAGTACATAAGGTGTACTAGCAAGGTAAAATATTAATATAAAAGGGAGAATGAAAGGACATTATCTTGTTAGTGCAATCAAATGATGTATATTATTACATATGAAAATTGTCTTTCAATAAAATAAAAACACCAGATGAAATGTTACTAAGAAAAATTTGCATGCAGTTGCTTTACGATATAAATAGCTGTCCATATGCAGTAAGTAGGGATGCACCGATGCCACTTTACGAGTGCAAGTACGAGTACTTGCCAGGGGTAGCTCAGTGGTTAAGGCATTGGACTACAGTTGGGAAGATCCCGGGTTCAAACCCCACAACCACCAAGTTACCACTGTTGTGCCCTTGAGCAAGGCCCTTAACCCTCAACTGCTCAGATGTATAATGAGATAAAAATGTAAGTCGCTC
>JAOTQY010000016.1:8552644-8563137 GCA_026413445.1 Dolichallabes microphthalmus
GCACGGGGAGAACATGCAAACTCCATGCACACAGAGACGGGAATCGAGCCTGGCAGGGAATCGAACCCGGACCCTGGCGGTGCAAGGCGACAGTGCTAACCACTACACCACCAAAGCGGAGGTTGATAACCCAAAATACATTGAAACGGCGTTAGGCCGGTTGCGGAGTGGATTAATGAATTTTGAGCATATTCTGCATAAAGTAACCAGTAGGTCCAATCGTGCTGTCTGCCACTACAGTATGCTCGCAGATATCTTCCGAGTTCTTGAACAGTCCACTCTGCCTGCCCATTCGACTCGGGGTGATAGCCCGACGTTAGGCTAACAGTGGTCCCCAACTTCTGGAAGAAAGCTTTCCAGACTTTAGCGATGAATTGGGGACCACGATCGGAAATTATATCTTCGGGTATGTCGTAGTGACAAAAAACAGATGTAAAGAGAGCTTCGGTTACCTGGATGGCAGATGGGAGGGAGCCAAACGGAATAAAACAACACTCGGAGGGCACGGGGCTGTCCTGCACCTGCCAAGCGATCTCGTCATCTAAAGCCCACAGCACAGGAGCAACTATGAGTGGCGCTGGTAGTATAGGTTCAGGATTTTCTATTGGGCTGGGGGTTGGGTAGTAGCGTGAAAACGCATCCGCTTCTTTATTTTTGGATCCGGGCCGATAAGTGAGGTGGAATTGAAACCGCGTAAAGAACAGTGCCCATCGGGCTTGGTGTGTGTTTAGTCTTTTGGCCTGTTGGATGTATTCTAGATTCTTATGATCAGTTAGAACTGTGAATGGATGTTTGGCTCCCTCTAACCAATGTCTCCACTCCTCTAACGCCGCTTTGACTGCGAGCAGTTCTCTGTTGCCGATATCGTAATTTTGCTCAGCAGCTGTCAGTTTTCTAGAGAAAAACGCGCAGGGATGAAGTTTCTCGGGCTGCCCTTGATGTTGTAATAGCACCGCCCCTATCCCTACTTCCGATGCGTCTACCTCAACTATAAACAGCTTCTCGGGATCAGGAAGCCGTAATATAGGTGCGGTCGTAAAAGCTCTGCTTCGGCTGAGAGGGATTTTAATTTACTTTCAGCATGGCTGTGAGGGGCGTGGCTACTGAACTGAAGTTCCTAATAAAACGCCGGTAGAAATTGGCAAACCCAAGAAAACTTTGTAGCGCCTTTACTGACCTGGGTTCAGGCCATTGTGTTACTGCCTCCACCTTGGCTCTCTCCATCTCGACCCCCAATGGCCCTATGCGATAACCCAGAAATGCTACCTCCCTTTTATGGAATTCACATTTCTCGGCCTTCGCATAGAGCCCATGTGCACGGTTACATGCATGACATGCTCAGAATATGACCTGGAGTATATTAGAATATCGTCTAAATATACTACAGGTATAAGCCAACGATTTAACATATCCCTGAAACACCGCAGGTGCATTTACCAGCCCATAGGCCATTATGTTATACTGATAATGACCCGATGAGGTGCTAAACGCAGTCTTCCATTCATCACCCTTACACACACGAACGAGGTTGTAAGCGCTGCGGAGATCGAGTTTTGTGAAGATGGAGGCACCTCGGAGTTGGTCGATAGCGGCTGGGACCAGTGGCAGTGGGTGCTTATATTTTATTGTTACTGCATTTAACCCTCTATAATCTATGCAGGGCCTTAAGCCCCCGCCTTTTTTCTCTATAAAAAAGAAACCTGCTGAAGTGGGAGACGTGGACCTGCTGATAAGTCCCTGTCGGAGAACCTCTTCCACGTATCCCTCCATTGCCCTGGTCTCTTCCAGTGACAATGGATAGATGCGTGAAAAAGGCGGTGCTTTCCCCGGCAAGAGATCTACAGTATGGCACAATCCCACGGACGATGGGGAGGAAATCTCGCTGCTGCCCTAACACTAAATACGTCACCAAAATCCGCATAATCTGGAGGCACACTTACTGATACCTTATCAGTCGGACTCTCAATAGTTGTGGTTTGGACCGCCAACTCAGGCGGTTTACATGTTTTGGCGCATCGTGGGGACCAGGAAATGATGCGAGATTTTGCCCAATCAGAATTTGGATTATGAAAGCTAAGCCAGGGAAGACCCAACACGATGGAATGATCCACCTGAGGGAGCACAAAATTTTTTATCTCCTCAGAGTGGCCGAGGAATGTTAACCGGATGGGCGCAGAGATAGTTTCAAGCGGCGACTGTTCTAAGGGATGGCCATCCAGAGCTTTAACAGATATCGGGTGTGGAAGCTTCGACAATGGAGCTCGCAGCGCGGAAAGGACAGAAGTAGAGATGATGTTGCTAGCCGACCCGGAATCTATTAAAGGGAGAACAGATAAGGTGTGATTATTATAAGACAGTGAGGCTGGTATACAAAAAGGTGAATGTGTGCGTGGTGGTGTGCGGATAGTTACTTTAAGTAGGGGGCAGGAGCTGACTTTAAGTCCCCCCCCCCCACAGTACAAGCATAACCCCGCCGTCATGCGTCTCGATCTCTCCGCGGCTGACAGATGCGAGGTGCTCACATCCATGGCTTCAGTAGACCCGTCGCGGTCAGGAGAGGGCAGCTGCAGAGGAGTTGCCTTGCGGCCAGTGTCGGGCCGTTTAGACAATCTAAGCGGAAAGTGGCGTTGCTGACTTCGAAGATACTGATCGAGCTTGATGGCGAGAGCTATGCAGTCTTCCAGTGATGTTTCCGCATCTCCACACGCCAGCTCCAGCTGGATTTCGGAGTTCAAGCCGTCTCGGAACCTCACCAACAAGCTCCTCTCGCACCATCCGCTTTCGGCCGCGAGAATCTGGAACCTCACCGCATATTCCGACACGGGAGCATTTCCTTGACTTAACCTCAGCAGCTGCTGCTCTCCTGTCTTCCCCTGGTCGGGATGATCGAACAAAACGCGGAGTGCTTCAATAAAATGGTGATAACGCGTGGTGGTGGGCCCTCCGGCGCTCCACACTGCTGTAGCCCAATCCAGAGCACGTCCGGTGAGATGTTGGGTGATGAAGCTCACCTTTTGTGGATTGGTCATTTTCGGGAAGTCAGTTAGATAAAGCTCGCATGCGAGCAAGAACCGCCAACATCCCTCGGGATCACCTCCATATTGTTCGGGGGGTGAGGGCCGCGGGGATGATGGTGGGACGGGAGACCGTGGAGCTGCCGGAGGTAGCCGGGCAGTGGCTATCTGGCTGACACTGCACGCCAAGTCGTGAACCGCTCGGGCCAGACTCCCGATTTCTTCTTGTTGGTCTTGCAGGTAGCTGTGCAGCATCGCATTTTCGCTGGGCAGGGGAACTCCTGCTGCGTCCTGGAAGGTCCGTTCATCTGTCATGGTATCAGGGAAAGGAGGCAGACACAGATGCAGGAGATTTGTGAACACATGTCGTTTATTGACTGAATACTTAGCTTGAGTAACTCAGCTTTAGCGAGAAAAGTCTCAAGTTCAAAAAGAATGGGAACTCAGACTAATCAAAACAAAACTGGAACAGACACTCTGCTCTCCTCCTGATACTCCTAGGGCTGGGTCAGCCGAGCTGTCTTCCTGCACCCTCTGCGGTAATTCACACACACAGTCTTTCAGTCTCACAACACGGTTCGGTCCGTTTCACGGTGCGTCAGCTCTTTCAGTCCTGAGGAGGAGAGGTGTAGAAAACACGTAGCACTGTTACCCACACAACCAACATGAGATCACTACGGTGAACGGACAAAGCGCCACGGGTTCGGCTGGCTTAAATAGACACACTCAGGGGTAACAAACAGGTGCAGCACATAATTCGTGATTACGAGACATACCCACATTGACACACTAGGGGGGGACAAAGCGCCGGCTCAGTGGTCCGGAGACCCAGATCTTATTCCCCCGGACCATGATGGTACAGATGTTACACATGGTAATGAATGGTAACTTACAACATTTTAAATGAATATTATATAGTACTGTACATTATTATTATTATCATTATTATTATTTATTAATTAATTAATTTAATATAATTATGTGATTTTGTATATATTATTATTATTATTATTATTATTATTATTAAACTAATATAATTATGTGCTTTTGCTCCATTAAAACTTAAAAGTATTGTCATCATGGTCTGTTAGTAATAATAAACATTAGGAATCTCATTGACAAACACTTAATGTCCTAATGTATTTTGTATTGTATTTTATATTTAATATATTTTGTTGTTTCAAATTATAAAATGTTCATATTAAAGTATTTTTAACATCTGGCACAATTATTGGAGGCTCTCTCTCTCACAAACACACACACACAGACACACACACATACAGTACAGACACTTTCTGATGTTTCTCTGTGTTCCTGCAGGACTGGAGGGAATGGAATGTTCACTCCCAACAGACGGACGGCAGATCTCCCTAAACCTGCTTTCTGAAGAGAGCTTCCGGGAATGTCGAGGTGTATTGTCTCTTAAAGACTATCTCATCGTTATTTTCTCTGGGATCTGTATATCCGTAGCTGCCATCATTGCCAGCTTCTTTTTGGCCTCCATCATCCACTGCTTCCAGCGGCTTAAAGCCAAGAGGACAGATGAGGAGGAGGGGGACGAGTGAGCTTCAGCCGTTCGTCAGAGCCTTGTTTTTGACACATTCACCACTACTGCACCTCACTTTGGATGACAGATAGAGCACTATGTGTCCATATAAAAAGTCCCCAGAATAATATATTGGAGTATGTGAGGTGAGGCACAGTAAGCCACCATATGCCCAGTGACTCACAACCTCTTTGAGTGATGCAAAATTTCGGAGCAGTTTTATACTTGAATACGAAATTACTCAACTAAGCCTTAAAAACATGAACTGTTCTAGTACATCACTGCATAAATGTGTTCCAGGTTCCTGTATGCAGGCTGTTACATACTGACATACTGAGCAAAATTATTCATAGCATATTGTCACGGACTTGCTATTTTTATGTAAATCAGCAAGGTAACAAACAATTATTATTATTATTATTTTTTTTATTATTTTATTTTATTTTTGTAACATAGAATTGAGTCTCACTGAAAACTTGTAAGGTTTGTGAGCTTGCACTTTAAGATAGATTATTGCACATAATCCCAGTAAGCCATAAAGTAGGCTGTCATATTGACTCAGGTCACCAAAGAATTTCCTAGAAATAAGTATTTTGTTACTGAGACTGGAATGAGTGGGTGAGGGATTGAGATATGCATAATAAAGCTCTAAATACTGATGTCGATAATTATTTACAAATTGCCCACAACTGCTTAGACTCCATGCTTCCCATTTAAAAGATGATGTATTTATATTTCACCAGTGGACAAACAGCAACTTAGGCAAGATGTTGAAAATGAAACAAAGGAATCAAAATGTATTGCGGCATCGTCTTCTTTTTTTTTAATATACTTTGTGTACAATGAAATAAACTGTTAACAATTGAAATATTATTTTGATGAAGGTTATTTCATACTTATAAAGTAAGAACTTACAAATGCATTTTACAAATTGTGTTTTTTTTATTATATGATCCTTTATTATGTGGATGTGGTGATTGCAATTCTACAGCGCCTAGCAAAAAGTTGTAGCAATTAATGAAGTTAACGCTCTCTGACAGTCCTAGGACAGGCTTATCAATGTGTAGGTTAAATTAACTCCAATTCTAAATGGGTGGACTGTCAAAATAAAACCTACTTGGAGTCTATCCTAGTAACTAACCTGCATAGGACATCAGTCTGTCACAGGGCTTCATTCATTCATGCCCAGGGGATCAAACCTAACTATTAATTATCTATTAATTAATTAATAACCGGACTATTAATTATCAGCTACCCTCTGCATCACCATTATGGATGAGCCTAATGGTTAATACTGGTTCAAAAGTAGCCATAAAATTTTGTACCTTGATTTCAAGCTCTAAATAATTGCCGTACTGTACGTAACATGTATAGTTTTGTGCTGCAGCACCACGATTAAGCCCATCTGAGCCACTCTTGCCTGAGTAGTGGGAGGAAGTATTGTCTATTGATCAAGTTTTACTTCTCTATAACTTCTGCTTTAATGTATTTTAGTGCACATCCTACAGTGCTTGGGCCCTAACATGGTTCCAACGATTTCGGTGCTTGGACCCCAAATTATTGGCTAATTAATAAAAGTGGAATGGATGGATCAAGATCAGAAATTGGAGTGAATGGAACTGAGACAAACCTTTTTTTTTTGCTTCTTTACATCAGTACTGTTCAGCTGGTTTACTGTTCAGCTCCTCTATGTTTTCACTTGTGTAGAAAACTAACAGTATTCAGTATCATGTGAGTAAAACAGCTCAATAAGACATTGCAATACAGTGATTAAAGATGACATAATCTTAGGCCAATAGTGAGATTCTCTTATTCCCTATACACTTCCGTTTCAACAAAAATCAATGTCAATGCAAAAAAAAAAAAAAAAATGGAATACTATATGACATTTTTTCCTGTTCTGTGTAGAATGCTGCCTCGTGTCGTGGTTTTGCTCATGCTTACTTTTCTGAGAATTAAAAATATTCAATGTGTCACAAAAAAAAAAGAAAAAGAAGCACAACCTAATGCTCAGTTTGACATAAATTGCTGGTTATCTTTTGCACACAAAAAGAAATACACTGTTGTTTTAGGTATTTTACAATTTATATGTATAAATAGACCTATTAGTGTAATAGAAGACACATTTTTCTGAGAGAAGACCAACAAAATGAGAGGTGTACATCTGCAGTGTGTGGGAGGAATACTCTTACAGCACATGTACTGTTGCAACAGAGATCTGGTTGTGTATCTTTTGATATTAAAAAAAGAGTAGTTTGAAAGTGAGAAATGAAAAGCACAATTTATATAGTACTTTTATTATTGTGCTCAGAATCACAGCACTATGCTTTCCTTTGTCATTCGCTTGCCTGTTTGCATCATTCGTACATTTTACATGTCATTAAGTTATACAAAATACATTATGGTATGCGTTTGAATAGCAACATCATTACAAATGATAATAATAATAAATCCCATGTGAAACACATGGCAAGCACGAGATTAATTTTAATAACAAAATGTAAAAATTACATGCATTACTCATGATCACATGATTAGATTAGGCCCGTGTACGGGAGAAGGATTGAGTGGATGGAGGGTGACCCAGACTGGACAGCAGAGATTTATGTACTTCAAAGCAACCTGACAGTGCACACTTCCAGCTTCAGGGCATGGTGAAGAAAACAAGCTACAGACAGAGATTCAGACAAAGGAGAGTCTGGATAGAGACTCTCTACAAACGCCATGCTGATGGGAGATAAAAAAAAAAAATCACACACCCAAAACCTGCCCTTATTATTATTATTATTATTATTATTATTATTATTGTTATTAACTATTTCTTCATGCCCTCACATCCTGAGGCAGGTAATGGGATGAATCAGGAAGGTATATACAGATATGAGGATCTTTATTGGATGAATTCTTGCTGTCGCCATGGTTACATGGTTGTGGGCCAAATGTGTTAGGGAAAGATTCAGTCACCGAGGCATGAGGATTGTAGATTTGCATTGTCATGTGTCTCACTTTGCTTTGTCTGCCATGTCAGTCTAAAAGTAGATACATGCATTAAAAAACTGATAATAATAATAATAATAATAATAATAAGAATAATAATAAATGCCTGTATTTCAATATACAGTATGTTTAAAAGTTAAGGATAGGGATGCCAGTTTGATTAAGATTTCTTATTTTGTAAGATTTATTGTTTTTTTATAAAAATTTATTATTTTATTGTTTTATTATTATAAAAATAAGAGAGCTGAAATTTTAATACTATTTACATTTTTAGTTATCGAAGACTCATTAAATTAAACAACCTGTTCATGAACCTGACTGACCAGTGACACCGGTGTAAATGGATACATCAGAAATTACTGTGAACATGGGGATTAGGTCACTGATCCGACTCATCTGACTCATTATTGACACCACGAGAAGGAAACCCTGATCCCTTTGAATAACGGCAATGTGACCTTGCTTCCTGTGTCCATCTCTCGTTACTGATACAGATGCTGCTGGACTTACACAGGTTGTGACAGAACATTCCTCTGGTGCTACCTACACAACATGAAAGTCAAATGCTTTATGATGAAATTGGAAAAGTGTTGAATTTACACAGCATTTTACAAAAGACACCATCTGGCCAAAAAAAAAAAAAAAACAATCTGTATTTGAAATTATTAGAATTGGGTTAAGACTCTACCAACATATTATTTCCCTTATTAAAAATCGTGGTTGAAAAAAAACAAGATTTAATAGTGATAATTTAAATACATAGTGAGACTGACATCATAGTTGATGATGCCGACTTCTGCCCACCTGTGAAAACACCCCTGGCCACCAAACAAACAGTATTTCTGTTTTATACAGTATGCACCAAAATATACATTACTGAAATGAATGTTGTGTATACAGAGGAATAAAGCTGATGAGCCATACAATGAAGCTTTGGGAAAGAGTAATGGAAGCTAGGTTAAGGGCAGAGGTGAGCATTTGTGAGCACCAATATGGTTTTTGCGCCTAGAAAGAGTACAACAGATGCAACATTTGCTTTGAGGATGCTGATGGAGAAGTTCAGAGAGGGTAATAGGGATTTGCATTGTGTCTTTGTAATTTAAATACATAGTGAGATAGGTAAAAAACTAATAAAAAATGAAGTTGTTAGTGAGACTAATCAGAATAGAAAGGCTTGAGTTTGGCTTAAGCATAAAGATTGGATTTTGGAGCAATGAAAAAAGGTCATCCCTATGTAGTGAGAACTCCTAGGAATTGGGAGTAAACAGCTGTGTGGCCATAAGAAAACCACTTGTTATTAAGGCTAATCATAAAAATAATATTTCAGTTATAAGCATAAGGCATAAGGATTGGATTTTGGAGCAATGGAAAAAGTCATGTGGTCTAATGAGTTCAGATTGATCTTATACCAAACCTTTTAAAGAGTTGTTTGCGTCCTACAGTATACTAAACACAAGCATGATAAACAAATTCCTAAAATGTATAATTATGAAAAAGAATGCAGGGGTGGATGGGGCACTGCTCTGCTCTTCTGTCCAGATGTGGATCTATAAGACTTTGAGGTGAACAGATGGCCCTCTATGCCTCTGAAGCTACGGTATACTGTAGGTTATCTGATGGCACGTGAACAGTCAGTAAGATGTTGAGCTCCATGCTGGCTGGGTTTATTGCTAAGGAGTCTGTCTAAGAGCTGTAACTGTACAGTATTTGTAAGATTTATTATATTATGAGGGAGATGTAATGCCTGTTTGCATCTGAAATGTATGGGGGCTGATGGAATAACTCTGGCCTCTGGTAGGTGTCTACACCCTGGGGCACGTGGAAGGATCAGTGCGTTTCAGTATTTAGCGTTACAAATTTAGATCACACTGTAAAGCGTGTAAGATGAGTCATGAGTGAAAGGTGGTGCTGAAAGTATAGATTCATATAAGAGACTGTGTAGAGAAACAAACAAATAGTACTGAGACAGTAACAGAGCAAATGTATTTTGTGTTATGATATTACTTACAATAGATTACGCATACATATCAGCCTAATATTTTATAACGACTCAGTAGTTTTCCATCTGCCATATGTTCTACATTTTTCCTAAAATAACATTTTCAGCACTTAAGGCCTGGTTTAAAGGAATAAATAACATTTCCCATTTTAACGCATAACTTATTAAAACACACACACACACACACAATTTTTTTTATATGCATACATGTGCACAAGAATCCTTTTTTTCTGCAATTGCGCCACAGTATGTACAAAACTGGGACTACATATCTACACAAAGATCTTTTTTAGTTTTTTGTGTACTGTATGGCCTTTTTAAAATCAGATACTAGTCATTATTCTAAAGTCTCATTTATTAAGTGGCTCAGTGGTAGTTTTTTTTGCCTGCCTGGGTTCTATTCCCTCCCAGTGCATAAACCCAGCCACAGTGCAGTTCTAGTCCCAGCCCAGATGATACAGCCTGTCGTGCTGCTGCCTACTGCTGCAGTTGGTGAGGAACGCCTGTGATATGGTCACAGTCTGACATCATAGTTGATGATGCTGACTTCTGCCCACCTGTGAAAAAACCCCTGGCCACCAAACAAACAGAATTTCTGTTTTATACTGTATGCACCAAAATATACATTACTGAAATTAATGTTGTGTATACAGAGGAATAAAGCTGATGAACCATACAATGAAGCTTTGGGAAAGAGTAATGGAAGCTAGATTAAGGGCAGAGGTGAGGATTTGTGAGCACCAATATGGTTTTGTGCCTAGAAAGTGTACAACAGATGCAACATTTGCTTTGAGGATGCTGATGGAGAAGTTCAGAGAAGGTAATAGAGATTTGGATTGTGTCTTTGTAGATTTAGAGAAAGGGTGCCGAGAGAGGAGCTGTGGTATTGTATGAGGAAGTCTGGAGTGGCAGAGAAGTATGTTAGAGTGGTGCAGGA
>JAOTQY010000016.1:8616836-8633070 GCA_026413445.1 Dolichallabes microphthalmus
TATATATTATATAAAATGTGTATATGTAGTTTATTTATAGCTTATACAATATAGAGACGAGAGACCACATCAACATTTGGTTTATATACTGTAGAAGTCGTTCCCAAAAAGTGTTGATTCACAGATTCTAAACAAAGATTCTAAACAAAGCTTGGATTCGGTTCCAAACAGAAACTAAATCCAACTCATGTGCACACACAACAAGCAGAATTTATTTAGCCTGTTGAATTGGCACTGAAACAGCCAGTAAATAGTCATTATGCATTATGTAACCATATTATACGATTTGCAGACTAAAGGTCATATGTTGTATTGCAAGTGTATATCATACAGTATATAGTATAGATTTCATACTGCCTGACCGAAAAAAAAGTCACTTCCAAAGGGTCTTAATCAAACAAAGGTACGTCTAATGAAATTGCTGAATTGACTGGGTTTGGGTTAAGAACTATCACATTATTAAAACCTGGAGGTATAGTGCTAAACCATCAACTTCATGCAGGAAATATGATCAGAAAAAATAATCATGGGTAATCATCTAAACACTCAGGGAAGTTGCATTATGAAGAATAAATCACAGCTATAGCTAATAGTAAAAGTAAGAATATTTTCTCACACACGATGTGATGGGAACTCACCGGATTGGGACGGAACATCTGTGTAGAAATAAGCAAACCACTTGACCCTAATAGGGGAAGCATAGAGAGCATACAGATTAGACTTTGAAGCAATGAGTTCAGGTTGAGCCTATTCCAGGGTGATGGGCATGTCAGATTAAGTAGGGAAGCGATGCACCCATCATGCAAAGTGGCCACTGTACAAGCTTCTGGAGGCAGTTTTATTATATGGGATTGCTTCAGTTGGTCAACAATGTGATCATCTTATTGCCAACCCACATTGCTCAGGCTAAATCAGCTGAAGTCAGCTGATGACCTCAATGTACTGAATGACCAGGTTATTCCTCCTATGCATTTTATCTTCCCTGATGGCGCAGTCATATTCCAGGACTCAAACTGTGGAAATGGTGATTCTAGGAGCATAAGGAATCATTTTTACATATAAATTGCTCAACACATTGCAAGCTGTAATCATTTATCAGAATAGCAGTTAAACAAAATATTGGTGTGTGCATTTTATTTTATTTAAAAAAAAATGTTTTTGTCCAGACAGGGTACAATAATTAATATCTTTCATCTTATTATTTCTCTTCAGCTTCATTGCTGTGGAGCCCATAGACACCTATTGTGTGCTCATCTCCTCTAAAGTTGTGTACTTCTTGAAGCCCGGGGACTATGTGGATCGGGAAAGCATTTTTCTAGAGGTAAAATATGATGATCTTTACCACTGCCTGGTGTCCAAGGATCGTGGGAAAGTGTATGTTCAGCTCACCAAGAAAGCTGAAAACACTAGTAGTGGGGTAGCCATTCCAGGTCCATCGCATCAAAAGCCCATGGTAAGAAAGCTTGTTATTTATTCTGGATGTATCATGATAATTTATTTTGCGAATAAATGAACTGTCCCATGAGCACTCTTTGTCTTAAGCACATCTTAAAGCGCTGATCATTTCTTTACACCAGGTTCATGTACGGAATGAGAATTTGGCAGTGAAGATCTCACAAGAAATCAACTATGCCAAGAGCCTTTACTATGAGCAGCAGCTCATGTTGCCGCCCAGCGAGAATGAGGATAGTTTACTTTTGGACTCCTGATGACATGACTCACATTTGGTAGATGTTTGTTTGTTTTGTTTTTTTTTGCACTGATTTTAAGGCATACATGAAGTAAGTAGACAAATTTAGGTAGACATGCTCTGACTGAAGGGATTGTTTCAACTAGTCTACTGTAATATTCTTCATCAAGCACATTTAACCGGCAGATATGCAAGTTTTTACTCCTCTGTTAAACATAGAAGATTATTTTGTTTTACAGATGTTTATATAGTTTGTGAGTGGTTACTGTTGCTAAAATTATGCATCTAACCAATCTTGTACATGTTTATAGCAGTTATAGCCAGTATGTCGTGTACATATTATAGAGAATTTTGAGGGAAATGATTAATGTACAAAACTGCCTTTAAATAGATTTTTACGTATATAAATGGGAGATTTTTGTGGTTGAGGAAATTGCACTGGTCTAGATGTAAGAAACTGCTGCTGCCCTGATTGCTTACTGTAGCAAATGTACAATTACAGTATATATACAGTGTGTGTGTATATATATATAATATACACACACACACACACATACACGATAAAAGACACAGGGAACTGTAAATATATTTCACAGCACATTTATAACTCGTCATAAACAAAAAAACAAAAACCTGACAAAGAATCCTCCTAAAATTCTATTTATTTTGTTTTTTTCATATAATCTATTTTCCAAGATTGTGGCATTGTGTGCAGAATCATGTAAAATCATGTAAATCTTAACATGATGGTAATAATTTAAACAGTATGCCTACTGCTTGAAACCCAACCAGTTCACCAAAGTCTATAGCACAGAATGTTATGAGACTCAAAAATTATAATTTAATCACTACAATAATCTTTAATACTTTGTCGTTTAGCTTGAACATGTTCTGCATAAATTTATAGCTTTGTGTTACAATTGACCAGTTACTACAATTAAGTGATTGAAAGTGCAAAATTTGCAAGATTTCTTTTCTGTGCATTCTTTTTTTGTTGCTGATGGGGTTTTTGTTTGTTTGTTTGTTTTTAATAGAATTTTTTTTCAATCATGCTAATTTTTAGAACCTCAAAATGTATACCTCTGATTTTTATTTCTCTTTATTGATTGTCCACCACTACATTTAATTATGTGGTAGTCTGGGAAAACCCTTCATATGCTTAAGTTAAATTTTGAAAAGTGCTAATTATCCTGAACTGAAAATGACTTTAATTACAGTGATGCCCAAGCTTCAATTCCAATGAAACACACCAATTAATTTATCATTTAAAACATTGATTGATTATTGGTCTGCATCAAGCAAAGAGAAAGGGGATTTGGAATTATCAATTTTGTTAAGGAATCCTTAAACCTGGAAGGATATTGCTGCCCCTTAGTATCATGGAAGAAATGCGGTCAGAACAAAATCATGAATAGAAATCACTTAAACACCTGTTGAAAAACAATCAATAGAAGAAGTCGGAGCTATATTGAATATCTAAAGTAACTGACACATTTACACATGCACAATGCGATGAGAACACAGAATTGGGACTAAACTGCTGTGTGGCCATAAGAAATGCACTTGTTAGTGAGACTAATCAGAGAAAAAGATTTCAATTTATAGTTAGCATTGTCGCCTTGCACCTCCAGGGTCCGGGTTTGTTTTCCGGCCAGGTTCCATTTCCACCTCTGTGTGCATGGAGTTTGCAAGGTCTCCCAAAAGGCGTTCCCAAATTGACCGTAGTGTGTATGTGCATGCGTATGTGTGTGGATAGATTGTCCACCCTGTCCGGGGTGTACCACGCCTCATGCTCCAAGTCTCCTGAGATAAGCTCTATGTTCCCTGCGACCCTGTATACAGGATAAAGAGGTATAGACGATGAGTGAGGGAGGGAGGACACGGTTGGAAACAGATCATGGGGTCTGATGAGTTCAGACTGACCCTATTCCAGAGTGTTGTGCATATCAGGGTAAGAAGGGAAGCACATGACGCAAAGCACCCATAATGCAAACCATAGTGCCGACTGCACTATGTATTATGATCTCGGGTTGCTTCAGGTAATCAGGTCTAGACTCAGCAATGTTATGGTCAGCTGATGATCAGAAAATATTGAATGACTGGATTATCATATTAATGTGGGTTTTTTTCTTCCCTGATGCCATAGGCATAATGTAATCAGAGCTAAAGGAGGCAAAACAAAGTGTTTATTTTTTTCTTTTCTTTTTTTTTTTTCTTTCCTCAGGCAGCGTATCAGTTTTATCATCATCCACCTCACTAACTAAATGTCCGGGATACAAATAGGGTGATTTAATGGTGTCATCCATTATCATAGACGGTGTAAATGCTTTTGTTTGTTTTGATGATAATGTGACAGTACAGCAGTATTGCAGCCATTTTGACAGCCAGTACTTGTTTAAAATCAAATCTGATCTGACTTTTGTACATTTTGCTGCAGCACATAAAACAATCTGATCAGAGCATGACATTTATGCTTCATGCTGTGTGAGGAAATCATACTTCTCCAGCAATTTTTTAG
The DNA here is from genome assembly GCA_026413445.1 of Dolichallabes microphthalmus. Lineage (NCBI taxonomy): Eukaryota > Metazoa > Chordata > Actinopteri > Siluriformes > Clariidae > Dolichallabes > Dolichallabes microphthalmus. The sequence continues at coordinate 8,621,045 of JAOTQY010000016.1, forward strand.
ACATTATTGGGTGTACTGATTGTGTCTACTGCTGTTTGTTAAACTAGCTCATCACCCAGCAGGATTAAAAACAACAACAAAAAAAACCAGCCACAACCTTTTTTGTTGTTGTTTTCTTAAGTAGCAGAGGAATAGCTTACTGGCCCATTTTTTTCAGAATTTTGCCACAGTGAAATCACACAGGTTTTCCCAGACCACCACACATATTAAGATGAAAAATCTTGACGAACGGCAAATCTACTGAATAACTGCACTCTGACAATTAGCTGAAAACCTACTTTTTTCTGTGCGTTGTTTTCTTTTCTATTTGTATCATGCCACTGCTATTAAAATTATTTAAACTACACTGATCTATGCATATATGTGTAAGTTATGTTTACAAGTTAGTCATTGTATGTTAACAGGTTTACAAATGACCAAAGACAAGATTTGAAATTTATTCGATCATCCCTTTCTTTCATACCCAGCTGTGTGTATTTAAGTTCATCTTAGCCTAACCGTCTACCAAATGTTCCAAATGTAGAAGAAGAGTGTCTGATTTGAGTTGGATGTTTTTGTTGTTGTTGTTGGTTATATTAATAAAGTTAATTAAATAGGAATCCTGTAACACTTACTTTAGTCAACTTGAAAGTTTTTCAGTATGAAAATCAACATGTATGAAGGAACTCTTGTTGATTTCTTCCACTTAAGCAAGTTGAGTAAGAGGACATGTAATGTACAAGTTCAGTACAGTAGTGTGAAATTTTACAGGAAAAGACAACTGCCCAGAACTGTCAGGTGAATCACACATTGTATAAATCTCATGTTGTTGTAAGTGTATATATTGTAAATCCCAATAAAACATGGTTTTTAGATTCAGATGAAGCGTTTTGTTTCATTTTGTGCCTTATATTACTTGTAATATTATATTACTTATATTACATGACAAAAGTCATGAGCCACACATAATTACTTAATATTTTGCTTCCAAAGAGCCTTTTCTTGAGAAATAATTCTCCAGGCTTCCTGAATAACTTTTTTTTCTCCCTCTCATTTCTGGAAAGGTTTGCTCTCATGTTCAGTCCAGTCCCTGTACCTGACCTGATTCAAAGGAATGTATTTTTGTTTGTTTAGTTTGATAAGCCACACATTGACCTATGAATCAGCTTTGCTCTTTTTTTTTTTTTTTTTTTTTACACGATTTGTTGATCTTCATCCCAATGCTTTCTTGCAGACTTGTGTGAACTCTTTATAAACCCGGTGACGTACAACCTTCCGGCTTAATACTTCTTCTTGACTGACAGTGTAATGGCGGCTCCAGGGTCTCCCCCTCACTGAGGAGCAGCTCAGAGAGCGTTTGTCTATCTTTCCCCCGCTTGCACATGAGGTAATGATGGATGTACACAATGCCAGCCGGCCCATGGAGCCCAGGCTGTTAACAGCGCCAAGTTTGACTTAAGGATTTCACTGTGTATCCTGAATAATCTGTCTAAATATTGTACCTTGCTATATCATGATCCAAATGGGTGGAAAAAATGTTCATGGCGTTTCTTTCAGCTTTCTACCTGATTTCCAGGTTTTGCTTGACATAATCTGAATTTTTTTTATGTGTTTTGAGTGTAAGAATGTGTTTAAGAAATTGACTTGGTAATTTCAGTTTTTCAAACTGAAACATATTAAACCTCAGCAAGACCCAAGAATGCTGTAAAGTCACAGCAATAGAATTTGAAGAAAAATGTTAAATAAAATGAAACCCATTGAAGAGAAGTTTAAATGTCAGATTTAGACCAGAGTCATTTGATGGATGTAGCAACAAGCACATAATCATACACCTAGCTCATGTCCAGGACTAACATGTAACCGTATCAAGGTTATGTACTGTAACAGGGTTATGAAGTGTGACGTGCCCCCGCGGTGCCTCTGAACAGCCGATATGGTCCGTCTTTTCCACCTGTGCTGGCTCTCATGAAGCGTTTCTATTCCCTTGACAGAGTTCATCACAGGGTGAACTGTCCATCCAACAGCCTCCTCACATTAATCTCTTATTTGGCTAACCTTGCTCTGAACTCGCCCTCTGAGATTTGAGCTGACTTCTCCAACACACATGCAGCCCATGACACAATGATATGTCATGATCCCACATGAAAAACTTCCACTGGCAATGGTGGCTGTGTGGAGGTCCAAAGTTTTTAAAGCGCTAGCTTCAATTTCGTGTCACACTGGTTGGGGGGGGGGGAAACAAACTGGAAACTTGTGCATTTTAACTTTGACAGTTTCTAATCAATTGTTCAGATTTTATTATAGTCAGGAAGGGACAAATATTACAGCCATAAACTTGTTTACATTCATGTGTCGTGCTTAAAATTTGTAAAAATGTGATAGTTTAACATGTTATAATGCGTCCACAATCCTCTGATCTTAAGTCTAGAAATGCACTTTTTTTATTTTTTACCAACAGCACATTTGACAGAGTTGAAAACGATGAAGGTAAGCCATGATTATTTGCATAAACCCACTGAAAGTCATCCACTAGCCCTCCGGTGGCCGGCCTTTTGCAGCAGGCTTTCCTGTTAAAGTACAGCCTGTGTTTTGACAACCCTACCATGAGCGCCATGAGCTTATATTTGGCCGGCCTGCGGCGCAGGAATGCTGACCATGAAATGCCTGTGAGTTTTGGCCTGGAAAGAACAAACGCACTGCCAGGGACGTACGTTTCTAACCCGAATGAATACACACAAAATATTGCTCACTGGCGCTATTGTAATATTAAATACTGTTTATTTAGTGCTGACATTAGTGTTGAGATATAGATACACTGGATTTATTTGCAACATGCCAGAGAAGGAACTTGCATCGAGTTACCTTAAAAAAAAAAAAATAAAGCATGTAAAATTAGTAATATTCTACAACTTTCACTAAATCCGTGGCATCTGTGTGTAATTCTACTTGAAGACTTCAGATGTTTCCAGGAAAAATCGATCAGTTATGCAGTCTGTATCCCCACCAAGCTCATGGTGCAAACTTGTCAGCAAGTCTTTCAGACTAACATGTCAAAAGTTCCACCAGACGCAACTACGAATCATGACTTCATGATGAATTACATCCATTGTGAAATTTGTGCTGGATAAACAAGCCACCGTGACACACCGATCCCTGTGATCCTGAAGTCCTTAGCTACAACTTGTTCGCTGTTTCAGGGACACTGTGCTCGCGTTAAGTTTGATTAAAGGATTTTTCACATTCCATCCTTCCGTGCAATTATTTATTTAAGTCCGTCCCTTGAATGTGTTCATGCATGTGTAGCTTCCTGCGAACTTGTGGATTTCCTCTAGAGCACACTGTGGCAAGAGGCTGTGGGGGGAAAAAAACAAAACATTAAAATAGCTCAAGTGGTTACATGGACACTCCTTTTTCTAAAGAAATGAAACAACAGTGTTAGAAAACTGACCTCTTGAGGATGACGAGAAAGTGCATGGTCCAAGGAAGAACAACGAACGCAGTGTTAGTCCTGACTGCGTCTACGGTCCTGTGAGCGACCATTTCGGGATTCAGAGGAGGAAACAGCTGAGGGAACCTGCCGGTCAGAAATACAGAATGATTTGACCCCAAAGTGGAAATAATGATATTCATGCAATAATTTTTATTTGCATCTAGACCGCTTGCCCAGGTCATATTAGAGTACCTGACTCGCATGCCCTGGAACATCTCCGTGTCTGTGTGGAAGGGTAGTATAGTGGTGCAGTCCACTCCTGGACAATCAAGCAAGCCGAGAGTCAGACTCTCCATGAAGGCGTAGGCTGATGCTTTGGACGTGCAGTAGTCGATGGCCCCAGGGATGGACGAGAGCGAGAGGATGGAGTTGATGCACACCACGTGGCCGTGGCGCAGCTCCAGCATGCGAGGCAAGAAAGCCTTCGTGGTCTATTGGGGGAAAAGAGACGTTCCGCATTATTCAGCATCTTCAGACTGTTCCTACAGCTAACTTGAGGAATTTCTAATAAGGAATATACGGTGAGGATTGTTGCGAAGCCTTGGGATTCAGTAAGTCCCGAAAATCACGCGGCCTGCTAAACCGATTCGTTTAGCAGATGTTTGAATTTTGGCCCATGTTTGGTGTTTGATCTCAAATCAAAGGATTAATAGATTGTGAACTACTATTATTACATCTGTCCGCTGGCCTTGCCGTGCCCCGACATATCAAAGGCTCCTCTTTCAACCTCTTCATGTGTTTTAAATTAGGAGCTCAACAAATTAACTACCACCTTCTGCAGTGGTTTCTTAACATATATATATCGAAAGCATATGAACGTCACCTCTGATTATCATCGCCTATAAATCTGTTACAAGCAATGCAGACAAACATCGCGGCTGATAGAATCGATCAGATTTCCTCCAAACATTCCTGTAAATTTGGACTCGGTGTTTTATTGGAAATGCAGCTCTGGGACGTATTTTGAAGAGCAGCCAGTTATCATGGCTGGGTTTGTTGTTTCCGAATGTCTCTATAAGGAGCCTCTTGATCGTTTCATATGAGCAATGTGATGTTTCAAACAGACTTTAATTCCCTCTTCTTGGCAATAACATTGATTAATTATGAGGGGAATATTCCAAAACAGACAAAGCAAGCCAAATGATTGGAAAAGTGTTTAAATGAGTATGGGATGTTTTGAAATGCACAAAGAAGCCCATGTGCAATTGTTGGGTTCAGTAGAAGGTTACTGCAGGATAATACTGTTGCAAGAAAACCGAACAGGCCTGAACGCTGCCATTTGTGATTTCGCTTACCCAGAACTGGCCGAGTGTGTTGATGTGCTGGGTTTTTAGAAGGGCATCGTCGTCGCTATTCATCAGACTTTTCCCATGAACCACCGCTGCATTGTTCACCAGAATAGTCACATCGCCAACCTTTTAAAGAAGCAGAAACATTCCAGTTTATACTTGTGCTGTACATCTGCACAATGAACATTCAAGACATTTCCTTCTTCAGTTGACAAGTTTTGGTTTTAGCCAGTGTTGGTACTCATTTTCCTGTCGACAACTTGTTCTATAAACCCTTCTCGTGCTGCATTACAACTCAAATGGAAGACCTGTTCACTAAATCTGCCTTCAGGTGTTCAGCTGTTGTAATTGAATTCCTTTAACCTAATGTTTATGGACATCATGTTCCACAAGGCACCACCTTTTCACTGACTAAAATAACATTCTGCTCCTTGAAGGTGCAGTGGTTAGTGCAAACATGGCGTGTTTCACGTTACCTTTTCCCTCACCACCTTGGCCTGCTCGTACACTTCCTCCCTGTTTCCTACGTCACACACAAAGTAGTGGCATTCTGTCCCCGTCACGGAGATCTCCTCGCACGTCTCTCGCAGGCACTTCTCCGTACGGCCCCAGAGAATTATCTGAGGGGAGAATCAAAATCAGAACAGGAAATCCAGAAACCTTTGTGCAGTTCAACTTGTTTGAGGATTCAAGGAATATACTCGAAGCTCTTCTCATGCTTGTTGTCATGCATGAGGTTACCAAAGACGAGGATTTCAACATACTTCCTGTTGATTCACATCTTAGTAATAGAACTTAAATTGAATGAAATTGTTAATTATAATATTTGATTATATAGCACAAATTTCAGAGTTGTACGATGAGAGAACTTACTCATTCTTTTTCTCAAGTTTTTTTTTTTAAATCTATGAGCAATAAGACCAAAATTAGGGCATTTCTATGCTTACTTTGAACTGCACAACATTAACACATTTGACTTAATGATCTGACACAAATCTTTATTGACTTCCTCAACGACTGACCTTTGACTTTAAGTCAATGGTGGAGCTTTTGCACCAACAGGTTTTCTTTCCTTTTCTTATTCCACTGTGTAAGTTGCACATACACTACACAAGTATCCCTTTAACACAACCCAGAACATACGGCGATCCCTGTGATCGCCAAAAATCATTACACAAACAAAGAGCCGAGGTTTCTTTGGGGGAAAAGTCCGATGATGTATTCCTGCATCTTTCTGCAGGAGAGCCAGTGAGAGTGATAGCAGACAGGGTCGGCCTGCGGGGGCTGCTACGCTCACTGGCTATTAGATGTGTCATTCAGGGAGGGGGTCAGAGAAAGGTAACACAAGAATGAGTCCTCCTCCCTTGGCCCGTCCATCTTCATCTCTCTCACTCATACACAAACACACACGCTCAAAGGCATTACACGGTTCAGTCGCCTGATGAATTCTTTCTTGTCTGCTTAATATCTCGGCGAGCGAGAAGAGGAAAAACAGAAAGTCAGAAATAGAGAGAGTACTTGGATCAGTAGGGAACAGGTGTGGGCTCGAAAGAACGGCAAGCCCTCCTGGCTCGTGCCCGATCAGTGTCGCAATCAACACACCCACACACACACAAACAGCATCTGATTATCAGTAAAAGTTTAAGCAGCAGGGCCACTGGAGCAGTATCACTGGGGTCAGGCTTGGGCCATGGAGCTCCTGCCTCCATGCGTTTACCTCAACATGACACCATTTACATACTCTACAGTTTCCTCATGGGAAATCTGCTTTGTAGATAGATACACGCAATGTTTTTTTCCTATCTCTTTTTCTCGCTCTCCTTGGACGAATTATTTGATTAATCAGTTTTCTAGGCATATGGGTCCTTCTGATATGTATATGAGTCGATCAGGGCAATATTGAGTGAGCATTAAGAGTATTTCCAAGAATCAAAGCAATATTTCCATTATGCTTTACAGTTCAGTACAGCAGATAAGCCGGAATGACGCTTTCTGACATGTGTGTGCCTGCTTCGTTTGGCTTACACACACACACACACACACACTCAGCTCTATTCCTGTGGCTTTCAGTTTGAGCCTTCCTGCAGCCTGCACAATAACACTGATGACATCACCAGCCCTACTCCACTAAAACTGGCTGACCTACCAATGAACTTGGCTGTAATAACCAATCTGTAAGGTGCTTTTTTTGCCTACTTCACCACCTGCATGTGATCCATTCACACACCCACACCCACCCACACACATCCACAGATGTACACACCTACACTCGTGAGCATTCACCTTTGCTCACCTTGCCTCACACGCACAATCTTGTAAAGTAGAACAGTTATTCCTGCCACTCAGTCTCATCGGAAAACAAAACAAAACGTCCACCTAAATGATATCGGATATCATTCTGTAGGGTTTGGGTGAGAATTTAAAGGATTGTTTTCCGAGCTTTGAAATTTGACTGTGCTGCCAAGAAAATCGTAGCCACGATGCAAAGTTTGAACTTTGGTGAACTTTTGGTTCAATGTAAGGACCCCCCCCCTCCTCGAGTACAGGGAAGTTATGAGGGAGAAGGTTAAAAAGTCACAGATCATTTAAACTCAACAAAACAGTCAGTCTTGCCTGTCAGCACTCCATTGTGGGGCATTTGTAAAGGCAGAAAGGCTTCGGAAACACCTGTGTTTGTGTGCCCGCAGAGGAGAATCTGAGGCCGGCACATGAAACACAACCGAGTCTGCATTCATTGGACTCCAAATGCTATGTCTAGAGTCTAGACACGTTAACTAATGCCATCACGTGGAGAAAGTATAGTGTGGATGCAAAACTTGCAAAATGGTTATGACATTGGACTATGGGGTTCAAGCCCCGCTACCACCAAGTTGCCCCTGTTGGGCCCTCGAGCGAGACCCTTAATTCTTAACTTCCTTAGATGTGTAATGAAGTAAAAATGTATGTCGTTTTGGATAAGGGCGTCTGTCACTGTAGGTGGTGTAAGGTAAACGCAACATAGTGGATATGTGGAAGTTCACCATTTAACTGTTTTTTTCTTCTCACATTTAATGGTATGCAATTATTGTATAGTGGGAGAAGTGGGACGGTGCTCGTACCACCTCAGCATCAGAGTGCTCTCAGGCTGATCTGGTGGTACACTCCTTAAACTGATATTGCATGCATTTTTATAAAGAGCTATGCCAAGGTAGAGACAGATCTATGTCAATACTACATATTACATACATTTTATAATAAGCTGTGCCAGAATAAGGATGTACAGTGTGTATATATATATATAGTATAGGATCACACACACACACACATATATATGTATATATTCAGGTTTAAACCCACATAATCTACCCTAGCCATGTATTACCTGCCTATGTATTTTGGACCAGCACCCCCTATACCCCATATGTAGCACGTGAGTGAACTTTTATTACCTTTTTGGCTCCTTGCTTGGCGAATTCTTTGGCCAAGTGTCTCCCGATTCCTCTGCCTCCCCCGGTGATCAGCACCACATCCACGCCGAGATCTTTGCGCTTGTGCGGCATCAGCAGACGCGCCGCGGCTTTCAGGACGCTCAGGAAGATTTGGAGCGGGAAAAGCAGCGCGCGGCACAACATCTTCACATCCATCACAGCTGATCAACAGATCAATACGACTAGTTTACGCGTGTTTGGAAATCCTGAGCTGTCAGCGGCTCTCACTCCTGCAGTCAATATCAGCGTTAAAAAGGAAAGGGGGGGGAAAAAAAAGAAAGAAGCACACGCGCACTCGCGCGCGCGCACACCTCCGGTACGGTGGAGTCGACCAGTGCGCCAGGTGTCCCGGTGGAGCTGAGTGAAGTGACTGACTGACTGACTGACGCGCACTGAGACCCGGTTTAGAGCTGACGCACTGGAGTGAGAGAAGTGGGACGGTGCTCTTATGTACCGCCTCAGCATCAGAGCGCTTTCAGGCTGATGGAGTCACTGAGCACTGAGGACGCCTCATACTCACTCTCAGGAGCTCATCACCACTGCATGGTTCAGCGCTTGGGCGATGGAAGTGAAACACATTACACCACTGGAAAGTGGCCGAAAAGTCCTGTATATATTTATTGTGATTTTTTTTCTTCTTCTTCTTCCCTTGTTGGATCAGCAACTGAGTTAATACCTGAGTCTTTCCAATACTTTCAAGCAGGTAAAAATAAATAAATAAATAAAGGATTTATTCCTCATTGACAAATCCCATTCTATATTGTTCTAAGAAATAGATCTCCTAAGGTACTGTAGTATGCCTTTTATAGGCTTCAACCAAATAGAACCTGAAAATAATTCCTCCAGGGAGTCATTTCACATAGAACATCTAGCCCTCTTCATAAAACTCTCAAAAGTTAATGAGAGATACCCCTGATTATATTTTCTATTAATATGTTTTCTTTGTATGCGCTAGATAGTGCAGTAATAAGAAATGGTTCCATCCATTAAACTTTAGAACCATTCATTCATTCATTCATTCATTCATCCATTCGTTCATCTTCAGTAACTACTTTATTCTGGTCAGACTCTTTATAGTATAATCTTTATATGACCCTCAAGGGTTCATGAGAGATACCCCTGATTATGTTTTCTATTAATATGTTTTCTTTGTTTGTGCTAGGTAGTGCAGTAATAAAGTATTCATTCATTCATTCATTCATTCATTCATTTTCAGGAACTACTTTATCCTGGTCAGGTTCATTGTAGATCTGGATGCCATACTGGGAACACTGGGGGACACCCTGAATGGCACATCGGTTAATCACAAGACATCATGCACACACAATCTACATTCATTCACACCTAGGGGTAATTTATCTTATCTGTACTGCCATGTGTGGCACAGTGGAGTAGTGGTTAGCACTGTCGCCTTGCACCTCTAGGGCCCGTGTTCGATTCCCACCTCAGGTCTGTGTGCGTGGTGTTTGCATGTTCTGGTTTCCTCCCACAGTCCAAAGACATGCATCAGGTTAACTGGCACTCCCAAATTGCCTGTAGTGTGTGTGTGTGCCCTGTGATGGGTTAGCACCCCATCCAGGGAGGACCACGCCTCATGCCCTAAGTCTCCTGGGTTAGGCTCCAGGCCCCTTGTGACCCTGTATACAGGATAAAGTGGTATAGATAATGAGTGAGTTGAGTGTACTGACATGTGGTTTTGGCAATTAGGACAAAACCCATGAGAATGCATGATGAACATTCACAGAATCTTCAAAGGACAGTAAGCTGAGTTCAGGACAAAATCGTTATGAGATAGACATCATTGCTTACTTACTGTGCCACCCAGGCCTCGTCCAGGTTCCACAAATGTCTCTTAAATATTCTTTAAAGATTATTATTATTGTTGTTGTTGTTATTATTATTATTATTTTATCTTTTTTTTTGCTGTTGTTATGCAGTAGTGGTGGAAACAATAACCCACTTTTTCAAAAAAATATTTATTATTGAGCTTTTCCTCATTATTAGCCTGTTTCACTGGTGATGTAAAACGAAAGGGGTTAAGCCAAACCTCAGTTTCTCAAAAATAAGTCAAGTCGCCTATAAACAACAGCATAACGTGTTTAGTCCATGGAATGTTCAGGAATAAAAAGTTCTATGAGCTATAAATAGCACAACATTTGAATAGTTGGATTATGTTCATGAAATAAATCTGTACTTAAGGAATTTGTGGAATTTCCATTTAGATCCAAGACGCTGTATTTTTTCTGTGAACTTAAAAGGATCTGTGACTGCAACTCCTGCTGTAGAACAAAATGGCCATTTCAGATTTTTATTTTTAATTTTTTTGTAAAAGTTAAAAAAAAAAAAAAAAGTATGTGACAAAAGCAGGGTGGTTTCACTTGCACGCCAGGGTAAATCTTAAAATAATTTTATTGGGAAACCTGTAAAGATTCTCTGTAACCCCTACAGCACAGCATCTTTCTTATTCACACACATTATCTATTACAGTGACCAGCAAATCCTGCTTTTTAATAAGAGTACAATCAACTTCTTTAAAAATAAGTTGAACTGACTAAACTTGTCATGTTTGTGTCTAGAAGTCTCTACTGCCATCTACCGGTCAGACCTCGCAAGTGACACTGATGACAGGTCCATTGTATGATGGTCTAGATGGCAAGCATGTGGTAATTTGCACTTCCATATATATTGTAGCCGACATGCACAGGTTTTCGTTCAGGAGCAAAACTGTGGCTCAGAAAGTCCTTGTTAAGTCTTTTCAGGTGAACAGAAGATGTGAAAGAGAGGAACGGTGAACGTCTCTCCTGTGTATGTTCATGTAAACTCCAGGATCAGTGACAGCAGCAGTATGATGAGTGTGGGTCCAGATACACGTCCACTCGAGTCAGCAACTACAGGCCAGAACACAGTCATGAAGAGATGACACTGTTTTAAGCACTGTTTTTTATCCATGACCGATTATGTTAATAGCATCACCATGTGCCTTACCATTTAAGTGCAGTGTCTCCTTCCTTATTCTTGGATTCTCTATACAAACAGATAACAAATCATAGGACAAAATACTGAGCAGAGCATTACATCTACACCTGTCCTAATTGATTTTTTTATATTCAAATCTAAATACACAAAGCATCATGTGTCTTGTTTGAGACTTGTCTTTGTATAATTTAGGATTTATTCCATGTCCATTGATGAAAAGCATATGTATTCAAAATATTCTCTTCAAACATATAATATTTTACCGATGAAGGGAATGGATGGTACCATATCAGACAAATATTATGTGAATCCTGTACTTCACTTAGCTTGAAAATTGTTATGATGTCACCTGACTGTCAGTTTTTGCCACGTCTGCAGTCGAGTTAAGCCTTTATTCCTCACATATGCATTACTGCACAGTGAAATTCTTTATTCTATGCATATGCCAGTTTGTTAGGAGTCTGAGGTCAGAGCGCAGGGTCAGCTACTATCCAGCACCCCTGGAGCAGAAGGGTATTGAGTAAAGGCACAACAGTGGCAGTTTGGTGAATTTGGGGCCTGAACTGCCGACCTTCTGATCAGTAACTCAGAACCTTAACACACTGAGCTCCCACTACCCCGACCGTTTTAGTTTAAAAATAAATGATTTTTTTTTTTAAGTCTAAAATACATCATTAATAGTAATAGTAATAATGATCATCATCATTGATTTTATCATTTGAATTATATATAAGAGTCAGTCAAAAACATTTATACACACTTCAGGAAAATTAAAATAGTATGATGTTTATTATATTAATATAATATTATTATCATCATAATATT
>JAOTQY010000016.1:8648773-8659140 GCA_026413445.1 Dolichallabes microphthalmus
GGAACGTTGTTTCGTTTCACTCTGTACTAACTGTATATGGTTGAAGTGACAATAAAGCCTACTTGAACTTGAACTTGAACATATCTGAAAAAAACCCAATGCACAATGCACGTTAACACACACCAGCAAGGCTTCCATATAAGCACATTTAATGTATATACTGGATATGTTTTTATTGCCATTGTCCTATGCTGTGTTGCCAGCGCAGATCTGTTCCGCTTGAGTTTTAATAAAAATGCACCAAATTGTTGACTTGGCCACTCCTCTCTGATAGGTCTGTTTTTATTTTCAGGCTCCTTCACTCGTATCAGCACCAGTTTGGACTGCATTACCATGAATAAGTTCCTAATGCAAATTCGAGGTTGCAATCCACTTTTTATCTCTTTAATTTGATGGCACCTACTGGCCATCAAACTGCTTATCAGGCACATTGTGCAAATGGAGGGACGATATAGTTAATGACAGATTTTTTTGTTAAACCCATGGAGTTAAAGCTGAACCCTTACACCTCAATCACATCTTGATGGCTTTGTTTTAATTCAACGTGGTGGCAAAATATATAAAGGAAAAAAATCTTGCTGTCAAAATACTCATGGACCTTACTGTATTTCTTAAATGCATGGATTGAATGTGAACTGAAAGCAAACCAAGTGTCCAGAATAAGGCTTTACTGTGGCAAATCCTGCTGAGCTGAAAGCATGTTTAAAAAAAAAGATACTTCCTGACACAAAGAAAAAAGATACAGCACTTACCGCTGCACTATAAATAATCTGTCTTTTTGCCCATGGAACGAATAGACTCCTCGAACACATCTTCAAACAGAAGACTCTAACCAGTGTGAAATATTTATCTACTGCTTTATTTTCTACTCAGCATCTTAGGGTCAGCGTGATTCTTTCCTTGCTTTCCGTTCTGTATTTCTGACTCTGCAAAGCTGAAATTATTTTGTTCGGAATTTGAAATGTGTTTTTTTTCTTCTTGTTGTTGCTGTTGTTATTGAACAGCGTGTGTTCTGTAGCCAATTTCAAATCCCAGGATGATCAGTTTGCCACTGATGAATAAACCAACACTTCACACAAAAGTTCACCCAGTATACCACCAGGCTGGGATTATCACAAAAGCTGGTCAGACTTAATCCAAATCCAAGTGCCATTACTTATTACGCTGCTGCAATTTCAGGAGACATCATGTCTGTCTGACAGCTGTGCTGGAACATCTAAGATCAGCTTTGACACACCATCTCAGAGGTATATAGAATGATTTGGTTTCCTTGTCACGTTGACTTTGAGTCACGGCGTGCACGCGTGAGCCGCTGTGTGAGCTGCTTCACACTGCGTCTGCTGATATGTTCATTGAGAGGGCTGCCTGTAGAGATAAGAGGCTGAAAATGGGCAAGGCATAAACAGCTTCAGAGCTAAAGATGCAAACAAATGTGTCTCAAACCCATGTCGATGCGTCCAAAAGGGACTTTGGCGACACATGAGAATTAAAAATGACCTGTGTTAAAGATCAGTTTTGAAATAAATCATACAAAAACGCAGAATTATAAATTATCATAAACACATTTATTTCTTTTTGTTTAACAAAGTGACACAGTGAGAAATAAGTACCATCAATATTAAGTACCTAAGCCAAGTGAATAATAATTAAAAAAAGCTTTGCTTCAATTCACATTCTGGACAATTCGAGAGGGGAAAATAACACTTAAAATACAATGACTCGAAGATTTTGACATTTACTTCTTTGTTTGTACAGTTTCCAGATATACGTCCATTGTAGTGCTACCTTCAGTAAATACAGTTTTTTTTTTCTATTATTCATACAGATTAGATGAGTCACAAACCTTTTAATTATATTCACAATGATTTCTGGTTTCCATCTAGAAGAATAACATGCAGCTTGGACATATAATTTCATGTAATCGTTTTGACATTTTGAAATGGGTTTCTTTTTCAATGTATTTGTAAATTTTTTATATTTTATATGTGCGACAATGGTGTGGATGATACGGTGGACTACTGTCCTGATAAAACCAGTTGAAAGGACTTTTGGTCTGTTCGCCTCTTTGTCTTGCTGAGGATAATTCACAGTCTTTTCTTTATTTCTTTTTTTTCAGACTGTCAGTGGGAGCTGCCAAACCATAAGCGTAGTCTCATTTCCTCCAGAGGAAGTAGAAGAGGAGGAGCCTATCGCACTGAGTCTGCGGAATCCTCTTCCTCCTGATATAACGGCGAAAGACATGACCCTTTCTTTCCGTGTTCCATCCTTTGTGGATGGTCCTGGTCCCCTGACCCAAACCTCAGGGTCATCACTCAGCTCATAGATAGAACCATCCTCTGTAGTGTGCTCCAGTGACTCCTGGGAGGAATTGGACACCTCTTCAGGATGAGCGGTCAGAAGCTTGCCAGGGAGCTGGGAGGTGGAGCGGAGGTGATACTGAAGCAGCACCCCTTTTGATTTGGCCTCCTTCTGAGACAAGCCTTCTACATGCTGCTGTTGTAGCGACTCCTGAGAAGAGTGGCTCAAGTCCTCTCCACCACTACCCGAGTCAGTCCCGTCAGCCAGAGAGTTCCGCTTCAACAGGTCTGGGGAAAGAATGCTGGATGTTGCCACTAGGATGTCCACAGGGCCACTATGAGCGTTGAAAGAAGTCATGGCTTTGCCTGGAGAAGACGGAGAGGATTGAAGTGAGGTTGCATTCAGATTTGTTACAACCGGGCTGAACTCATGGTTGCTTACCTGTTATTTTCGGGATTCCCTCCAGCTTAGGCACTGGCAAGGTGATGATGATGCCCTGGGCTGTGCCTACCCACAGGAGACCCTGGCAGATGAGTAGGCTGGTGACACATACAGTCTGACCTTTAAGAGAACAAACAGCGACAGTGTCACTGCAGTATTTTTACCTTTTTATTCAGGTTTGCATCCATTTCTAGAGCAAAACAAGAAAGGTAGGGAAAATAAGACAAAGGGGGAAAAGGAGGTAGGGGCGAACTCTGAAAAAATATTAAACTTAAATTTTTTTAGACAATTAGATCAAGATGCTTATATGATAATTTTACATATGTCGACAATATATTTTTTTTCCTCACCAACCTTAATTCCATATCTATAATGTTTTAATCTCCGTCTAGTATAATTTAATAACTGGGCATCCCCTAAAAAAACGGAACTGGTCACCTATCACACGATCTCAAAAACCTGGCTAGACTTTTCCAGTTGAAGTCACTGACTGAACTGTTTTAAAAACAACAATTGTCAAATATCAACTGCATCTATTGTAAGGAACTGATTATTAAATAATACATTCAGATTTATACTAATAGGTAATAGTGGAATATTTTAGTAAACCTTTCTAACTGTGCATTTAAAAATAAAACATACAGTACATATCTCCATGGAATATTTCACACATCGACGATACTGTTTAATCCTGTATAGAGGGTTGGGGGCGGGGGGGCTGGAGTTTATCCCAGGAGACTTGGGGCACAAACACACATACACACTTACACTCGTTCACACACCACACAAGAGCACCTGAAGAACACCCACCAAGCATGTACAGAATACTGTATGCAAACAGACGCAAGGTAGGGAACAAACCCGGACCCTGGAGGTGCAAAGTGACAATAAGCCGCCTGGAGTGATATTTGTGATTTCAATTTTGTCAAAGATAAAGCAGTTGCTAAGGAATCATAAGACTACCATGTTTAAGTTTGAATATTACATAATCTAATCATAACATATCACTTGACTGAATAAAAATTTCAATTTGGTTCAATTAAGCTCCAAAACAAGTTTTCAAACTAAATCCCAGAGGCAGAAGTTTTCTTTTAAAATCTTTCCCGCTGATCGCTGAGAAAAAGCTGGGATTATTCAGCAAAATACACAGCACATTAAAGTCCTGAACTTACCTGGGCTCAGATATGCAGATCGTGTTGAGATGTTGATCTCCTGGAGGTGCTCCAGAGTTTCGGTGTGGAAGAGTCGAAGAGTCGAGCCCTCTGAGAACGCCATCCACACTCCTCCACCAGCTCGCACCATGTGCGTCACGCTCACCATGGGGTCCGGATGAGCATCAAAGCTCTGACAACCACAAGAGACCCGGGTTTAGGGGGAAGGCGAGAAAGCAAACAGAAAGTTTCTTGGAATATGGAACCAACAACAACAACAACAAAAAAAAAATCATCACCAGGTGGAGAGAGAGAGAGAGACGAGAGAGAGAGAGAGAGAGACGAGAAAGTAACAGCAGAAAATTACAAGTGTAGATGAGTATCACTGCTAAAAAGAAAAGGAAAGAGACCTTTAAAAAAAATTTAAGTTTTAACTCTTTAACTACTGAAAATGTTTATTAAAAAAAAAAAAAAAAAAACTCTAATATGATTATAGCACTATTCTTCTTTTTTAAAATCTGTATTAACCTGTAAAAATTGTAGAATTCTTTACATACATGTTCAAAATGATACAGTATATATATAATTTCAAAAAGACTAAGACAACAGTATGGCATCAAATTTAAAAAGAGTGTCAAAGCAGCTATTTAATAACCTGAACGCCTTACACTCATAGGCTTATGGTACATACAGTACTATGACGCAACATACATATGAATGTAGAATTACAACATATTAGCATTTAATATTTTGTGTTGTTCCAAAAGACACATAATAAATCATCTAGAATATCTTTACTCAGTTTTTTTTTTTTTATTATTAATCCCTCTGAGCGATAGCGAGTACCCAGAAAGCTTCTCATCTTCGGCAGAGTTCAATTTTGTCTGGAGCCAAATATATTCCTGAGATTAAGCCCGAGATGAGGGAGAGCAGAGGAGAGCTGCTTGCGGCAAATTTCTGAGGACGGCTCAACTGTCAGAAGTGATCAAAAGCTGGCATTCAAACATGATGTTGGACTTCTACAAGAGGAAACCTTTTATGCACTTCCTAGGATGCGCCATTATAATGTAGCTCACAGGGAGAACGTAGGATACATCTCGGAAATATATATATATATAATATATTATATATTTATATATAATCTATCTATAATCTTCCATTTCAGTCGTGATTCAACCCCGCTCTAGCGCAGACGAGCTTGCAGACTTTGATCTACAGAGACAGATATCTTGCCTTGTTGTTTACACCTGTTAGAAAAAAGGTCGCTAAGAATTGGTGCACTGATAAGAGTGCTGAGGAAGGTGCAGATCTTTGAAAAATGTTTTCATTTCAGTGAAGATGGCATCAAGACAAACGTCATATTTAGCAGAGTTTCATTGTCAACCAGTATATTTGTGTTTAAAATTTTCCCCCCTCTACATGCTGCTTGTTTAAGTGTTGACAGTGTTTACCTGTGTACTGAGATTATAGCTGTCAATCACAGCCACTTGGTTTACACAACTAGCCCACACACACTCGTCTATATTGAGGAGTTTGAGTACAGGTGCATATCCGATCACAAGCAGTCTGCTGGAGTCTGGATCCCACAGAGCTTCTGTGAGACATGAGAGAGAGAGAATTCGTAATAAATGAATCACAAAAATTCTTTTTTTCTATATTCCATTCTGCATAAAAGAATGTAGGAGATGTAGTTTAAGGTAGTGTACGGGTTTACAGTACATCGCCTATAGGTTTTGAAAAAACATTAAAGCTCACTTTTATATTCATATTTAATATATACGAGCGCTGTAAGAAAAGTAATGCAACTGTGGATAACCTTTTTTCCCCCATCAATTTACATAGATTGTTTACTCATGATCGTCTCCATCACAAGCGATCCATTTGCACAATTGTTGAACCCAAGGTTTGCGTAACTTTCAGTACAGCCCTTGTGGAACAAAACTTCAAACCAAAACTAGGTTAAATATATTAATAATTAATACTGTTAAATATGGGTGTATCCTGTATCAAGACAATAATGGAAAAATTTAAGGCAAATTCAGCCTTTATTTATCAAGATGGAAATGAGTGGAACCCATTCGTAAATCCCAGGAGCACTAGCAAAACTTTATCCTGCAGTGATAGAAGTCCAGCACGGGTCTATACAACTTTAACAAAAGACTAAGAAATGACTGTTAAATGGCTGTTATTTGGAAAGACTCCATCCCTAGACTTTATTTGAAGACGACAGTTTATGACAACAAATTTAGATGTGAAATGTGTTTTTTATCTCATTTAAAAATAGAGATAAATCCAATTTAAAGTGTAAAGAAATTATTCATTAAAAGGAGTTTAAAGGGCAGGTTTACTCGGGCGTTTGCTTGCCAAAGAAAACTCCTCCAGCTAGTTTGAAACTGTGGCTACAGCAGAGTTAGGGACATTATAACGGACAGAATAAACATTTATTTTCAGTTTAAAATTTGGAAGCTTGTAATATTAGGATGAAAAGAAAGAAAGAAGGAAAGCATATCAATTTGACCAAAAGTATATTTAATAAGAATGTAAAGAGTGATTCACTCAAATGAGACCCCATACAGTATATTCTCTCGCTATGATGAAACAATCTGAACCAAAAAGAAATAAAATGCGATGCTGAAAGTTCTCTTTGTAGACACATTCGATGCGGCGCTCCATGTTCCTTAACCTCGTGGTTTCCAGGTTCTATACCATCCTCTGAATAACAGTCTTTAAATCACACCATATTTCTATCTAAAATCGCTCTAACATCGCTTAAACGAATTGGTGACCCAGTAGGTTTGCACTATGAAGACGCGCTGCTCGTTAATGTACACCACCTTCCTGATGAGAAGTCGTCGAGTGACTGAATGAAGGAGTACAGCGTTAAACAGCGCAATGGCTGGGTGGTGCAACGCCTGCATTTTCTGTCCAGTTCAGGGGCTCGACCGTGTGTTCGAAGCTCCATATACAGTAATGAGGAACACGTTGTACATTGTACACATTGTTTGGTTTAGATTGCTTTGTCGTAACGAGAGTTATTCCAGAATATTCGGGGCCTTTTTCGAGTTGTACAAAGCTAGCTGTGCTATGAAGGAAGTGTCTAATTATTAGTTTTTTTATATATATATTGAAAAAATATTGTGTATTTATACAAAGATTAATATTATTATTAAAAGCACTATACAAATGAACAACAAATTGAATCAAATAAAATTAATATCTTAATAGACATAATCATACATAATTTAGTTTCTTTTGATATTGAAGTAACATCTGTAAAATGTAAGACCAATTAAACATAATTACTCATTGCGCATATTTACTTGATAATATTGTTGTTTTGGTTTTCTTCGGTTAAGCAGAAACTTTTGCACTTACATGTAATTTTAAGTAACAGAAGTGTGCCAAGCACTCCTACGAAATGCTGAACTGATGGAAGCACAGTTGTACAGAGCATGCAGAGAAATTTAATTCAAGGCAAATAAATCATTTGAGCCATATGGTGCGAGTCAGAATAATCATCCAAGGAAACGTGTCCAAATTCTAGGATAATTAAAGAGATTTGCACAGCATGTGTTGTATTTTTCAGTTTTTAATTGAATATCCACTAATTTGGGGGGTTTGAGTTTTGTTCCTTATGAAGTGGTATGTTTTCTCTATGTAATGTTAAATTGGCATCAATTCCCATAGTTCAGACGGATTTTGATAGCAAAATCTTACCTGCAGACTTTCTGCTGTAAACTGCGACTTTGCCATTAGTCAGTCCTGCGAGGAGAAAGTTGTCCGTGTGTGTTAGACACAGAACAGGACAACCTTCAGGGTTTTGGAAGGTCAGGAGGCACTGGGCAGCAGTATCCACACTGCCATAAACTAGAATACTGCAATTAAACACACGCACGCACACACACAAACACTTCACATTTACTCTCTCTCCCCTAAACAGCTACTTGAAATGTTATACATATTTTATTAGCACAAACCCAAAAAACATGATTGAATCTCAGAGATGGACTCACTTGCCATCTTGTAACCCCACACAGATGGTGTTTCCAATTCTGGCAGCTCCTTCAGATGCTTGTCCTTCATTTTCCTCGGTGCTGGGTTCCATGACATATTCAATGCTCAGTGCAGGTGAGGCCAGAAGGAAAGTCTTCACCGAGCGTGGAGTGGGTCTATTCAGGGAGAAGATCTCCACCTGCCCATATGCTTCATCTCCACCACTGGCCACCTGTGCAGACCCGAGGGAAATGTGTGGGTATGTGTAAGGAATGATGGAATGAGGCAGGAGGAGCGACTGAGATAGCAAGGATAAAATTCTGCCGTAGTAACAATTAATTCCTGTAATTGATTTGTGAGGTAGGGTGAATCTGGGTGCTCCTGAACCTGGGAATTAATAATCAATAATAATCAATACTCCAAAGGAGAGATTATAATGCAAATGGACAAAATACAGTACAGAATAACAAGCAAGGCTCTTATAAGTTTTTTTCATCTACCAAAAAGATAAAAAATAAATTTTCTTAAAAGCTACGAGTAAAAATATGTTCTAAGGAGCTCTCAAGTGGCGCATTGGGAGATCACAAGTTTGAATCCTGAAGAAGCCCCAGCTATTGATCTGGGTGGGAGACATGGCATAGTACCACTCCACGATCAATCACAGTGACACTAGCCATAGTATAGTGGGCGTGGATTCCCCTGCCAACATGAATACAGCCCACCAATGTGATAAACCACTAAGGTAATATAAATCTGCAGCTTTTAATACTATAATCCCACAAACGTAATACAATTACATGCAATTACATTTGCTGGGATTTATCACATTTGTGGTTAGGTGAAAAATCTTCAGCTTTCAAAATTGCAATAATTTCCCACAATGTAATATTACATTGTGGGAAATGTATTACATTTGTGGGATTATAAAAAAAAAAAAAAGCTGCTGATTTGGATTACGCTTGAAGGCAGTTATTACATTGGTAGGGCTCTCAGGGCATCTGTAGTTTTATGTACTGTATGCGGAAGAGGGCAGATAGCCCTTCCCTACATATATCTCAGAGGAGCATCACACACATGTAGGGCAGATAGCCCTTCCCTACATGGGTGTGATGCTCCTTTGAGATATTCCATGATTAGCAGTTCAAAAAGATTCAAAAAGCAGTTTAAATGTCTCAGCGGAAGCATATGAAAGCTTTCACCCTTCCTGGAAAAAAGTTCATTTTGGGGGAGATTTGTTTTACAGTATAAAAGGTAGAGTAAGAAATAAATAATAAGCATTAAATATGACACTGGAAATGTCATTAATACATAACCCATTTCATTTTACCAATATGATTAGATATGCATCAGTTTTATACTTTTTTCCCATAAAAGAATTAGACCATGCTTCTGTTGTGTGGATAAAAAGCAGAGATACTTCAAACAGGATTTAACAGGGAATTACCGGAAGTTTACATTTCTGTATGTTCTATTATTATTATATTAAGTCAAAGCATTTAAAGATTCTGATTCTTTATACAGCACATATATACTGTACTGTAGATACAGTACAGTACTAGTCAAAAGTTTGGATTTATTTTCTACATTCTAGAACAATACTGGATTTTTATCCTATTATAACTACAGTATAAAATAATGGCATTAGGTTATAATATTTAGTAACAACCACATCACCAGCCAATTGTTATTTTAAGACACGAAGGTTAGCTATTCTGGAATAGTTCTTGCAAGAACAGTATTGCCAAGTGCATTGGCAAAACCCACCAAGCACCATGATGAAACTCGCTCTCATGAAGACCATCCCAGAAAAGCAAGACCAAAACTTACAGTACCTCTGCTCCAGAGGAGAACTTCATTTAGAGTTACCAGCCATAAAAATCAGATCAGATTAGAGCCATTATAAAGGCTTTACAGAGCATAAATAGCAGACACATCTCAATATCAAAGGAGATTATTGCATATTTAAATGCCTTCAGAATTGTTTTGCAATGTGAAAAGAATTAAAAATCAGAAAAGACCATGGAATTAGAAGGTGTATTCAAACCTCCAAATGTTTGACAGTATTGCACTGTGATAATACTGTATTGTTACAGAGCACATTGTGGTGTAATAGATACATGCTCACCCAGAGATAGCCCTGAGGCAGAGATGTACTGGCTGCAGAGAAACCCAGCAGAGTACACTGCACCGGATTGTGAAGGGCCGTCTGGAGCTGTGGAGTAAGAGGAGACTTATATCATTACACAAAGTACAATGGTGGTCTGTAATATCTGTGCAGCACGGCAGAAAGTGCAATCAAAACACAATTATGTCTTTATATCACATCATCGGAGGTACTGGTTTAAATAAATACTCGGGTAAACGTTGAAGTCCAGTGTTAATGAAGTTAAAGCGGAAAAGTAGAAACAAAGTACAAACCGGATTCCAAAAAAGTTGGGACACTAAACAAATTGTGAATAAAAACTGAATGCAATGATGTGGAGA
>JAOTQY010000016.1:8662012-8673551 GCA_026413445.1 Dolichallabes microphthalmus
TATATATATGATCCAACCTCTCAGCATTCAACATCACCAGTATGCAAATCACTGATCATCTGTGAACATCTGCATCTGTTTCTCACTGGATCATGTCTTAACTTAAATGTTTTATGTTTGAATGATTCATTGGTCACTCAAAACTGTTCAGGTACCAGGACTGGATTGACAATGAGAGCCAAAATTTGTCAAAAAAGTCACAGTAGGAAGCCTGGAAAACAATGCTTAAAGACTACATTAAAAATACAAGAGAGTCTGGCTCCTTGGTTGCAAAATATGAGGAAATGAGGGGTGGCTCAAGACATTTTCACAGTACTTCAGTTATGTATGTTTATATACAGTGCATTTGGGAACATTAAAATATTGTGGAAAAAGTTTCTTTTCATTTTCATTTTCTTTTGTAATTTAATATTAAAACGAAACTCCTGTATATTCTGGGTTCATCCATTTTGTAATACAAAGTATTACAACAATTTATTTCGAGTAAATTAATGTTCATACACAAGCAAGGTAAACTATAAAAAGTGTCGTATTGAAGCATATTCATTCAAAAGTTGCCTTGAAGGGAAAAGTGAGGTAAGAAAAGGTGCACAAGCAACAGGGATGACTGCAGAATTTTCAAGGAAAGCTGATTCGTGGGAGAGAGCTTCAGAAGGAAGAGAGTGATGCTGGAGTCAGTGCATCAAAACACACACAGATGTCTTCAGGAAATGTGCTGCAACTGTTGCATTCCTTTTATCAAACCACTCCTGAACTAGAGACAACATCAGAAGTGTCTTGCCTGGGCTAAGGAGAAAAAGGACTGGACCGTTGCCAAAGTCCTCTTTATATTTGAAAGTAAATTTTGCATTTCATTTGGAAATACCCCCTAACCCAAGATACCATAGTCTGGAAGAAGAGTGGAGGTGCACAGATTGAAGTCCAGTGTTAAGTGTCTATAGCGCAATGATTTTGGGGGTGCTGTGTCATGTGTTGGTTTAAAGTCATCATAGCTGTCTACCAAGAGATTTTAAAGCATGTCAAAGCTTACAAGCTTTATGAAGATGCCAATTTCTTATTCCAACAGGACTTAGAACCTCCTACATTGACAAAATACCACTAACTGGTCTGCTGACCATGATATTTCCTGTGCCTGATTAGCCAGCCAGCTTACCTAACCTGAACTCCTCAGAAAATTCATGAGTATTGTCAGGAGGAAGAGCTAAAGGCAGATGAGCTAAAGGCTGCTATCAAAGCAACCTGGTCGTCAATAACAACTCAGCAGTGGCAAAAACTGTAGGATTCTATAAAGTGTTTTTATAAATGCGATTACTGTACAATGGTAATAATCTGAATTAAAATAAAGTGTCAAAACAACAACATAGAATGAAAACATTATAGATTTATAATAATGTGATTTAAGTACTTAGGGGTGTATTCCTAATTGAGTAAAGTGTGTGCAGTGAAGCAATTCTGCACATCAGTATGAAGATCTCAGTCTATTAAAGACTTGGGCTGGGTGAGATTTGGGCATGCTGGAAGAATTTGCTTAACAGAGGGTGCAGTTTTCTCAGTTACACTCATGTCTGACTCTAAACATAAATTTCCACTGAAACAAGAAGCACTGTTAAATCCGGCACCGCTGCCAGATAGTTGGCTGCAACCACAATATGTTGTATTATGGACATTTTAAATAGACAAAATAACTATGGAATGCTATTTGAGGTCAATATTAAATACATACTACATACAAATATCTATGTACTGTAAGTATCAACAGTGGTGCCCAAAAGTATTAAGACAACCATGTACAGTATGTGCCATGTATGTAACAATAGGAACTATTGTTGAGATGTTTGTTGCAACCCGGACTGTTGTTAGTGTTGCACGCTGTGAAGGAAGAGTGAAACCATAGCAGAGTGTTTGTTATACTTTAAACAATACCAAAAATAATAAAGTGCCTCCCACAGTTCGGCACAAAGTTTCAGTGTCTTCATTTAAGAAAGGACCAAGAATATAACAATGTATGCTAGTTCTCCCTGTGCACAAAACAGGTGGTTTTACTAATTAGTTCGAACCTATCCGGCTGAAGAGTTGTGCTAATTAGTATCAGCTATAAATGGAAAAAATATGTGGCAGGACTTTTACTTTCTGAAGCCAGGATGTCCACCTCTGGACAGAAATGGCTACAACTAGGGAATTCTCACAATAATTCTGAGCTCCTGTGGCAAATTTGTGAACATGATCTGCAGGAAGCAGTCAGGCAGTCGAGTGACACCAGAGTACTGCAGATGTCTTTTTGACTCTGTGCCCAGCCGGATCTAGCAGCTTTTCAAGAATAAAGGACTTCATACTAAATAGTGATTGGTGTATGTCAAGTTCATTGCATAAAATAGCTAATAATAATAATAATAACAACAACAACAATAATAATAATACTACTACTACTACTACTACTAATAATAATAATAATAATAATAATAATTATTATTATTATTATCTTGATTGTCATTGTTTAAACATTTTTTGAGAATGAGAATAAAACACTGAATTTCACATTTCAACTTTTCTTTATCAAAATTACCTAATTAATCACCAATCTCCAGCATGTCAGAGACAACTGCTACATCACATGCGTTTGGGAAAAGGAGTGCGGATTCATGACCCCGTTATGCAGACTACTGCAACCCCAAATTATTTTGCCAATTTTTCTATAATTTTTTTTTATTCAATTTGAAGTCATTTTTGTAATTGCTAAACTGTGTAAACAGATTAAAAATCAATGAAACAATGAAACAATATGTTTAAAAGCAACTTTGCTTTTAAATATATTAATCTGACTAAAAACTGATCACCAAACAGAGCAACAACAAAAGACCTGGAAGACCATGAAAGACAGCTAAAGTGGATGAAGGACCCTTTCACAACATCTAGCCAAGTCAAGAAAACTCTTGAGGAGGGAGGTGAGTCGTTATCAAAATCTATAATCAAAAGATGGCTTTATGAAATTAATACAGAAATAAATATGCTTCACAACAACGTGCAGATTAGAGTTTGTCAGAAAACTTTAGCAGATTCTTTGTACTGATGAAACCAATGGACCAGAATAATAAGAAGAGAAAAGTATGGAGAAGGAGACCAAAGCATACAACATCATCTGTCAAACATGGTGGAGGCAGTATTATGGTATAAATGGTATAAGTGTGTATGGTTGCCAATGGAACCGGGTCACTGGTGTTTAATGATGAGCTGACTGCTGATAAAAGTATCAGGATGAATTCTGAAGTGTATAAGGCTATAATCACTGCTCAGATTCAGCCAAATGCTGTAAAACTCATAGGACACCAGTTTATATTGCAGATGGATAATGACTCAAACCATACAGTCAAAGCTACCCAAGGCCAAGAAACAAGATATTCTTCACTGCCCAAGACAGTCATTTGCTGTTGACCCAATAGTGTATACTGTACTTCTCAATTACTGAAGACAAAAGCAATTGAAGGCAGCTACAGCAAAGACCTGGCAAAGCATCTCAAGGAAGGAAATGTTTGTTCCCTTTATTTTTTAGAGGCCAAATTACAAACATACCTTTGTTCCAAAATGAACAGACCTTCCTGTATATATCTACTATTGTATTATATGAACTCTGCAGAAATCCTATGCTACATTCTGTACAATCTGTGTTTACTATACATCATAACGCTGTGTTATTTTCAGCATCCTACTACCACAAGGACCGTTAAGCAACTTGAAACTACTTTGTAAAAGAATTCACGTCCAAAAGAACCCATGTCGCGTCTCACCTTAAGATCTTGAGCTTTTGGAGAGAACACAGGCACACGGCAAGCCAGGAGCGGACACCAGAATGGAGGCTTAGTCTTCCCATCGTCTTCGGCACACACCCAACCAGGCAAGTTCTCTTCCTCTATATGCACAGGAAGTGTAACTTTAACTGATACCAAATATTAAATCTAGCATGGGAAGAAAGTAGAGAGTTTCTGACAACATATTTCTGATTTCTACTTACTTTGAGCGACTTTAGCGAGATGCAAACGATTCACCCATGAGATTTTACTGATTGGGCTGGGAGTATTGAATACCACTGTGAAACTGACTGGACGCCCAGACCTGCAAAAACATGTCCAAACACACACAAAATCCATAAGGAATTTAACAAAAGCTGTCGATTTTGTGGAGCACTAAGGTCCCCTGATAAATCATTACAGCGTTTACTGAAGTTGTTTCAAGTAAAGACATAGCTAAGAGGCTTATAAACTCTGTAAATTAATAATAAAAAAAACAGCACAAAGAAAAATTATTACCGCTTAAACCAACACACTTTGCAATGGCACTCGGGTGATTAATAACCAGCTGTTATAAAATCTGTTCCCAATAAAGTCCTGTTGCCAAATCTAAGCTCAGTGCAGTCCATTTGGCTGTATGAGCATGCAACATCGAGAGCAGCTGCTGCTCCTGAACAAATCCACAATGCAGAAGCCCTCTGGTAATCATTCCCAATAACCGCAAAGCACTTTAAATCGTTTAACAGAATAAATGTGTGGCCTAAAGCAAGCCTGCCCACATTCAAAAACAAAATGCCAACCTGTTTCATTTTGCTTCACTACTCACTTGTCAGGCTTGCCGGGTACCATTAGCCGCAAACGGCACTTGTTGGCACACTGTATCTCGCCCTCTTTGATACGGATGAGCCTCTGCAATGCCAGGCACCAGTCCTGACCCACTGTTGTGTTAAGATTCTGCACACACACACACACACACACACACACACACACACACACACACACACACACACAGAAACACCAGCCATATCACTCAATTATAACTAATCTCAAGATACACCAATGCATAAAGAAATAATAGCACGTATTGAGGATTAATATTCAATTCCATCTGTTGATATAAAGTTGTACCTGATAGGATCCCTGTAGAGTACCCACTAGGAGTGTGACTTCCTCCACCACTGAAAGGTCATGCTCGAGCTCATGCAGTTCTTGGAACAGTTTGGGTGGCCCTAGAATTAGCTTGCCTAAAAATGAAAAATAATAATAAATAAATAAATAAATAAATAAACGAATAAAAGACTTTACAGTCTACTTCGTTATCACTTAATGGTCTAATTTTATAGCATCAGTCATCATAAACCAGCGTGTCTCCAACATTTCTAACATCAAGATCCTGGCCATAGATGACAATTTAATTTCCAATAAAACAAAGTGAGGGTCCCAAGGTTATTGGACTCCTCGTGTGCTTTGAATTTACAAGGTTACAGTTCACTAGACTGTAACATTACTGACTGGTCAGCTGCTGGGCTACTAAATTAATTAGCTACTTTGTATTAGCTACTTTGTAGACGCTGTTGAAACGCTATACAAATCAAGTTGAATCAAATTTAATTGAAAAACTCTTCTCATGCACAGTCTGTGCTCACAAGGTATGGAAAAGAAAAAGAAATTGACAGTTATTTGGCAGAGCCATTCAACAACCCCAATACCAAGAGCTCTAGATCGTTCCCTATCTGCCTTATAATTAGAAACATGGCTGCAATGACTTTGATAAAAATGGTTAATTATGATGAAACATTTAAATGCAAAACACTTTATTAACTATTTTCCACTGGCAAATAGACTTTAACTCAAATAAAGAGTTAAAGGGCTAACATAAAATGCGCAAAAATGATCCACTAGTGTACTGTAAATAAGATATCTCAAGAATCTTCACCATTCTCACTCCTGCGTAAAATGTGAAATATCCTAATACGCACTGCATTTTCTTGTGTTTTACTGTAAACTAATGCACTGCTCTAATTCTTCAACTGTTTACATGCACTCATCCTCTATACCGCTTTACCATGTATACAGGGTCGCAAGGGCATGGAGCCTATCCCATGAGACTTGGCATAAAGCAGGTTACAGCGTGGACAGGGTGCCAATACATCGCAGGGCACATGCATATACACACACTCACATTCACATACTACAGGCAATTTGAGAACGGCAATTAGACTAATCTGCATGTCTTTAGACTGGGAGAGGAACCAGGGGGAAACCAGGGGCAAACCTGGGGGAACCCACCAAGCACGGGGAGAACATGCAAACTCCATGCATGCAGACCCGAGGCAGGAACTGAACCTGAACCCTGGACAGCGTAAACCATTGAGCCAACATACTGCCCAATTGTTAACAATAAAGCTATAATATTATAAACTATATTTGCTGTACAATGAATATGTTCATTAATTGATGAATGTGATGAATGCTACTATGAAGGATAGTACCAAATCCATAAATAAGAAATCAGATCAATCTAAGGTAAATTAAAAAAAACAATGTTTCCAAGGACATGGGATGGGCTAAGGTACTGTATGTGTCCTCGGTCAAATATAAAATGCTATATTTGTCATATACCGAGCACACTATATATATATTGAGCCCTACAGAAATCCTTGGACTGTATTTTTTTATTTCACCAAATAAATAATAAAAAAGGTGTTTTATGTGACTAGCAACATAGATCATTGAGTTCTCCTAGCCTTGGAAATTGCATGTGGGAGAGCTGTATTCTGTATAACTGGAGGTGATAACAGAGAGAGATTCTTTATTTTATGTTGTATAATACAAACCAGAATGGACCTTTTTTTGTATATACAAAGCACACCCTAAGAGTTTAATCATGTTCTCATGGAAAAAAGCAGTCTAGGTTAAATAATACACAAAATTTACAAACGTAGGTTTTTTTATCATTGGAATTATAAGGGTCTATTTTGGTTACAGCACGGTTACGCAAGTCCACTCACATGAAGTTGATTCTAACTTCAGCTAGAACTATTTACCCTAAAGCATATTGCTTAGATGCCACAGCCATCCTCAGCTGGGAGAGCTAAACCGACCCTGCTGCCTGTGTGGTAGAGGTGGCATATGGCATATGGCTGGCAAAAATGTGGCTCTGTTAGTATGTACTTGCAGCACTGGTAAGTAAACAAATTAAATTCTAGACATTTACGCATTTGGCCGTGCTTTGAAGTTTCCATCATTGGACATATCATTACACTGGGTTACTAGGTTACTAACCTAAGTATCATCAGTCAAACAGTGTTGGGAAGTGGTATTTTATTTATTTATTTGTTTGTTTATAATAAATGGGGGGGGGGTAACCCAAATACCTAAGAAACAGATTGGTCTTTCTTAAAGATTGCCAGTGACTTGGCTATATGGACATCTAGAAAAATTACAGGTGCCAGAAAAAAAGATTCTATATGCATGCCTTCCTATACCCCTGAGACATGGTGGGAACAATCGAGCAGTGCTGGAAAATCGGAGCGAGCGTGGTGCAGTGGGGGATGTGTTTAGAGCTTTGAGGTAAGTGCTTTGTAGGCAAGCATCAGTATTTTGAATTTGATGCGGGCAGCTACAGGAAGCCAGGGGAGGGAGTGGAGAAGTGGGATGGTGTGGGAGAATTTAGGAAGGTTAAAAACTAGCCGTGCAGCTGCATTCTGGATCAGCTCTAAAGCATGAATGGTGCACAGAGGCAGACCTGCCTGGAGTGAGTTGCAGTAGTCCAGTCTTGAAATAGCAAGGGACTGAACAAGCACCTGAGTGGAGAGAAATGGATGAGTTCTTCTGATATTATAAAGAAATCGATGAGACAAGTTTAAAGATGTGATTGCTTTGGATTGTTTTTCTTTTCCCACAAAAGTTCAGTTGCTCAGGTAACAACGTATTTACTAAGTGTTGTTTAAAATGTGTTTTTAAAAAATATATGTTAAAATGTAGACTCTATAAATATGCAATAATTGTTCAGGTATGCCTTCGGCATTTGGCATCCAATGCAGTATGTGGGCCATATGAACATGGTAGAGGTGGACAAGAACTGGGCCATAATAATTATGCTATCTAGGATGGATGCTCTAGCCATACTCCCACACTCCCAGGTTGACTCAGGTTTGTTGGAGTGGCAGGCTGCTTTATGTTCCTGGCTGCAATGATGTCTGAGTTACCTTCAGGCTCTTACTTTTAATTACAATATAATAGCTGGTCCTACTGGGTTCCCTGCTTGCACTCTGCACACTTCATGATCTCTCTCTCTCTCTCTCTCTCTCTCTCTCGCCTCTCTCTCTGTCCTTCTCTCTAACTGCCTGTTAGAAAGACAATACTCTTGCATCCTGATTACATGCTGGTAATCCTGACTCCTTCAGCCCTCCAGGCCTGCCTGATCCACCTTCTGATGCCTTATTTTGCCTGGGGCTCCCTTCAATTGAGAGTCCCTTGCTGCCAATGAGGATGGCCCCAAAAGATACCCTATACGTAGATGGACTGCTGCAGGTAGTACTATACAAATACCCTCGATTGTATCCTCATTCGGTTTTCAGTGGAAAACTTTAATGGATACTCTAGACTTATAAGTAAAAACTGTAATAAAATTTAAAAGAAAGTCTTTACTGTTCATATTGCACTCAGCACTCTTAGAATATATATTATACAGCATTTAGTTCTGAACGAGTAATCTGATTCGACAAGAGGCATTCCAGGAGTGGAGATAATGGACGGTAACTCCACTAGGACATTTAACCATATGTATCACTTCACATCCACAGTTGTAACTACAGTGTTAATTACACTAACTGTCAGTCACAGCATTGATGAAAGTTGGTCTGCATGGAACAGTACTGAGGAGAGGGCAGCTGCCTGCCACAATGCAAGAAAACACATCTGGTCATGTTATGTAATTTTGTCTTCATAATAATTTCTTGTCATGATGTCATTACAAATTGCTGCTGTGTTGTTTTATTTACGAGTAAGCCGAGCTAGACCGCTAAGTAGCTTCTAGCACAAAGCTGAATCCCAAATCCCTCTCTAACCCCAATCACTTTTTCAACACAATGCTACTTGTGTTGAACAAGTGATTGTACATCCTAGCACACTGGTTTTCCACTTAATCCATATTTTATTTGGGATTTGACTAGATCCATGTTTTAGTTTTAAGTATGTCTGGCGTCTAGCCTTTCTTACACATGTAAAGCTGGCTTGGAGTCAGGGGGGTTTATAAAGGGTTTTATAAAGGCTGCATTCAAACACTACATGTTTACTCTGTTATATCCCTGTTTAAAATCAATAAAAAATATTGTTGAAAATAAAATAAATTAATTTCTGAAACAGAATTACCTATCCATTCTCATCATTATATTCTTTTAAATTTTCTGTATTTCTGACTGAAAAAAGCTAAACAACCACTAAAGTACATTAAGCTAACAAGGGCTCAAAGTAAAAAAATAAATAAATAAATAAATAAATTACAGAGTTTATACCGTATGTTAAATCATTTAGCATTAAAATATAGGAGTGATGAAACAACAAAAAGGTTTTGCTAGAAAATGGCACTAAAAAAAAAAAAGCTTTCAGCACCAACACTTTTAATTTCTTCTCTCCCTTGTTAGGTAATATGTAAGAAACTCTTCTGACCTTGTGAGCCGAGGCGTTTGCTCCCGCTTGGCTGGTAAACACTGTCATTGTTCTGTGAGTTTTCCTGACCCACCTCCACCACCTGAACCTGCTGCAGAGGCGCTGTCCATTTCACCATGTACTTTGGACCAGCAGTAACCAGGCTGCTGATATCAGGATGCCCCCTTATTGAAGACAAAATCATATTTAAAGAAAACTAAGAAAAACACAAAAGTAAAAAAAATAAAAATTGCATGATCATTGAGAAAGAAGAATAATAGGCAGTAAAATCAACTGTTATGAGGAATGATCTGGAAGTGGGGAAGGGGGTGGGGGTGTGATGAGGTACAGTATAACTGAAGCTTTCCCTTGAATTCCTAGGTAATTTTTCCATCATGTGTGATTCCCATTGAGGGTAGATATTTGAAGGTGAATAGCATATATTTTGCGTTGAAATTCCACTAATTGGATTGTGTTGAAAACGCTGCAATGTTCAGCAGGCTTGAAAATGTTACCTTGTTTCATTAATGAAGTAATCAATGCCCCTTTCAATGAATCTAGACCAGCATTAAATGGAAGATAAAAGGAATATAAACCACAAAAGCTTTAAGTCCTGAGAAGATTTGTTCAGTCCCCAAATTATAGAAAGCAAACTGTGAGTCTGGCTTACTTGAGATTGATGTTTGCACAGATGAGAATATCGTTGAGGAGGAAGACCTTGCGCTCCTTGGACTTGAGAACCTGCCCCTTGTCCCCGTACACTGTCTCGATCAAGGTTTCGCACAGAATCAGCTGCTTCTGATCTGAGTTCAGCTGCTGTGGATACACATTATATTAAATTTTTAACCCTGACTGGTCAGAAGATGTTGATAAATTTTCTATAACACCTGCTGGCTGCAATGAAAATCACAGGTCTATCGTATATACTGTATATGCAAATAAATAAAAAAATATCATTATTTAACAAGGAAAAGCGTTCAATCATTAATCTTGTGAATGTCTGTAAGGAGATGTTTCTTTAATGTTTAGAGAAGGAGTTTCCAGCAAAGATGGCACTAACAAATACTTCATTAGTGTACTTAAGTATTTTTATTTTTTATTTATTTATTTATTTTTTATTTCATTAGTACCCCATTTTAAAGAGACCGCAAGGGAAAGGTGGCTGGGAGGGCGGGGGGAAGTTGAATTGTTGTGTGATTCTGATTAAGTTGTAAGTAAGTAAAATTATAATTAAAATAAAATAAAATAAAATAAATAAAAATGTATGTACTTGTCATTTTCTTCCTTTATATGTACTTTACTGTACTGCTAATTCATCTTCATCTGTATTTATATATTTGATACTTGTTACTTCTGCTCATTACAGATTTAGATTTTTTTTTAACCTGTACTTTTATCACTATATTTTAAATACAGACTAGTTTTCATGATAATGATCACACAAAAGTGCATTGATTTTCTAATCTAAGCATAAGCTGTTACTCACACCTTACTGTGAGCTAAGCTACTCCAGGAAGTAAGGACAGAAAGGAAAAAAACAATTCCACCAACCCTAGTTTGATTCCCAAGCGATTATGAAAGCACAGACTGGTGTGTGATTGACAGTGATTGACAGTTACCTGGGCAACAAATCCCCCCACTCTTGGCAATGAATTCTTCTGCCTACTTTTTCAAGCATCACAAGCTTGTCAAGCTAAGATTTGAAGTGATCTAACTAAGTAGTTAAACTGAGGAAAAGAGTTATAAACTCTTAGGAATTTAATTTACGTTTTACACCAAACATTGTTTTATATATATATATTATATATAGAATGCTAATAATTAATGTCAAATCAGTAAAATGTTGCTATCAACAAGTCATAGCATCATGTCCAGGGCCTCCATTCCATTATAATCATAATCATAATTATCTCTCAGTTATCATTGTAAAAAAAATACATTAATAATAATAATAATAATAATAATAATAATAAAAAATAATAGGCGGCACGGTGGTGTAGTGGTTAGCACTGTCGCCTTGCACCTCCGGGGTCTGGGTTCGATTCCCCAGCCAGGCTCGATTCCCGTCTCTGTGTGCATGGAGTTTGCATGTTCTCCCCGTGCTT
>JAOTQY010000016.1:8839362-8850446 GCA_026413445.1 Dolichallabes microphthalmus
CCTGAGTTAACAAGACGATTACTGAAATGATCTCAGCAGGTCCTTTAATGACAGCAATGAAATGCAATGGAAAGGTTTTTTTGGGATTAAGTTCATTTTCATGGCAAAGAAGGACTATGCAATTCATCTGATCACTCTTCATAACATTCTGGAGTATATGCAAATTGCTATCATCAAAACTTAAGCAGCAACTTTTCCAATATTTACGTAATTCTCAAAACTTTTGGCCATGACTGTACATGATATATAGAAAACTGTTTTATTATTTTATATCAACACATTTGTGTTACAAATTAAAAGAATAATGGATTATATAAAAGGATAAATAAAAAACAAAAGTTTCAATACTTATTCTTTTCTACATCAGTATGCCCATAACTATTTAAAATTGTAGGTTGGTGTGACTTACTAGCTGCAGCTGCTTTGCGTTTCCTGACAGGCTTCATGATACTGATGACACCACTGGGCTGCAGAGATGGCTGGAGCCAATAGGAAGTGTTCTCCACATTGGCCATGTAGATGCGGAGACTCCCGTCCTCACACAGCAAGATCATAGTAGTGCGCTGCTGCTCGTTACTGGCCGTGTGACGAATGGCCACCATGTCTTGGATCTGTGCAGGAGAGAATAAGCCTTCAGAATCACTGGACACATCACCCATCCAAATTTACTCCTATGCCTTATCTGAGGACAAACCTTGGCTTTGGCAGGTAAAGTTTTGATCTCCTGTATGAGAAAGGTGTCTGGCTTCACCATGATGACCAACGGGATTCCTGTGGTCTGCTGCACACAGCACACTAGACCTGGGTGGTTCATTACCTCAGACCACTGACAAAGAGCTGGAGACGTTTTACTACCTCCATTTGACCTTCAATTAAGAAGAAAACAGCAAAACGTAAAAGGCTCTGACGATATAAGAATTACTTTATAAATTAAACATCATACCAAGATAGACTACAATAGGAAAGGAAAGTGGCATACCCTTTAACGTTTATGGTGAATAGTCTTTGTGTGCACATGCTGCTTCGGTTGATTGTGGCAGCAAAAGATTTGCCCTGACTGTAACTGAAGAACAGCATTTGCAGCACGTGAGAGTAGTAAACAGACACGCCTCCTCCTGCCACTTGGCCACTGCTGTCCTGTGAAGCAAATCAACACAGCAAACATGTTAAATATTCCTCTAATAACAACAATGCAATTATGCTTAAAATCCAGTTTAACTGTTTATACAGAATAAAAGGGTCAATAACCTTTAAGTCTTCATGGCTAATCTCCAACACGTTCGTAACATAGAAAGGGCCGTGCTGGGCACTGCTGGTTTCATCCATCACCTGAGTGTACATGTAACCAGCTGAAGACATAATGACAATGTTTTTGCCCTCTTCACTGAACAAGAATGTAGCATCTCTGATCTTTGAGCTTGGAAGTAGGAAGTAATACATGGGGCTCAGGGCATCCACTGATAAATCATAGATCTACAAAGAAAAACATAACTTTTCGTTAAAAAAAACAACAACTTTATTCGTGTATTCCGATTATACTAGTTATAGCTAAAAACTGAAGCATCAATATCAGTAAAATGGTTCACCTTTACAAAGTCAGCTGTGATGATTGCTAGTTCTGTCTGAGATCCAGGCAGCCAGATTGCCTTGATTATGAAGTTTCCGGTTGCCAGCTGAGGGTGCAGTACCAGGTGATCCGACACAGAGCCTGTACTGCTGAACGTGAGTACATGACAGTCCTGCAAATTAGAGAGACATAAGGATGGGCACACAAGCAACTCAACCATTTGATCTCTTAGAAGTTGCAGACTTGCATTACCTTAAGGCCACAAACAGCCAGATAATCTTCATTACATGGGTTTCCAGTCAGGCTGAGGACTGTGAAGGGCACAGGTGCCGAGGCAAGGCGGGTCAGAGTCAGTTTCCTCTTACTGGAGTCCGCCTGCTTCAAGAGGGCCGACAGCTGCAAGACTGTAATCTATGAGGAATAGGATTACAGATTAAATGTTAGCTATAAGAAACAATTAACAGGCATAAATAAGGATTTATGCAATACAACCGAAGCAATTTAACAAACTACCATAATGTTTTTTTGGTGCCAATTTTTCATACATTACCACAATTCAAATTTTTTTGTATCAACTAGTCAATTACAAAAAGGGTGAATTGAGAGCCAAGGCTTAATCAGTAAACTTGCCTTGCCCTTCTCATGGCTGACAGCAAGGTGTTGTCTGCGTCCATGTGGAGAAGACAGCACACACATGGCTACACGACGCAGAACGTGAGCACTGATGAGTTGTCTGATGGTCTGGCCCTGGTCACCACTATAGTTCATCCTCACATTCTCAAACGCACCCTCCTGCGAGCCCAGAGTGGGAACCTGGACACAAAGTCAAAAACATGTGAAACAACTTAAATGCATTTCCAGACAGTGTTGTTTGTATTACAAA
The DNA here is from genome assembly GCA_026413445.1 of Dolichallabes microphthalmus. NCBI lineage: Eukaryota > Metazoa > Chordata > Actinopteri > Siluriformes > Clariidae > Dolichallabes > Dolichallabes microphthalmus. Next base: position 8,841,813 of record JAOTQY010000016.1, read on the forward strand.
ACAATTCAGCCTACAATTTAAAGTCTATAACAAATCAGACTGCTCAGGATAATGTTTGTACCATGAGTTGGTCAGTCATCTCTACACTCTTATCCTGCGTGTGCAATTCATTGAGAGCATGTTGAGCACGGCTGCTGCTGCCCACAGCGGAGTCCTGCTGGAAATTGGTCTGGATGGCATCCATTAGGAAGCTCAGCAGGTCCAACACTAGGGTTGCTGTAGATGAAGTTGCCTGAGAGACACAAGCAAAGAACAGGTGAATTGTACACACAAAGCCAAATATTTGATGGAAAACATGGCATCTTTGAATTTTTAACAAGCATCAAATAAATATCACCAAGCCACCACAAATTTCCTGTGATGCAGTGTTTAAAAAAAAAAAGGGCATAGAGTTACCACAATACCAGTTCACTTACGCCTGATTTTCAACTTTGGAGATTACAGCATTGATAATCTGGCATTTGTATTAAAATAATATTTTTGCATCATAAACACCATAAAAGGTACCCGGTATGGTGTATTCAGTTACTATAGAGAATCATGAGTTCAGTACTTGAACTAACAGTATCCCATGTACTGATCACTCTTACCACTTGGCCAAGAAGGTCCTCTCTACAGCCTTCAATGTTTTTGCACACGCTGCTTTTCTTGGGCTTTTCTTCATCGCTGCTCCTGCCATCACAGATGGTGACTTTTCCCTTGTCTGCAGGTGAGGCACTCTGATGGCGGATGGCACTTTCGGGCATGCGTAGCTCACTCTGGAAAACTGAGGACTCCTTCATAGTAGAGCTCATTCCACTGCTGGGGCTTCTCTTGACCAGGGCCTGGACAACAAACACATATGGGACCAAGTTTAAACACATGGAAAGGAATGCATTTAAGATACTTAGAATAATTTTATTCATGTTAAATGGGGGTACCATGGAGTGCGAGAGGAGTTAACGGGGCAAGCTTGATTTTTAACAATACAGAGTTAACTGAACATACTGATTAGTTTTACATGCATTGTGACTCCATTACGGCCTGGATTATAATTGATGAGTGACTTTGCGCATGTACAAGCAGCAGAAATGCAAATGGCATTACACACACGCCCCTCGGAGCACATCACAGAACTAGGTTATTTAAACTGGACGGGGATTAAACATTACATCCACACACGACACACATACTGTGTCAGGATTTCATTTTAAGCTGTGAAATATTAGTGCTTTCATGCATAGCTATGTTAAACACACCGATGAGCTCAGTTTCCCCATCATCATGACTACCATTCTCAGAGTCTCATATTATGCATTTATATTCAGAAGTATTTGATCATCTAAATGATCCAGAACACTGGTATGCAAGAAAGAACTTTTAGCAGGTTTAAAGTCTAGATAAGAGGTTTTAAAATTTAACAGCAAAATAGTTACTGTTGGCACTCAACGTCCTATATATCTTACATGTGATTTGAAAAAAAAAAACATGATTTGTTGGTTTAATCAGTTAGAGATGCCACTGTGTTTGTTGGCATTGTATCACTTATCACAGATATGTAACATTAATTTCTAAAAACATAGCCAATGACACTCCAAACCACTGCAGGATGTCTGACACAGACATCTTGTATATACACACACACGTTTAAAGGCAAGTATAATCCAGGCTCAAAGGGACATGTATGAGATGCAATGATTAAATATTAACATGTTCATAGGTAAAAGTATTTTAATCTCTAGCACATTAATGCTGAAATTATAAGCAGACATGCTCTTACATTTCATTGAATCACCTGTTAATTTGCATCATTAAGTAAACATGGGAGGAATATGATGATTCATGAAAGATCCTAAAAATCCTGATGGGCTGAAGGAAAATGGGATGGGCTCATGACTTTCAATGATAACTGATTTGCAAGCCAAAGTTACCGCTGTTGTTCTTTTCCCATGATGACTTGAAGTATTCGGTCTCACCTGGCAGCTGCCATCCTCCTTGGCCCCGCAGTCACAGAAGAAAGAGCCGTATTTGGCATAGGAGATCTCATGGTCTTTGTGACAGACCTTGGCACACACTGTGCACACACCTACCCCATCCACCATCTTACAGGTGTGACAATGATACCTGTATAGGGAAAGGAGAGCAGTAAGGGCACGGCTGCAGTTTTAAATCAATATAGTGTGTCACTGGACAGGGGGATAGGTGGGTACACATAGTAGATGACTAGTTCTTCAATTACCAATGCTGGTTCATGAACTCCTTCTGGGTAATGGTAAAGGTACAAAGCTTATTGCAAAGAGAATCCTCATCCTAGAAAAACAAAACAAAAAAACCCAAACAGAAGAAAGAATTAGGCTTCTAGTATCATGGAGTCCTGAAAGGCAGCTCCACTTTAGGGTATTCAACTCTCTTGAAAGCAGAAGTATATATTGGAGGGTTTATAGACCATGACAGGTGACAAATTTCTGACCGAATCCTCAGCCTGCGAGTCTTCTTCCTCCACAGCCAGTTCCTCTACCCAGTCTGAGTCCACCTCAATGGCCTTCTCCTCTCCATCCATTAAGAGCTGGGATGAGCCCTGACCACTGCTCTGCCTTAGTGCATTCATTACATCTGCCAGGTATGAGATTATGTGGCATGCACACTCCAACATGCTGGTGTGCTGCAAAAAATAAATATATACAGTATATAAATAAATAAATCAGAGTTCAAAGGATTTGTTAACTTTATACAAACTACTGTTACAACTATTTGGCTTACTTTTCCTTGTGAAACATTGGCAGTGACTTTCTCCACAACGTTCTTTTGAAATAAATATTTTTTACTAAAAGAAAAAAAAGAAAAATTAAAAAAATCATGTTAACTTGACTTGTCTGGAACTAAAGTTAAAAAGGTATATTGAATATGCACACACACATACACACAATATATAAAGATACAAGGCAAAATATTTTGTAAAATCTTAAATAATACAAAATGTATACCATGAATATTTTTTTTAGGTGAGGGAAAGCTGTCACTCTTTTTATAACTCACCATCTACTGAGCCAGTCGATAGCAGCCCTGTGTAACTGTAAATGTCCTGCTCCTTGTCCAGCACTGGCCAATGTGGCCATGATGACCATGAGTTCAGGAAAGCCGGCTCCGTCTCCACTTGCCAGCATCTCTGTGGCCATGGGGATGAGGGTACTGAGCAGCACAGTGCACACGCCCTCACCCACCTGGCTGTTGTCTCGCACAATGTAAGAAGTGAGGAGCTGCAGCAGCTGCCGGTTTTCCTGCACTGTGTCCAGTTGGTCCGAGTCTTTTGGGGGGGAAGCGGTCATGCGAGTGAGCCAGGCCTGCAGCCTCACTGGCTCTACACAGGCCAGCTGTGCCAGAGAACCACACAGACTCAGCAAGCTAGGGTTGGGGCTCTTCTCCGCTACATAGGATGAACGGAAAGCAATACATTTAATATATTGGGCAGTACATGGCCTAGAGATTAGTAGTCTATTGTTTTCGATAACTTACTGAGCTGGAAAAGCTTGGTGAAGAACTTCAGAACTCTGTTACAAAACTTGGCAGATAAATTTTCATTTGCGGTTGCCATCATGATTTGAACCAATTCACCACTGCAGAAGGAAACAAAGTGACGCTTATTTTAACCAAGCGATTTTGTTGTGGATAAGAAAAAAAAACACTAGGTTGTGCATTACCTAAAGGAGAAGAATTCCTCCATGGCTTTGCGGACCTGACTGCTCTCTAGCTGCTTCTCCAGATACTGCAAACATTCCTCCAACACAGACTCATCTAGACCACTGAGAGACAAAGTCAAACCAGATAGTCATCATGGAAGCTTTCAAAGTTGAAATTATACACAAGATCTCAGACAACGGTGACCTTTTCCTGTCTCACCTGCTGGGGTCAGAGTGGTTAGCAATGATGTTGTAGCAGCCTGTGATTAGACGTTCATATACACGTGCCAGAAAGGCATCGGACTCGGCAGGGCCCAGGATCCTCTCTAAAGAGGTACTGCAGATCTCCGCGACACTCTCTGTGCTGCTCTCTAACAACAGTGGCAGCAATGTGCGGATAACCTGGGGAGGATCCAGCTCCTCTGTCCTATAGGAAATAATGTTTATGAGACAGTGGGCGCAAATAACGTACCAAGACTTATTAATTTTACACAATGAATTGCAAGTTCCTCAATATTTTCAAAAGGAAAAAATTTATTGCAGGTGTACAATAACAGTTTATGCAACTTACACAATGAGATCTCCAGTAAGGCGCACCAGTGTGAGCAGGATGTGTTTGAGGGAGGAAGCTAAGGGTAAAGACTGGTTGCTGAGCGTACCAAGGTGGGCTGCCTGGATGGCACTGATGTAGCTCTCTGAAGGAATAGTGTCATTGGCAAAAGCATTTCGCTGTGGATGAAAATATGTACAATGAGCACGTTGCTAATAGGTAAGCAAGCATTCTATACAGTTGATAAATCTGACTGGCAGGAGCAAACTCACCCAAGAGCCAATGTTAGGAAATTCATTAGTGTGAATGTTGTTCCATGTCTCACATAGGGTCTGAAGTGCTGATGGCAAATTCTGCATTACTGCCTGACCTGAAATTACAAAATATTAGCTGTAGTTAGTATAAATCTGAATATAAAAGCATTGGTAGATTGATTTGCCCATACAGTCATGCTGATAAAGCTTGTTGAAATAAATGTAATACAAGGACTGATTTGTTAATTAAAATAACATTGAAGCTAGGTAAAGTTTAATCTACTCATCTAATATTCTAACTGCATATTCAGCAAAATGTAGGAAAATTACACACCATGATTTTCCAAGGCATGTCAATTTTTAATAACCACATCAAACATAGACAGTTTCATTTGAACGTGGCTGGCCTGCAAATAAATGTAAAGCGAGTCTGATTGCTCTGGGTAATTCCAGCCTCTCAGTTCAGGTGTTTTACACACCTTCACCTCCGAGTGCCTCATAGTGATGCTTCACATTACTGCCTTTTTTTTATTTTATTTTTTTTATTTTGTTTTTAATCGGTCTTAAAATTGGTTGTTTTAAACTATTAATCTGTTCACTCTGAAGATTCTGTTTTCGTCTCTTTTCTTGGACTAAGCCATACTGTGTTTGGCTTTAGTTTGTTTCTTCCACACACACTGTCTACTCATGATTGCTTGCATAATAAACACCATCATGATTGGGTCTGTTAAGAGACGTCTATAGCAGCGCCCCACCTTGAGGGAAAAATCGTACTGGCATATTAACTATTCTCATTTATCAGAAAAGCATCAGGGTCCAGACAGAACCGTCACTTGGTCCAGATCTGAATCGCAGTCCGTCATTTATTGACTATTCAATGTTCATATTGGTGCAGGGCCTTTATGGGTAAAAAGTACTCTTCTTACCAAGCTGATTGGCTTTGCAGCGCGTGGACCCGATAGACAACACGGCAGCATACCCCTGTAGTTTAGTTTCAGTGGGCTTGTTCTCTCCATCCTCAGGGAGACTCATTAACAAGTAGGATCTATCCATGTAAACAAGACGAGAGAAACTTGTTTCACTCAGATTAAAAAAAAAAATTTTAAGTTAAATTTTTTTTTTTTTACAGCTCACAGAAAAAGGCTGGTTACATAATCGATGTTAAAAATATAGTATGAACCTGGTGAAGGCTGTGTAGATGTCAATAAGCTGCAGTGTAGCAGGCAGCAAGTTTTTGGTGATCTCAAAGGATTTGTGCGAGTCCGTCTCTGCTGCCACCTTGGAGAAATGCTCATTTCGGGAAACCTGCACTTTGGAGATCACGGCATCCAGAGTATAAATTATCTGAAGTGAAGGAATCTGGTGAAAAGGTACTGTGCTTTTGGGATCCACACAACAGAAGGACGAGATCTGTGAGGGGGACAAGAAGAGATTCCTGATTATTATAATTCATTGGAAGTCATGGCCAGATGGTTTGCAATGAAGATTCTCCGCCATTACCTGTCGAGCAATGTACTCCTCTGCAATCTCCACATCATATTTCACTGCGCTGCATTTAGAAGATACTGCTTCTACCAAGGAAGTGGCATGATCTGCTTTCACTCCCTGTTTCACCAAGTTTTCCTGATTGGGGTGGAGAACGAACATCGTAAATGAGAGCGAACTATAAACAAACTGCAGTAAAACAAAGAAATATTAGTTTCAGAAGATATGTTGTTCAGGAACACACCTTAATCCAGTTAACGTATGTGCTGACACCTAATCGAGACGACCATCTAAGCGTGTGCAGGATGTCGCTCTCACTGGGGTCATTATTTCCAGTTTTCAGCTGTTCAATATAGGCTTTAGAGGGGGGAAGCACTCCTAGAATCCTCCAGAGGATCAGAAAATAGTACTGGAGAGAGCAGGCCTCCTGCATGGAAGGAGTCCCAACAATTAACTATTTAAAATTGTATTTCAATTTTAAATGTATTTCAATTTACGTCTCACAAAGTCAGCCAAAATATCAAAGATTTTTTTAAAATACATCTTCAAATAGAGGGAGAAAAAAAAAAGTCACAAACAAAGGAATGAAAAAAAAAAAAAAAAAACGGTTGAAAACCATTACAGAATGAGACTCACAACTGGGGTAATAGGCTTGCTTTCCTGTCTCCTGGCTGTGTCGACGCGAGACCCCGAAGCCAGGAGGGAGATGAGTGAGTAATACAAGTGGTCATATTTTACAGCTCCACTGAACAACACTTGGAAAACCTGCAATGCAATGAAAACCAGATTTCAGCCAAATACTTTCATATTATTATTACAAAAGAATATTCTGCTGCCATGGTGTTTGCCATTACCTTGCTGTCAAGTCGACTCCGGTCATCTTCTGAAGCTTCAGGGGAAAGGACGCAGTAGAACTTGGGCTGTATGTTAGAATCTAAACAAGAACACGTGCCGTCAACAGTGGATGAATTTCTTTGCCAAAAATGGGCCACATAATGACAGGAGTAGCATGAGGTATGACTTACTCCGATCTGCTGAACAGTGCTTGGCCCAGTTGTCCTCTACTTCTTTGAAACCATAGTAAAGTGGTGTGGAGCCTTTCTTCATGCCCTCCTGGGCAGAGCTGGCTCCAGATGCAGGTGGAGTCAGAAGATTGTACTGCACCTGATCAAATAAGCAATATCTAACTATCATGAAAAAAAAACTAATCATTTTATTAAAAAAAGAAAGGAAAAAAAATATGATTCTTTTCTTACCTGCTCGAACAGATATACGGGGGCTTTAGAGTACTGGTGCAGGAGGTAGTCAAAGACCAGTAGAATGCGAGCCAGGTTAAGGGGCACGGCCTGGAGCTGGGAGTCGATGTGAGATGCCACCTCAGCAATGGCCTGTGTGCAGAGAGTCAGGACAGTGCGACGGCCTTTTTCTGACAGATTGTGGAAGATTAGAAGCAGCAGCTGGAGATGCTCGACATTAAGGTCTTCCTCGCTAGGCATCGCTCCCTGCAAAGCGTTCTGCTTCAGAGTGCCGACAAACCTACATTGGGCAGAAGGAAAATTTCAAAGGTTCAGCCTTGTACCAGTAACAACTACACAGTGCTGCTGTCTTAAATTCACTCATCAGCTGCCTTGGAGCATGTAGCAAACAGATAAAGATTACAGTGACCCTGTCTTTGCATTAAGTTACTATTAAATTATTTATATTTAGACAACTTCTCCTTAAATAGGCATGAGGCATTACTGACTTTACTCCCACTTTACACATGCTCCATTGCTAGAGGAGGTCCTGCATTCTTGTGGGGTTAATAAAAACAAAAGAGGCAAAAATGTAAAGAATGACAGACAAGCAATGCACAAAGTTCGGGATGGTTAGGCTCACCTTTCCCAGACCCTCATGCACTCAGGGACATCAGGATCACCCTGAAGGCTGGCTTTGTGCTGCCAGATGAGCAGCAATCTAGAAAGCACTGACAGTGACTGAGGGTGGATGTACATAGGCCAGGGACCTTCAGAGAATGGAGCCACACCTAGCTGCTGCATCAATGTATTCTAAATGATCATAAACAGAATGTTAGCCAAATAGCTAAACAATCATTACATCTAATAAATAAATTAATAAGTACTAATGATACAATCTAATCTATATACCTGAAGGGCCGGAGAGGGCAAGTCTGATGTTACCAAAGAGTGGTTAAAATGGTACAAAGCAGAGGCAAATTCTTCATCAGAGGAACCTGTAGACAAGCAGAACACAACACACACACACACACGAGAATGTCCTGATCTGTGCAAGAATTCAAATGCATGACCAGTCACGTTTAGACCCACGTGTACATATAAAGAAACACTCGTACCCTTAACATCTTTGTCCACATCCTTGATGATTCCCGCCAGAGTGGCCATGTGCTGCTCAGTGAGGGACACGCTCAGATAGTTACGAATGAAGTTGTTCCTGGACTTCAGCATTGACGTGGTGATGAAATTCAGAATGCTTGAGGCCAGACCCAAGAACTGAAAATATATACACAAATAAATAAAATGAGACAGACAGACCTTGCTTTTGCATTACTGCAGTGATTAAGAACAAAACATTATAAACTTGGTAACATTAATACTAGGGATGTGCACGAGTACTCGATTAACCGAGTACTCGAACGCATCAGCGATGATCGAAAGGGCCGACCGATTGG
>JAOTQY010000016.1:8863512-8876070 GCA_026413445.1 Dolichallabes microphthalmus
CCTATCCCAGGAGGCTTAGGGCACAAGGCAGGGTACACCCTGGACAGGGTGCCAATCCATCGCAGGGCACACACAGAATCTCAAAAAATTTAAACATTTCTAAATAAATAAATAACATTACAAAATAATATTTATGTTGCTGTAAAGAAAGCAACATATTACATGACAGACATAACATTGCAGTTTTCAGATGGAAAAAAAACACTAATGTATGCTCCTGGGTTTTGCATGAAAATAGAAATTAGAAAGTTACGACAAGGACTCAAGGTTCTGAAGGTATATTCTCCAGCATGCTCAATAAAACCCTTTCAGCTGTTTTTATATATTAAACTTCACAAATCTCTTTGTTACACCACTGATTATTTTCAACCAAAGAATTGTCATCGCACACTCATCATCTATACCGCTTTATCCTGTATTCAGGGTCCCAGGGAGCCTGAAGCCTATCCCAATAGACTTAGGGCACGAGGCGAGGTACACACTGGATGGTGTGCCAATCTAACGAAGAGCATACACACGCTCATTCACATACTACAGGCAATTTGGGAACACCAATTAGCCTAATTAATCTGCATGTCTTTGGACTGATAGAGGAAACCGGAGCACCCGGATGAAACTATCCAAGCAAGGGAAGAACATGCAAACTCCATGCACACAGACCCGAGGTGGGAATCAAACCTGGATCCTGGAGGTGCAAGTTGACAGTGATAACAACTAAGCCACCGTGCTGCCCAAGCAAAATGTTCTCACACCAATATTGACTGTTTATTTTATTACTCTTTATAGAAGTTTCTATAAAGACCAATTTATGACCTTTATAGAAGTTTCTATTATGTAAATATGTTTTCAAAAGCATTTTTGCTTATGGGATTTATTTTTTACATTTAGACATTATCTTTGGCAGACACCCTTATTCAGAGCGACTTACAAAAGTGCTTTGAAGTTTCCGTCATCTGTACACTGGTTACTAGGTTAATAGCCATATTCATAATCAAACACTGTTGAAATCTTTTCTTTGTTTTGTTTAAAGGCATCTGATGGATGCCATATGTAAAATCTCAAAAGAGTTTCATATCCCTTAGTATGGAATCACTCATTTTTTTGTGGTGGTGGTGGGGGATTAACCCAAATATCTAATAAGCAGGTAGGTTTGTAGCCAAAGTTATCAGCAGTGACAGAAGGAGTGATCTGATTGCTGTGCAGGGAGATCATAAGACCCTGACAGGGGGATGGCTCACCTGGGATGAACAGCAGTTTTGTTTTACTGAGATTAAGTTTCAGTTGATGAGCTGCTATTTAAGATGAGATGTCTGCCAGACATGCTGAGATCCAGGTGGAAACCTGAGTGTTTGAGGGATTAAAGGAGAGAATGAGTTGCAAGTCATCTGCATAACAAAGGTTTGAAAAGCCAGATATGACCTCACCAAGAGGGGTATCGACGGAGAACAGGAGAGGAACAAGAACTGAGCCTTGTGGGACACCAGTGGAGAGTCTGAAATTCTGTGAGACGCTTGGCATGATATGACAAGTTTACGGCAATGTTACAATGTGTCATTGAGGCGTTTTAAATGGCATGCACGCTTCAAGAGTGGAAGAACATCACTAGAAGACTATAAGAGATCAGGAAGACTTTCAAAATGTCAAAACCATTCGTCAACTTGGGCATTATGATTGTCGGAAAGAAATCAACAACATTGCTGCCATTGTCTATGTGTCATACAGAATGGTCCGGGCAAGCCTCACATGTGATCTGAATGTGCACCGTGTTCCCACCAAGCCCATCATCTCCACAACCGAAAAAGGCAATGCAGGTCAGCAGCTCGATCAAGTGCATCGTCTTTTTTGACATTCGCAGCATTGTGCATCAAAGATTCTTCCTCAGGGGCTAGATCGTCAATAGCAAATTCTACTGCCAGGTTTAAAGGCGCCTGAGGAAGGACATACAGCAAAAAAACAGCTTGCATAAAGAGCTAATCGCGAACATTTTTGATACCCATTCGTATAGAATCACTCCATCTTTCTAGAAACCTCTGGAGTCCAACTAGGGACCATGGAGGCCAATGGTGACCATTGTATTTATTCCTACTTTTACAACCTTGGTAGCACCTCCTGTCAACATTAACACAGGCATTCACACACATGGGCAACTTGGGAATGCCACTGAAACCAGAGCACCCAGAGGAAACTCGCCAAGCATGGGGAGAACATCCCGGGAGATCCCGGACCCTGGACAGTGCTAACCACTAAGCCACTGTGCAGCCACTACAAAATCACCGCAGACACAACATGGTTTGGGCATTGATTGTCAGAGGTTCTGAAATGGTAAAATACTAGAGACATGCTGCTTATGTGTGAATCAGATGGAGCAACAGTGGGAGGGGGGGGGGGGGGGTGTGTAAGCAAAAGGTAGATGTGTAATAAACAAGAACTAAATGTCAGGTGGTGTTTCTCTTTTTTTATCATCAATAGTTAGGGATGTATTTCAAATTACTACATTGTCTTTTATGTTCTGGTAATTACATGCATTTAAAAAGCATGAATAAAAGAAGAATTTTATCCAATCTAAAAGAAAACACACATGGGATATCCCAAGATCTAGTGGCTGGGGTGAGGATACCAAAGTAAACAAGCTGCGTCTCACCTAAAACGCAATTGCAGGTTTCACATCATATCAAGCCCCGATGCAAATAGATTTAATTAGTTCTAGTTCTAAATATAAATTAACTGTGGTACAACTACACAAAGTAATGTCTTCAGCTAGTGGAGGCAGTTAACACATAAAAGAGGGGATTTTAAGCAGGCATACATTCTAGAAGGTACATCAGTTGAGCATAGTGCACAATGCACACAATCAGTTTCGGAAAGTGGGTATTTTAAAAAAAAGAGAGAGAGAACCAAGAAGATGTGACATGTGAACAACATGCAAAACTTTACATCATAGTCAAATATCATGTTCAGGAACAAAACAGGACCCTGGAGCTATTTGGCAGCAATGCTAAACCACAGTAACAGCTGGGACAACATAAAACAAGTTTTTAAAAAGAAAAAAATTTAATTAAAAAAAGAGAAACTTTCAGCACTTAGTCCAGATAATTGGTTTTGACAAATATTCCCATTATTTATTGACTACCACAAAATCCCAAATTGCATTAATTCTTTGACATTTTCAAACGTAGTGATGAATTATTAATCTGCATTCATACTTTGTTCCATGAAAACAAATTACACAGTACTTGACCAACAGTTTAAAAGGGTGCACTTAGGGCCTTGAACTAAAAACTAGTATGTAGCCTCAAAAAGATGTAGGCTAGGAATTTTATCAAACAGCAGAATCTACCTTTAAAGTTAATTTTTTATTTGTTAAGAGGTACGTTTCATTTAAATTGCCCAACAGTAGCATAACACACACAATCAGTATATAAATTAATTTCTTGCATTAATTCACTGCATTTATGTTATCTGTATGGAAATTTGAACATTCCATAGATAATTCTTTCCTAAAACATTTACAATAAATAATTTAAGGATGGACTACTCAGTGGAGTGAAGAAACATTATTTATACCTTTCTTGTGTTTAAGGCAGTAAGCCTTTCTTTATTTAAAAAAAAAAAAAAAAAAAAAAACCTTCCATCACTCCAAACAGCTGTCGTTCACATCATTCCCTGTAATCTTGCAGTCTAACATGGGCATCAGCTAGTCTTCTGCCATTGATGTGTCAATCGCATTTCTTAAATGGGCAGACTGCAGCTGTCAGGACAAGTAGTTGGGTTTTATCGCCATGCACGATTCAGTAATTTAACTTCTGCCAGCCGCTTGCTGATCATGGTAGCGAAGAACAGACCAAGGAGAACACTGCTGATCAGCACATAATCATAATCATCCTTAAGAACATCAAATTGTTTAGAAGGGTAAACTCTGGTTTGGTAGATATCAAGGCCATATGCAACCACCTACAGAAGGAAAAGAAGAAAGTCTTTCAAGCTGTGCAATGTAGTGGTACTCAATTGAGATTAGGTAATTTTCATTTAATTTTAACCAAACAAATGGTTGCATCCTTTTTATTTAATCATAAATTTTAATTTATTGTAAAACAGACATGATCCCCTAAAATAAAATACTCCTATATATTTAAAATGAGATGTGGGTATGATCCAAAACACGAGGCAAAGTTAAGAGGAAAATACAGTGAAACCTTGGATTGTGAGTAACGTGGTTTGCGAGTGTTCGGCAAGACAAGCAAAGATTTTTTATACATTGTAACTTGTAAAACAAACAAGGCTTGGTTCACGAGTACCGAGTATCATGTATCATGCAGAGCTTCACAATCACAACTGAGTCAAAGTTTTTTCTCTCTCGCGCACTGCAGAATTGTGGGTAATCATCTCCCCTGCTCGGTCTTGGTGCGCGTCTCTCGCTGGTATAATCAACATCCATGCATGCGTGTACTATTTACTACAACACTGAACACGTGTGTGCGTGTAAAACATAACACATTAAAGTTAAAAAAAAAGTAATGGATAATTCAAGTAACAAGTAAAAATATTATGATTTAAAAAACTTCCTCACCAGGCATGTAGACTCCAGGCCAGATGGGGCCGTGTAGATGCCCCTCACTCTTGACACAGTTTGGTTGTAGTTAATAAACCACTCAGTGCGTATTGGCATTTCAGGAGAATACGGTATTAGATTTTCCTCTCTAGAAACAAATAAAACATTTAGTCAAAACAAAATATTAACAGTCTGTAATTACCTAAATAATCATTAATAATCATCCGAGAACATCCAGTTTAAAGTGCTGAGTCACTCTCTGGTGAGTGTTTTGTGGTGTACTACCAACAGTGGCAAATGAAACTAAAGGAATCTCGTTGGAGTTAGATCTAAATGTTGTTGAACAAGTTAATTAACAAATTACAGCAATGCAGACACCAGAGGTGAGGATTAGTTTGATGTTCAACTATGGAAAAATGGAAGCTTGAAAGTCATAAATGTGTTGCTACCAGGCAGACCACTAACAGTTGTTGAGGTCTTTGTGCACTTGACACAGAAGCATAAATCGGTCTTGATGCTCACCGGCTGTGTTCTGAGGCCACTTCTGGTCTCCGGGGGTCCAGAAACATCTTTGGTAAAGACAGAATGTTTCCTGATGGGAGTCCCACTGAAAAATTACCAACATCAGAATTAGTTCGTACACATCAGAGCTCATCAAGATGTCCTCTATAGTTTTACATTAAATAACAGAGAGCTGAACTGACCAAGAAGGTGACGACTGGTGATGCCCTTCTCAGTCAGTGTGGCCTCTAGAGTGCTTATAGGAGAAGGGAATATGTAGGATTGTTGCAGAACCTGAGGAAGGTTAGGTCTATCCAAAGAGCTGAACACTGTGCTGTTATACAGCTCCATTCCCTCAAAGAGCTCGAGCACAGAGAACTCATTCCTCCTAGACTTTGTGTTCCAGTACGCGTACTAGAGGAAAAACAAGCATAAAGCACAGCAAGTCACTTGCCTGTGTGCCTTATGTACTACATGGATGTACACATTACTGATCAGTTCACAGTTTATTTTCAGTTGCCCTATGGACAAAAATAAATCCTAGACATTTATTCAGAAGCCTGCTCATATAAGAACAATCAAAACTCTTTACTCTGACGTTCCCCCAAAGGACATTTAATGGATACTGTTTTAACATAATGCGCTCCAAATGGAAAATATATTTCTCTGTGGCACAGACTGTACTCCGTACGATTTTAAGGACATAGTCGGAGTACTCACCACTACCCAGTTCTCAGAGTGCACAAAGTGAACAGGTCCTCGTGCCTTCCTCTGCACAGCTTCATGGACAATACGGCCAGTCACGCCATCGATTAGAAAAATCCCCACAAAACTGCGGTCCTGATGGGTGTCTGTGCTTTCAGTTACCACTGCAAGCAGGTTGGGGTTCAGATACTGGAGGAGAAAAGTACAATAAGGGACAATTTTTGAAAAGGTCAAACAATGTTTTTCCTTAATTGTTTATATTCTGGGCGGCACGGTGGTGTAGTGGTTTAGCACTGTCGCCTTGCACCTCCAGGGTCCGGGTTTGATTCCCGTCTCTATGTGCATGGAGTTTGCATGTTCTCCCCGTGCTTGGTGGGTTTCCTCCGGGTACTCCGATTTCCTCCCACAGTCCAAAGACATTTGGACTAATTGAACAGATTAGGCTAATTGGCATTCTCAAATTGCCCGTAGTGTGTGAATGAGTGTGTGAGCCCTGCGATGGATTGGCACCCTGTCCAGGGTGTACCCTGCCTCGTGCCCTAAGCCTCCTGGGATAGGCTCCAGGTCCTCACAACCCTGAATACAGGATAAAGCGGTATAGAAGATCAGTGAGTGAGTGTTTATACTCTAGATTTTAAAGTTATACACTCTTAGTAACTCTCGGTAAATTTGATTGTCTCCTGTCGACAATAAAATAAATTTTTTAAAAGGAATACTGAGGATATGCAATGGGTGTCTGCTCAATGACCTTCCTGTCATTGCAACCACTTTTGTTAATGGATCAATTTGTTATGGTGACCTTTGCCTAGCAGTCTTACAGTAATTGAGAATGAGATCAGGAGTACCTTATAAAGCACACTGCGGTCCCCCATGACTCGGCCCTGGGAGTGGACATGCTCATTAGCACGCTTGCCTTTCACTGCCACTATTTTCTGGACATCAGTGGGGATGACCACCTCCCAGATGAGTTCAGTGGACAGATCCTTAAGAATGCGGAAACCAGACAGCCTGCCCTGACCCGAGTCCACCAGGTAAAAGAAAATGGAGGACGCCATCTCCTGCAGCTGCTGCAAGACATTCTTAGTGGATGGGAAAGCTGTGACCTGCAGAACAGACAGACAGACAGGTTCATGTTATTAAAATAAGCAGAGCATTTTTCAGAGAAACCTCTCTGAAGAACTTTCTCTGAATATTTCAGAGAAACCTCATTTGACGGTTGAAATAAGTCCTACCTTGTACTGATCATCTATAAGAAGAACAACTTTGGAATAGTCCTGATCCATTATGGGAAGCAGCAGGGACTGAACTATAGGTCTGGACAAAGCTGGAACACTGATATGGCTCTTCTTGCCAAAGATAGGATTAAAGACATGGAGGTTTCCCAGGCCTGTGTCCTATAAGACAAAGACCAATAGTAAACCATCGATCACTGAAAATGTGTTAATATCGGGGGTTCAGTTTACATTTACAACTTTTTAAAGAAAAATCACAAATGCTTAGAAACATCAGATGCTTATACCAATAAAAGTGCATTATATGAAAAAGATATGATTTAATTTATCTTTTTGATATCCTTGGGGAGAGCTCCACTGCTGACTCCACTGCAGAAATACTATACTGTATAGGTAATTAAATGTACTATGGGGTCTTTCTATATTATTTTTCCTCACACATGCAAAATAAAATGACAAAGTAGGCTGCCTTTGATCCATGGGCCTTAGAATTGACACCTGTGCTCTTATTAATGGTTTAAGACCTATGGAAAAATGGACAGGGTAGGGTTGCTAAAATGCACAGATTATGGTAATGTTAGAACATTTGTGTGGCAGCCTTGGAAATCCCTTCACATTGGGAAGCTTTTACATTTACAACTACAGTTACACTCTGGTTTACCCAAATTCAGCTGTGGTACATAACCGTAGCAGATATTTTGATAGCCGTTATTAGATAAACTAAAGGGATTAGGGCTGAACAGCGGATTAGCCGATGAACATGCCATTCCACTGTGTGAGGAAATTGGATAAGGGGTTTTCTTATACTGGTGATACTGGTGTTTAGGCCCAATGTTATGAGTTCTCATTGCATTGTGCTTGAGCTATAATCAGCTGTGATTGCTACTCTAAGTTTTTTAGTTTTGTTTAAGCAATCTCCGAACACAGTCATTCATTAATTCTTTACCTGACCACATTTCTTTTTTAAAGTTGACAATTCAGCATTATACTTCCTTCAGCAAATTTCAGTAATTTTGATTGCTACCTTTTTTCCTGCAAAGTTACATCATTTTATAACTAAAATGAATCTTATTTAATTAAACACCAGTTAATGAAGCATGATTAAATGTGGTACAGATGATTCAGATATTTTAATAATACACTAAAACCACACACCTTATCCTTAATGAGTAAAGTGCATTGGGGTGGGTGAGGAAAATGAGCAGTTGTCCTCTGCACCATCAGTTTGAAAACTGAGTTGGGCTTGATGTACTCCAAGTACTGCTTCCACAAAATGGTCCCGGACTTACTGTCAATGCCAAACAGCTGAGGAAAAAAAATGAGTACATAAGTTTTATTTCAGTAAAATATAACCATTTTGTTTTTATCTAAGCTTTTTCATTAAAGATAACAAGCCTTTAAGAAAGTGACCTTTGACACAACTATTTAAAATCAAAGTTTATGTAAAACAATTATTAACCTTTCTAAAACCTTATCGCATCATACCTTCCCTGAGGCAGTCACCATCACCATCATCTTCTGCAGGTTGAACTCATCCCGAGACAAGGTTTCAATAGTGACTTCATTTTTCACATGGCTGCGAGGCTTTCGGGCATCATAGAAGAGTTTCCACAAATGGCCAATCCAGGACTGCAGGAGGATAAACTGGGACGAGAGGCGCTTTAAAACCATGGCCAAAAGCCCATCTGCAAATATTACAGTAATACAGTGTTGGTAAACCAAGACATACTGGCTTTTTATTAGTTCCTGCGTTACTGCCGCTGTAAATACCGCCAGGAATCATGTTTTAGCTAGTGGGGCATCATTAACATTTATTAGCCACAATTAAGTCACATAAATTGCACATTGTTTTAAAAAAAAAAAAAAAAAAAGCAGAAGCAAATTACCTTGAATAGCTGGATCCAAGTGCAGCAAAATGAAAGCGCAAAAGGAAAGAATAATATAAAGACAGCACAAGACCAGTCAAGAGTGCATTGGACAGATGAAGGACTAGTGCATTAGTGAGGACAAGCAGTGTGAGTAAAAGACAGCATTATGAAATTCAAAATATTCAGAACAAAGTATAATTTGAATAAAGTTTCAGCTTCAGGTTATTACAGGAGTCTTTTGGATAAGTGAAACAGAAAAGGTAAAGGTATATTAATATTGTGCACCGACAAACATCCTGAAATACACCAGCCTAAATCACATTCACCAGAATAAAGCAGATAAAGTTATCATAATAACCGTAACAGTAAACGTTACCAGCTTTCTTTCCAAATTCGCCTTCCAGTTCTGCTTGTGTTCCAGTAAGCGGCAAGTCAACCATCTCCATAGTAACCACATCAGCGAGAGCCTCTTCTCTAGTCCACACTACCCGGCCTGCACATTGGAAGTGTATTAGATTGCTTTTTAAATTTAGGGTACAACCTAGGTAGTAGGGCACTGAGAAATCCTAATCACTCTCAGGAACTTGACATTTTTTGGTTGAAACAGGTCACTGCCATTAGCTGATGGTCTGCAATTATGTTTACGTAGGTGGCACATGTCCACATGAATGCCAGTATGCCCATGCTTTCATCACACTACGTCTGCTAGCTTGCGTTCGTCTCATAATGCATCTTGGTGCCATCTCTTCCTCAAATAAGTGCACCCAAATGTCCATATGATGTAATGAATAACATTTTCTTTTCCATCAGGCCACCCTTATCCTCCCCAGTGGACAGTGGACAGGGGACAGCATGGGCACGCTGATCAGACTAAAGCCACATATGCGGCAAGTTGCGATGCACTGCGTTCAGACACCTTTCCATCATAGCCACTTTTAGCTTTTTCAGCAATTTATGGGATTGGACAGTGAGGAGAAAAATGAGGCTGATGAAGGATGTCTGTGTATAGCTGCCATGATGCAAGTGATAACTGGAACTAATTTGTTCCACAACAACTAAAAATGGTTCTAGAGTATATAGACATCTTTCAGCTATTAGCTAAAATTTGTAATCACTGACAGACATCTGTAGTGTATGAGGTGAAAAAAAAAACATATTGGCATATTAGTATTGGGAATATACAGGATCTCTCAAACATATCATTTCACCATCCCATGCATAAAGTTTCCACGCATACGCACCAGGCTGCTGTAGGAAAGTTAGAAGAAGATCTTCAGTTTGTACAATCACCCTGTAGCCCACGGAGTCATCTTTCTTCAAGAAGGCGTTGACATACAACTGGAAGAACCATTTAAATTTGCTTAGCTCTGTGGACCAAAATGATTATCTTTGTTCTAAATGTGATATACTGTAAAAACAAATACCTTAGTTGGCTTTCCTCCATTAGGATCCAGGATGTAAGTGACAGAGGTATCAAGTAGCCTCCTTCCTGCATCAACACTGAACAGGTTGATAGTACATGCCTTGAAATAAAAACAGAATAATATTACATATAATTGCTATTTATGAATTAGCAACCTCTTGGCTTTTTACTCACGGTTTCATTTTTTGGAGACATCACAGCAGCCACTGTCTTTTCCCCAGTATTTGCAAAAGCAACCAGGTATGACTGGAAAAAAAATTCAATGAAAGGTATAAGTTTATGATAACGAATGAGTTTTTATTAGATAAATATAAATATGATTCAAATGTAATCAGCGCACTGGGTTAAAGTCTCTGAGAAGAGCAACAGTGCCATGGTTAAGCTGTAGCAGGACATGATGATCCGGCCCGAGCTGCAGGAAGAATTCAGGCAGAGGAGAACGGGCAGGGTGAGGCTGAGTGGAGATCAGATGCGGCTGAAACCCTGAAGCCACCTCTATGCCAACAGTCTGGAAAGAAAAATATCATAATATTCTCCACACAGAACAAAAAAGTAGCCCTGTTAAAAACAAAGTAAAAATTTAATCAGGGTTAATTAAATTGATACCTGGAGTGGAATTTGCATTGGTTTTGACTGATCCTCAGATTGCAGTGGCAAAGTGTATATAGACTCTGTGCTTGAGTCAACGCATAAAAGTATTCCAGGACCGACCACCACACAACTAGACTGTAAGCTGCTTATCCAAGGAGTATCTACTGATTTCTGAGAACAATAAAAACGTCAGAGGATTTCAGACAGAAATTAACTGCAGCAAAAAAAAAAACAAAAAAAACCTGATTCTGAAATTATGAACATCACAAGATGGTCTTACATTATACACATGATAATTTAATTTTTTTTTAATGGTCAATATATGCATGTTTGGATATTAATAGTGAAACAACCATAATATTTTAAATGTGATACATTCCACTTGCCTTTAAGGACTTTTCAGATCATCTCTTGCTATAGATTTTGGCTTTTTGAAAATCTTTCCACTCTTTGGTTTGTCTTTGCATGCGTGTTTCTTACCATTGCAGTTATGTTGTGGTTTTGATAACTTTCCTTACTCATAAGCACTTCTGTTTGAAAGTTCAATAACTAAGATAAAATCAGTTTTCTCTTATGTTAATATCAGTGCTTCCCAAAGTAAATACAGGGATAAAATGTTTATTTTTGTAGTTAAATTTAAAATTACCATAAAATATTTAGAATTAACACTAATAAAACAAAGTCAGGAGATTAAAAATATGTTATTAATCATTAAAAATATACAGTATGTAGGGAAGGGGGGGCTACAAAAGATTTTCAGATTTTACATTGCACTGCAGACAAAGTTTGATGGTGTATGTACAGTAATAGATAATAATGAACTAGACACAATAATGAGGTCTAATCAACTACAGTAATTTACCCACAGACCCAAACCTTTGAGTAATAAGCTGTCTGACCTTAACTGCTGTAATAATTAGACCATGTAGTAATGACATCCAGGAGGGAAAAAAAGAAATAAAATGCATATAATGTAGTTCTTTTGTAACTAATTAATATATCCTAACAATTAAAACTAAATAGTAACTAATAACCAAATAAAATATATTATACTATAAAGAACCTTAAATTAAAATTGGCCTTTCAGAGAAAAAAATACTGAGCCTGTTTCATTTGCATTAAGTCACTAAAGAAAAATGTGCCATAATCTGCAATTTACCTGTGTCATGATCTCTCCATCTTCAATGTTATATTCAACAATGACAATGTGAGAGTTGGGGACCACACCGAGAATATAAAGCGGCCCGTTTCCTCCGGAATAGACCATGTGATACTGAACAGTGTCACTGTAGGGTACAAAAACAACTGAGGCAAAAATATCTCTTCCTGACATAGCTGAACCATAATTATTAATGGATGTCTACATTGGATTATGAAATCAGTGAAAAAGAAAAAAATATATATTTCATTAAGTAAAAAAAAGCCCCGTTTTACCTGTCTGGGAGATTTTCCACCCATTTCTGATGGCCATTTGAGAGGTAATGCAGAGAGATGGCAGATTTCTTAAGCACTGCCACATACTTCACCATGTCCTGCACTCCGACAAACACAGCAGACTGAAAGCTAAAGTGAAAAAGATGCAGTGTTAAAAACCGGAGGAAACTTCAAGCATGGTGCAGGGATAAGATGCTTAGCCGCAGTAAAACTTTTGAATAGTGCAAACATTTTACAGAAGGTTGTACACCCATG